>OW152841.1:3267340-3620840 GCA_933534255.1 Iphiclides podalirius | reverse complement strand
ATGTTGCAAGACTGATTAGTATATTAAGTAAAAACAAAATAATGTTCTACTTAAAAAGGTCAAGATCTTCAACAGCCTCCAATTCATTGTGATTATTTTTACGTCAATAAAGGATTCAGCGTAAAGTGTGACCAATCATTTTAAAAATCTGCAATGAAAGTGCAACCAACTATGTTATTTGTCAAATTGCAGCATAGTTTACCAAAAGGTGAACAAATATTTCTGCATATTGATATAAATTGACATACGTGTTATCAAATGTATTTTACCTATCAGAATAATAATTGAAATCATAAATTTACATAAAAATAAGCATTTTTGTTAATTATTTGCACCCTTGAGCGGTGGCAGTGCCAATGTGCTGAATACCTTTGCGGCGGTGCTAGAAAAATGATTGAATAATACGCTGTTTGTAGCTCTATTACTACCAATTGCTTATAAAATCTACATTTTAAAACAATTCTCACAAAAGGTGAATTTGTTACTTTTGACAAAAAGAAATTTCCACATTTCACTCCAAAACTTTCCTCTCTTACTATTTTGCACTCTTTATACAAATCTGTTTTGTAGAAAGTGGCTGGTGAGTGAATCTTTTAATTGAAGCATGCTAAAATTTTCTGAGAGTGATCTTCTAAAGAGTGATTTGTGAGAATAGTAAGGTAAAATCACTAATAAAATAACTGGCCAAGTGCGAGTCCGACTCATGCGCGAAGGGTTCTGTACCATTAACTATAAATAAAATCATGTCTGCTGTATGGGAGTCCTTCTTAAATATTTTTTTTATTCTGTTTTTTAGTATTTCTTTTCATTGCGGCAACAGAAATACATCATCTGTTAAAATTTCAACTGTAACTTACACAGTTGATGAGATGCATCCAGGTGACAGACGGACAGACAACTGAGTCTTAGTAATAGGGTCTGGTTTTACCCTTTGGGTAAAAAGGTACTGTAAAAAGATAAAATATTATTTAAAACAATGTATTTTGTCATTTGAAAGGTCGGAGGGAGTCCGAGGTGCCGTCATCGGTATCGACTTGGGAACGACAAACTCTTGTGTCGCCGTTATGGAGGGAAAGACGCCCAAGGTATGATTTTTACCTAAAATATAGTTATTACATCATTAACTTTTTAGTATATGTTTATGAAATGGCTGCAAACGCGAAAAATCTCCAATGATTCCGAAGATGTAACTGGATTGTAATCTAGTTATCTCAGAAACAATAAGGCTGCAGTGAGCTATTTGAGAGTGAGTGATTTGAGATGCTATTAGGTTTAAAGACTGAGTGTTTTTTTTTTTTTTACTAAAATAATTCTAGAAAACTTAAAATTTAAAGTCGAGATTATTGTAAAGCGTAATAAGGTGTTAAACCTTTTATTCTTTATCATGTTTCTATAGTTCCTTTTTTATATCTTATCGCATTTCAGTGATATTTCTATATTAGCGACAACTAACATAGTATAGGGTGGATATTCTCAAACCGTCGATCAGCGTTCGCGTTCATACGCGTGTCGCTTTTGCAGCGGTGCCAGATTGAAGCATGGCACCAGCTGGCCACGGCCGCATGCCAATGGCTTTCCTAGAAACCGAGCGACATTGCCTTTCCAGAATATTCGACTAAATGAAAGTTATGTAGCCCATAACATATTATGGGAGTTATAATACAGCGGGATGGATGCCCAAAAACCCAACTAATTGTTGTCATGCATTGTTGCGATGATATAATTATATGATTATAATACTATATAAAAATAGTTTACTGACATGTATCGGTGTCTAAATCCATCTTCACTATTACTATTTTATCCATTGGAGTTGTTTGTCAATGTCCTCGTGAGTAGGAAGTATGATTCTCTTGCGCGAATCTTTCAAAAAAACAAAGGAATGATCTCTAAATGCACTTTTTTGTTGCGTAAGGATTGTACAGTTTTTATTTATGCAACTAGCCCCTGTTTAAGTTTTACATAAGCAAGATTGGGGGTGGGGACGTGGGGAGGAGGTCATCTTTATCTTACTTGCGGTTAAGGCAGCTGCGGCAAATTCACATAATTCACACAAATATTAAAATTGCCCCAATATATATTTTTTTAAGTTTACAATGCGTGCCGAATTCGAATCCAATAGTTGCCATGACCGCCGCCGCCAGTGGACTTCTAAAACATCAGCGCTGTTACCGACGTGGAGCATGACCCTTTCTTTCGAGCGCCGCTCACCGGCCCTGACGCACGGCCGTTAGTTACATAACTTCGTAGCTTTCATAAGGACTTCATAATGACAATGTAACTAACGGCCGTTCGTTGAATATAGGAACCGGGCTTAAATAAACGCTCACCGCGCGTGGGGCGTGCCCCAAGGTGCTTGCGCTTCCCCCATAGCTTTCCCACGGCTAACAACCGCTCACGTGGCGGCCTCCCCCAGGTGGTCGAGAACAGCGAGGGCTCCCGCACTACCCCATCGCACGTGGCCTTCTCAAAGGACGGCGAGCGGCTGGTGGGCATGCCGGCGAAACGGCAGGCGGTCACAAACAGCGGGAACACATTCTACGCCACCAAGCGCCTGATCGGGCGGCGGTTCGACGACCCCGAGGTGCAGAAGGACATGAAGAACCTCTCGTACAAAGTGGTGCGAGCGTCGAACGGCGACGCGTGGGTGCAAGGTGAGCTACACGGACAAGGGATATTGTATAAATAATAATAAATCAATATTTTGGGGACAGTTTTACACAACACTATCTAGTCGCTGAAAACTGAGGAGATTGTACTATGGATACTAGGTAACTGTAACACACTGAAACGTAATTTTCTTTTGTAAATAATAAATACATATTATAGACGTATTAACACACACTATTTTATATCTTACATAAGACAAACTTTTTCCAGTAGTGGGGATCGAGCCCAATTTTTAAAATCAACCCTAACCCTGGGCGTAAGATGTCCAGGGCGACGGTATTATACCACAGGTGAACCGTCTGCTCGTTTGGCAACTTTTCACATAAAAAAGAAAAATATTTCGGGGACAGTTGAACACAACATCATCTAGTCGCTGAAAACTGAGCAGATTGCACTAATTTTCTTTTGTAAATAATAAATACATATTATAGACATATAAACACTCACACTATTTTATATCTTACATAAGACAAACTTTTTCTAGTAGTGGGGATCGAACCATCACCCTCTGGTGTAAGAGACAGGGTCACTATACACTACGCCAATTGGGCCGTCGGTACGAATACAAATGATACTGTAAACAATTGCAAGTCACCTGGCTGCTACTGATTTTATACTTAAATAATCTTGTAAACTTATATAAAATTTAAAGGATTAAATTAGAAATTCATCTGGCACATTCAATTATATAATGGCATAATGTATAATGGAGCAATTCTTAAAAGCTGCGCAGTATGGACATACGGCATCTTTTTAAACATGGTTGGAGGCGGACAACTCTGGCATTTTCTGCCTCGCGCAACCGTTACTTGGAACCCTTAAGACCTGGGAACCTTCAAGAGGTGGGGATATTTATGACCCGCGGTTGGTTGTTTCGCATCTGGGTGTTTTTGTCACGGTTTCACATCTAGATCGATCCGATACCCACCTAGATGGGATAAGGGCAGAAGAAAGAAGATGCGAGAAGTCGGGAAACCAGCTAGCGCCCAGGGGCGAGACATCTGTGTCGCCACCTTTAAAAAAATGAGCTCCGATTACTAAAAATTCTGCCACCAATGCTAATGCAAAGGATAAATATGTCTGGTAACAAAACATTCCAGATGTTTTTCGGTCTCTAAAATCTAATAGAATCTGAAGAAAGTATAGAATGGCTTAATGCATGTTTTATTTTGCCACTTGATCGATTAGACCGGTTTACTTTCGACGGGTGAACCTACTTTAGCGCGAACGACATTATTCCGCATATAGTCGGCATGATTAACTGCTTATCTTGCGACGCATTTTCGTACTGTGCAAACTAATGTAACGTTCCATAACGTATATGTTGTTCTATAAACTGGTTTATCATAGATGGTTAACGGTCCCCTTTCGTTGACTGTCTGAACGTTAGCGAACCGCTTCACGGTTCTGTTTTTACCCGACTGCTAGGAAAGTAAAGTTTTTCGAGCGCTTTATGCATGTCGCATATTGAAATTCGTCACTATCTGTCACTGACGACACTAATGATACCTTAGGCGTCTTAGTTCTGGGGGTGGGAATTCAATATGATGTTCGCGGAAAAAAATGAGAATAAGTTGGATAAGTTGTAAAGTGATTTTGGCGCCAAAAGTCTGTCATTTTTTTTTTCGCAATGACGAAGGTTGACTTTTAAGAATGCCATTAGGCATTAAGTCCGAGAAATGTAGATCTTAGTTTAATAAATAAATGACTATGGAGTATAAATAAATCAATGTCAAACATACTATAACCCTTTTGATTGGTTATTTTATACCTAATAATAGTGTTGACTGTCTGTTGTGGTCGAGCCACGCAACATCAAGTATAACGGCCTTGGATAAACTTGGGACAAAGTGAAATGATTATGTAAAGTCTTAGAGTGGTAGGCAAAAAAAAAAAAATTCGCACCGTCGATCAGCGTACGCGTCTATACGTGTGATGCTTTTGCAGCGGTGCTAGAATAAGGCGTGGAACCAGCTAGCCACGGCTCGTATCGCTGGCTTTCCTAGAAACCGTGCTACATTTTTATCCATGTCGATTTATCTTCTAGAACTTTCTGGGGTTAGCATAGTTCTTTATGTCGCTATGTCCTTCGGTTATTGATGCTAGAGAGATGTTTGTTTGATTTGTATATCGCGTTTGATTTGATATTTCCGATGTTACGGATAATATACATTTTTGAACGCGACAAGTAATTACGTAAATCGAAAATATCCTTATTTTTTCATATGTAACACATTCGATTTACCATTATAAGTTATTTTATGTTATGCATTGTGTTCTCAAACTATTACAAAGTAAATTATAATCAAGGAAAAATTATACTATCTCCTTGATACCAGCCCTCTAGATGAATTGGAAATCGATGCAATCGGTGCCAATCTGTGGGGGAGGTGTATGTTCAGCAGTGGACTAGAACGGGCCGAGATGATGTTGCGATCCAAACTACTGCACCAGCGTGTGGCATAATTTCTAACGTTCGATGTGAATTTTTGTAGATAAATGGGCAAAATCGGCGAGATCGAACCTCCATCTTGTAGTTACCAGCTTGCAGCGACCAGGCTGGCGCTGAAAATACAAAAAAAAATCAAAATATTCAAATAGACGCTTGCAAGTTCTTATGAAACGTCGAATTTTACATAAAAATTGATAAATAAGCTCGTAAGTTAGTTCCACCGGTTCTGAAATCACTTTGCGTTCAGAAGAGAAAATAGAACATTGGTATGACAGTCTTTTGGCCTACGTGAATATCAACAGCATTAACTCCACACATTTGTTATACAAACAATTCTTTATTGTACTAGAAGTTTGTACAAAGGCAAACTTAATGCTAAATAGAATTTTCTTCCAGCTAACCTTTGGTGGTAGAGTACAAATTACGGGTAGTAACGCTAAAATGACATACAAGATTTTTAGTGTCTATCATAAAGAATATGGCAAAACGAAATATACACATTGGCGTCGTCGAGATATTCCGCAATGGTATTATATGCTCTAGCCATATTTAAAAAATATTAAACATGCTGATAAATGTTAACGTTCGCTTCGCTTCCAGGCAGCGACGGCAAGGTGTACTCGCCGAGCCAGATCGGCGCCTTCGTGCTGGTCAAGATGAAGGAGACAGCGGAGGCTTACCTGAACACGTCCGTGAAGAACGCCGTGGTCACCGTGCCGGCCTACTTCAACGACTCGCAGCGGCAGGCAACGAAGGACGCCGGTATTAAAACTCTTCAAAATATCTTTATTCAATATATTCCGGTATTTAAACTTCAAAATACCTTTATTTATATAAAAAAAAAAACATATTAAGAAAAAAGCAGACAACGAATGAAGCCCGTATTCAAACTCCTTTATTCAATATAGGCCGGTATTCAGACTCTTCAAAATACCTTTATTCAATATATTCCGGTATTTAAACTCTTCAAAATATATGACGTTATTGAAATTGAAATATCTTTGTTCAATATAGAAGCATTACACTTACTTATAGGTTTTCACTTCTTACTTTTCACCGATAACCGTTGGGGACGAAAAGGTTCTCGAGTGGCAGCCTCGTACTGGCCATCGCAGTGTAGGACGACCCCCCACTAGATGGAGTGACGACCTGTGCAAATGTGCGGGAAGTCGATGGATGCAGGTGGCTCAGGATCGTACTCCGTGGCAGTCTATGGGGGAGGCCTATGTTCAGCAGTGGACTCAAACAGGCTGAAATGATGAATGATGATGATGATAGGTTTTCAAAACAGTACTACCGGTTTGGAAAAAAAATCCACTTGTCTTATGAAACTGTTTATTTAAACAGTTTTATTTATTACTTATTCAATAGGCTAGTATTCAAAATCAAATATCTTTATTCAATATAGAAGTATTACACTTGCTTAATGATTGTCAAATACTACTCTACCAGTTTGGAAAATCAAGTCACTGACCTGAGAACAACTGGCGAAAGAAAGTCAGTGGGACAATTTTTTTTAGCTATTATTTGACTATAAAAATGATTCTTATATGTATATAATAGCCCACTTGAAAAACCATGCAGCGATCAATTCATTACCAGAGTAAAAATTTTATCATTTAAATAATTTTTAATATAATGATAACATTTAACACACAAACATATCTTAGATTTTTTTTAGCTTAGCAATTGATTCATTTTGAATGTTTTCTGATATTTTATTGTAAAAACGTGTACTATGTCTATTAAAATATTCGGTCAATAAAAATTCAGAGTTTAGCAAACACATTAGGAACCGATAAAGTGAAATAATTTCTCAACTAAACTGCATATCTGCCCCAGGATTATCGTGATATGATAAATATTTCCATTTTGTCCCTTTGTACAATATTAACTTAATTCTGTAGTTGATAACTCTCATAAAGCTTGATTTGAAAACTTACTTGGAGAAGATGCTAAAAGCCATTGGCATTGAATGGAGATTGCTGGTGGATAAATTAGTATTTACAAAATGATGGTTTACTTTAAAGTTTACTACTTCGATTAATTTAGAATGATTGCTATAATGGTCTAAAGAAACGTGATTGATTACATTGGCCGCGAGACTTATTACGTTTATGTTAATATCAAGGCAATTATCTCCACAATGGAACCTTCAGTAATGCAATGACCGCGCTTTTTGTCAATACAGTGACGTAAATACAATTATAAGTTGCCATTTAAGTGAAAATTTTTCACTCATGTTTTACTAGTGGCAAAATTTGATCATAGTTATAGATAAATAACCGTTAACATTTCATTCTTTTTAAATTGTTCTGCCAGTTTAAAAACTTACAGTGGCAAGTTTTAAATAAACAGAGATCCGTTTAATTAAACTTGGGCCTAATAAGGTGATATCTTTTTTAATTGGCTCATATATTATGTCAATTACATGTAGGGTAACCATATTGGATTGCGTGAATGTAAAATTTTAAATAAATGCATATGCAATATGCACACGTAAGCAGAACTATACTGCAAGATAAATACAAACATTTGTCTTTTATTTGTAATAAAATCATAGTATTTAAAATTAGTTTATTTCGAAAGACTTCTTTTTAATTTTTTATGTCTGCTTTTAAATACATACTTCGACTGGAACAGATATCGAGGCGAGCGCCCTATTGCTGTGATACCTCATTTTTGGTGTGTGCTTTTTATTACTCAAGCACTCTAGATCAGCCGTCTCGCTCTTGCGTGGCGCGTTTCTCCCACGGTGCGAAAGAGACGCACGATTCGGATTGGTTGCGGTTACTTACCGCATACTGGTCCTCGATCGAGCGACACTTTATTTTTTAATTTGCACCCTTTTTTTTCTTTTGTGGGATTGTGCTTGTGTTTTGGTTTAAATACACTTTACACATTAAATGATTAATTTTGTTTATTTGTTTAACGTATTTGAGAACTGAAATAGACAATGTATTTAAAAGTTTTGTTTTATTTTAGTTGTTTGATGCATTTATTAGTTTGTTTTGTTTTATTTACACTTGTAGTTTTTGGCATGATTTAGGTAGTTTGTTTTATACCAAGTGTATTAGAAGCTGTGTGTAATTGCATGGTGTTTATATGTAGATAATACTGGTATCCGTGGCAGTGCGCTCGCCTCAAAATCTTTCCTTACTCGAAATCCTTTTGAGTGTCTTTTATTATATTCAATATTTGCAACACCCGTAGAGTTGCCGATGGGTTGCCACCATTTAATAAAGAGGGCCCCGATTCCTCATTCATCGGAAGAAGCGCAGAAGATGTGTGAAACACTTATACTACACGCCGGTCTTTTATGAGGTCGTGGAATTTTCCCGAACGGACCTGCCCATTCGTGAAAACACTGTAACGGACGAACTCTGATGCGTGGCCCAGCTATAGTTTCTTTTTGCCTGCTTATTGTGCCTTGTAACGGTGGTAGGGCCACGCAGCAGCCTCGGCTGTTGCACAAATGGGCAGGCCCGTCCGGGTAAGTACCACGACCTCACAGAAGACCAGCGTAAAGTGGAAGTATGACAAATACTTCCGCGTTTCGTCTGGTGAGTTAGGTAGCCGGAGCCCAATTCTCAAAAGGTTGTCAACGCATCTGTAACCCTCGGGTGTGGCAGATGTCCGTGGGCGGCGGTATTCACTTAACATCAGGTGAACCGTCTGCTCGTTTGACAACTTTTCGCATAAAATAAATAAAAATAAATTATGTTACCCTTCTTACGCTTGTCTCGATATTAATACAAACTTCACCACCGCAGGCCAAATCGCCGGTCTTAATGTGCTTCGTGTAATCAACGAGCCGACGGCGGCTGCACTCGCCTACGGAATGGACAAGTCTGACGACAAAATGTAAGTTTTGGGTAAAATTTATACTTAATATAATATAATAAAGCTGAAAATTTTGTATGTTCAAACATACTGCTTACTTTCAGAGATTAGCGTTAACGCTAATCTCTGAAAGTAAGCAGATTTTGAAAAAATCGGTCAATATATTTAACATCACGCTACGACCTACGGGGGCGCAGCAGAACCGTTTCCCGCGGTTGAAATAGCATGAAACAGCTAGTAGTTCGATATAAATGGACTGAAATAGAATTATTACAAAAAACTAATAGAAAACACTAAACAATATTGTAAACATTCATAATAATTTTCTTTATACACAATCCTTAGCTATAATGTTTTTAATTTAGATCATAACATACACAATGTGTCAACACTGTTGTGTGGTTCCTGAGAAACTATCAACTTGATAACATCATATTTGTGAATGTTTGTGGTGTTGGTTTTTTTATGTGAAAAGTTGCCAAGCGAGCAGGTGGTTAACCTGATGTTAAGGGAATAAATACCACTGCCCATGGACGTCTGTTACACCCAAGGGTTTGCAGATGCGTTGACAACTTTTGAAAATTGATCTCTGGCTACCTCATTCACCAGACGAAACGTGAAAGTATTTGTCATACTTCCACTTTACGCTGGTCTTCTATGAGGTCGTGGTACTTACCCGGACGAGCCTGTCCATTCGTGCATCAGCTGAGGCTGCTGTGTGGCCCTACCACCGTTTGGTAAAAGCATACTAAAAATAAATAGTCGACTAAAAGTACGAATGCACCGTCGATCAGCGTTCGCGTCTATACGCGTGTCGCTTTTGCAGCGGTGCCAGATTGAAGCACGGCACCAGCTAGCCTCGGTCTCATACCTATGGCTTTCCTAGAAACCGAGCTACATTCATATTATGTCATAATATTTAACAGCCGAACGTGCAAAAGGTGTGGTGGTAATCACTTAACAGCAGGTGGTTCAATAGATGTTCAGTTATTACCACTAGCCCCGATCTTTTACCACGATGAGTTGCGGATACATTGCCAACTTAAAAAACAATGGGCCCCAGTGACCTACCTCACCAAACGAAAGGATCACAATCCTCACCATAGGAGTACAATACTTTCAATTCATTCATGCTGGTCTCCTGTAAGGTTGTGGTAGGTCCCGAATTTGTTGCATGGCCCTACCACAGTAAAACCTGGAAGCAAAAACTGCGTAAATTACTCTTATGGTTTAAAAGCTTTACAAATGATAAACTGTGAGAAAGTATAGTTTGTGTTAGAATTGCTGTAGCCATTAAAATGTATGACCATTCATGCAGAATCGCCGTGTACGATCTGGGAGGCGGCACGTTCGACATCTCTGTATTGGAGATACAGAAGGGCGTGTTCGAGGTGAAATCTACGAACGGTGACACACTTCTCGGCGGCGAGGACTTCGACAACGTGATCGTCAACTTCCTGGTGGACGAGTTCAAGCGTGACGTGAGTAACCTGACCACACTAACCCATCGTTCCCTCGTTGCGACTCCGTCACTCCACTTTTAACGTCCATCAACCCAGTGCACAATAAAGGCGGGTACAGAAGAGATGAATGTTATCCAAATCTCAATAAACTTATATACTCCTAAAACTATATCACATAACAAGCATATTGCTGTTCACCAGAAGAATATATGGGACAGTCACGTTTAGTGTATTAGAAATCCGAATAATAGAAACTGATTGTGAATTGAACGAACTAACTAACTAACAGACCTGGAAATCCGAATAATAGAAAACTCATTATGAAGTTAACTAACTAACAGACCAACACTGTTATATGGTACCTAAGAAACTATCAATTTGATAGCATAATATTTCTGATTGTTTATGGAGTTGATAAAAGCAAACTAAAAACAAAAGGTATAAAAGTAAGTCCAAGGCAAACATACTAACCGTTGAAGTAACACTCGTCAAGCCACCTTTGTTAGCTTTAAAATAATGAACTCAAGGTATTAATGCACCGTCGATCAGCGTTCGCGTCTATACGCGTGTCGCTTTTGCAACGGTGCTAGATTGAAGCCCGGCACCAGCTAGTCTCAGTCTCATACCTATGGCTTTCCTAGAAACCGAGCTACATTTCACGATTCAAATAAAATTTTTAAAGATACACATTAAAGTTAAAACTCTTATAAGGTATCCTTTATTGTTTATGGTACCACTAGTTTATTCTTGTTTCTGTGCCTTGGTTCCTATAAGTGAATTAACATCATGTTAAACAAGAATTCCAAATTTAATAATGCAAGTTAAATTATAGGACTAATTGTGTTAGTATATAAAAAATGTGCTGAGTCTAAATAATGCATTCCAATAAAAATGTACACCTTAAAAAGTCATTTATAAATGTTACATGCCATTCATAAATGACTTGGTGGAGCAATTGCCAAGCCTTTAGCTTCGGCGTTCGATTCCCACATGGGACGAATGTTTGTGTGACCTACGGATAATTGTTCAGGATCTGGTTGTTTGGTCCCAAGGAAGGTTGAAGCTAGGCAGCTGGCTGGTCATAAAATCTCCAAATACATACATATTGCGTCAACCCAAATTGGTGGAATAAGAGCAGGAGAGATAAAAGACATGCAGTAATGTTTGTTTCATTTAGGAATGATTATTAACAAGTTTATTTTCCCTCCAGCAAGGCATTGACATCCGCAAGGACGCTATGGCGATGCAACGATTGAAGGAGGCCGCAGAAAAAGCAAAGATCGAACTCTCTGGATCCCTTCAGACTGACATCAACCTTCCCTACTTGACCATGGATGCATCTGGACCTAAGCACATGAACCTCAAGGTAAAAGATCTCCAACCCTCTATTGTTACCTTACTAGTAGATAATAGAGAGAGAGTTTAAGAGAGAGTTTAAATTGGGTCTATATTATCAAATATAGACCCAATTTGGGTTTCTTTTTTCTTGTTGTATGTTACATACACTGAGGTTTGAGCTTCTCACCTTTTATTCCTTCCATTCACTATTTTTAATACCTTTATAAAATAGTTTATAAAAAGATATATATAATTAAAACATAATGCACTGCAATTCGATAACATTCAAGCAGTCATTTCCTTGAAGGCAAATTGAGGTGCAAGAATAAAACAAAAATAAACCACCTACCTCTGCTGTCTATGCAGATGTAGGTCAAAACATTTTGTTACATTTTCTTGAACAATATACTATATACATTTCAACGAAGATGAATCATAATAACCAAACTGTCCCTTTGTACTTTACCTTAGACTAAAAAGTATAAAGTATTAGTTACACAAATACAATTATTTTAGCGTTACGCGTAATCACGTCATTTTCGTAGATTAAAATTTTATAGATATGTAATTTTACACATTGTTGTTTAAAAACATGTCGTGAAATATTTGTTTATTTAAATACCATATATCTCCAAACCTGACATAGTATAGCATGTAATATTGTAGGCTCTCCCAACATATTATTTTCAGAATTTCATATAGCCTTCTCGCTGTAATAATGACAGAAGGAGATTTTGCATGTAGTAATATTATTAAAGGAAAACTCGTTTGTTGGCGCAAATTGATTAGAATTCATGGTCTCAACATAATAAATCCCATTCCCAGGTGACTAGACTATCTGACAGCATAAAGGATAGTAAACCGGTCTCTTGCCCAAAATTTTTTTTCAGTAGTAGGGGTTGACCCTACTACTGAAAAAAAATTGTGTAATAGTAGTGGTTATTTAGTGTCCGGGTGTTTATATACCTAAAACAGCCAATTGTTTACCTTACTAAAATATTTCTACCAACATATTCACATGCGTAATTTGATTACAGATGACGAGATCGAAGCTGGAATCGCTCGTCGGCGATCTGATAAAGCGCACCGTGGCACCGTGCCAGCGCGCCCTCCAGGACGCCGAGGTGCAGAGGTCCGACATCGGTGAGGTGTTGCTTGTGGGCGGTATGACCAGGATGCCAAAGGTGAGACCGGCTGATCAAATCAAATCAAAAATATATTTATTCTAATAGACACTTGCGCTTTCTTATGAATCGTCAAATATTACATAAAAAATTATACAACGTGTCGTTACCACCGCGACAATAAATGAACACACATATAGAGGATAACTTTTTAAAATTGTATTAAACATTTACATTCTTTATACATCAATTTTTACCTAGTTATTAAATTTTCGAAAATAAACAATTTTAGAACACCCTTACGTGTAAAACTGTAACGTAAAGTTCATTTGTAAAGGTCACAAAGCATATGAATGGGTTGAATGAATTTAAAAGAGACAAAACATACTGTTAGAAAGAGAGGCTTGTAATGCGACGCTGCGGCGCGAGTTGTATAGGATGTTACAAATTTTGTTTCTTTTTTACTTAATTAGTTTGTTTGAAAAATATTTTTTTTTTAATTATGGATTTTGTTTAATGTCAATATTTTTTTATGATTATTGGCAAGTAGCGTTTTTTATGATTATTGGCAAGTAGCGTTAGACATGTGTTCATTTATTGTCGCGATGGTAACGACACGCTGTATATATAGGTTTTTAAGGTTTCTATTCAGAAGAGACCGGCAAGAAACTCAACAGTTTCTCTTTTTCAAAAGTATCACTTTACAATATAACATACAGGTATAATAGTCTTATTCTAGGCTACAAGTGTATTCCGCAATGGTATATTATATGATGCATATTGTCTAGTTTAAATGATTGATTGTTGTCAGCTGATGGTTAGATAGCAATTTTAGAGATATAGTAAATGCAAGCTGCTGTGCGTGACATTAATGGATGCAGATGGCTCGGATCTTGTTCTTCTTCATGGCAGCCTGTAGGGAGGCCCTATGTTCAGCAGCGGACTCAAACAGGCTGAAATGATTATGATGATTAAGCTGATGTATGAATAGTTTGGCGTTGCTGAGGAAGTAGAATAGACTGGAAGGAAACAAAAGCGATAGAGTATATATTATGTTTGCCCTAGTGTGTTACTTAACCCAAGACTGTATGATAATATGGGCTTATGAGCTCAATGCTTAGATTAGATTGAAAAGCGAATTAAACTGTTTGTTTTCCATATTTTCTTCAACAAAATTATAATTAAATAAGCACTGCACAAGCCGACGTCAGTTTAAAATGACTGTCTAGGCTGTCTTTAGAGACAGGTGCCATAAAAAATTGAAGCCATATTCCCCGATTGTGTATTTGCGCTCTCGGGTTATAATCTTACAGACATTTAACTTTTTCATGGCAAGAACCTTGCTATAATTCCCAAAAGGTATTCATTATTCACCAAGTCACATGAGAAATCCATATTAGGATATACAACTACATTTAGATGTGTGTTTTATCTTTTAATCTTACTCAGATTATGCTCTCTGAGAATGGTTTCTCGTGTATTTTAAATAAATGGTATTCACTAACGAATACTTGAAAACTATTCTTTTTCAATTAGCAATTGGTTTACATTTGAAAATGTACAATAATTAAATCAATGGAGGTACTGCGAAAAGCGCTTTGTCTAACCGGGCACAATCGGCGACACAGGTTCAGCAGACCGTGCAAGATATATTCGGGCGGGCGCCGTCACGCGCCGTGAACCCCGACGAGGCGGTGGCTGTGGGTGCGGCCGTGCAGGGCGGCGTGCTAGCCGGCGACGTGACAGACATCCTTTTACTCGACGTGACACCCCTGTCGCTCGGAATCGAGACGCTGGGCGGCGTGTTCACAAAGCTCATCACCAGGAACACCACCATACCGACGAAGAAGAGCCAAGTGTTCTCGACAGGTCGGTACTGGGAAATATGGTCTTATTCTGAATTACCTAAAAAAAATTCTAATAAGTTTATTATGCAACTTTCGGACTTTTTTTCAACTTTCTATTGATTTAAGACTCTGATGCCCGATTTCTGAAATACTGATCATTGTAGATGTTAACTAGTCAACTGTCTAATGGCTTTCCAAATGTCATTTGAGTTGCCATAATGGTTAAACTCTGAATTGATCAATCTAATCATTAAGAAAATCATTGTGGTTATTAGCTGATTAGTTACACTACAACAGTGTTTCAGAAACGGGCGTCAATCTGAAATGCGAAAATTGACTTACAAATATTGTACAGCTTATTTGCCATTTCTTATCCTTTGGATTGAGATGTGAATAGCTTATTTTTATGTATTTTATTTACAACATAAGCACTTGTCTAAACCACTTTGCTTGCATAGTGTAGTGGCAAAGCATGGTGCGAGAGAATATGGATTGTCGCACGAACGGCCGCGTCACTGTGACGTGTCGATACGAAACGCTGTCCTACATTTTTCTATCTTTTTTTAATACTTAATTTTAATAAATGAAAATACTCGGTAATCACTTTTAAATACAAAAACACATGGGCCAGTTTAAGAAACAACCTTACCAAATAAGTGTGAATTAGAAACATTCATCCTGTGTTTTACATACATAAATTTCATGTGTCAACGCATCAAGCCCACGTGTGTTTAGATGGCCATTGGCGGCGGATTCGCTTAACATCATGTGAACCGCGTGCCCGCTTAGCAACATTTTCACATACGAAATAAAAACACAGCTGTAACGAAATCCGTTCCCCGCAGCCGCCGACGGACAGACCCAAGTGGAGATCAAAGTGCACCAGGGCGAGAGAGAGATGGCCGCAGACAACAAACTCCTCGGGCAGTTCTCCTTGGTCGGTATCCCGCCGGCGCCACGCGGCGTGCCCCAGATCGAGGTGACCTTCGACATCGACGCGAACGGAATCGTGCACGTGTCCGCCAGAGATAAAGGCACTGGCAAGGAGCAACAGAGTGAGTAGTCTGGAACGTTCTGTGTTTTAATGCGGTGCAGATGTTTCCAATCCTGTTATATCCGTTATTGTTATTCAGTTTGATATCGTGAAAGACAAATAAGTGAATCTTCCGATTTGAAGTGAAGGGGCACAAGTATAATTAAATGAAGATCTTTAAGGAAAATATGCATGCTGACTATATAAAAAAGCTTTTAGTAACTTAGATTTTCGTCGGCATGGCAATAATCCATTAAGCTAAGTGGTTAGCGTCCTTTTTCGCGTCGTGTTAACATGTTCACCATAAAATGATTAATACTGAATTTTGAACATCTATGGAACCAAATTTATACATATATACTTGATTATGATTATAAATGTAGCCTAAATAAATCCTTTCATCAAAACATTTCGAAATTGCGAGTTACATTTCAAGTAAATTAAGTAACACATTAAAAAATTTACTAACCTCTTCACTTTCTAAACAGTCGTGATCCAGTCTTCGGGTGGCCTGTCCAAGGACGAGATCGAGAACATGGTTAAGGCGGCCGAGCAGTTTGCGTCTGCGGACAAGCAACGCCGTGAGCGCGTTGAAGTGTCGAACCAAGCCGAGGGTGTGTTACATGACACGGAGACCAAAATGGACGAGTACAAAGCACAACTGCCGCAGGAGGAGGTAATCATTTTAAGGGTTTAATGCATCTAGATCAACCAGGCTACAATTTTTATTCAAATTCCCAAACATTATTAAAAGGTGGCAAAGCATCTGCAACCCTATGGATTAACCCACTTAACATCAGGTAAACTGCCAGCTCATTTGCAAAATGCTAAGATGGATGTGCTACATCACCAGGCTTGATAAAACCAGTTTTGACCATAAACAACACAGTCTAGCTTTTAGCCCCATCAAGTTGCCCTCATATTGAAAATTTAACACTGCATTAAATTAACCATAATTTCAACTATGTGCAGATGTTATCAATAACTAATGTAAATAATAGTGTCTAGTCTTATACAATTCCTTGTTCAATGCAATCAAGAATCTTTCCTTCTAAACCTGTAGATTGTTTTCAAAGTTGACTGTGTTGACCTTGTCTATTCTTGTGGGGCCATAAATAGCTATCCCCGTTATTTAGGTGTTCCTGGATATATTATCCTTAGATGATATATCCAGAAACTCCTAATCTGACAACATATGTTGTGATAATTACTAAGAAATTTTTTTTTTATTGTTGCACTTTTCGAAACCATTCGGCTTACATAGTCGAATGGCAAATTATTGTGCTAGATAAAATGGTTTGTCGCGCGAACCGCTACGTCTCATTGGCGTCTCGGTACGATACGCTGTCCTACATTTTTTTTCATTTAGCAACAAAAATAACATGTAAGATGACTTGTCACCTACCCATCAGTAATATATTCTCATTCATTTCATCAAATATTGTAAATCTTGTATAGAAATGAAAAAGTATGCTGTACATACTACATATACATCACATTTAGTAAATCTAGAACAGAACTAATAAATGTCCATGAACATAGCAGTAATTACTATACAATTCATGAATCTTCTGTAAGCTTGCTAATTTTTCAAATAAAAAGATTAATAATGTAATGAATGGTGTTCATAAATAATGCGCCAATGCTCAACATTTGCTACATGTGCCAACTGCAGATTGGTGGACTTAGATATCTACGAAATAATTTATTTAGTTATTGTTGTTAGATGTTTCCCTTCACCGCTGAACAATTTATAAATCAACACTTAAAATTAAGTTAATCTCCGAGTTCAATCTCTGGTGACACCACCATGTTTATGGATTATCGCTACATTGTGTTGGGTTATTTTGTAATCTTTCTTTAATATCCCACATGTTGTAAACCTTTGCCAACAGTGCGATAAGCTGCGTGAAGAGATCGCCAAACTGCGCGACCTACTCGCTAAGAAGGACTCTGTAGAGCCCGAGGAGATCCGCACGGCCACAGGACAGCTGCAGCAAGCGAGCTTGAAACTCTTCGAGCAGGCATACAAGAAGGTAAATAATACATATAGAAAATGTTAATTGAGACCCAGGCGCAAATATGAAAAAAAAAAATTAATGGTTGGAAAATAAACAAATAATAAATAATAATATAGTAATATAAAAAATAGCAAATTGCAATATAGTACAAGAAAAGAAGTCTACATAATTAAAAAGTGGAGAGTGAAATAAAAAATACGTACGTTAAAATTATAAGTACCTTAACACATTAACTAGGGAATAAATAGGCAATAAAATTTTATAAAATAGTTAAACTAAAAGGGTTACCTATGTTTAGGGTTTACATCTAAAAATTTAGAGTAAATCCATCATTGATATATTGTGATGGTTGTTCTCTATATATTTAATTTTATACAGCGTGTCTTTACAACCGCGACAATAAATGAACACACGTATAGAGGATAACTTTTTAAAATTGCATTAAACATTTACATTCTTTTAACATCAATATTTACAGTTATTAAATTTTCCAAAATAAATAATTTTAGAACATCTTTACGTTTAAAACTGTAACATAAAGTTCATTTGTAAAGGTCACAAAGCATATGAATGGGTTGAATGAATTTAAAAGAGACAAAACATACTGTTAGAAGGAGAGGCTACACAATGCGACACTGGCAACGAATGAAAAAGTCTCTAATGTATGAATCACTCAGTTGTAGTTGTATAGGATGTTACAAATTTTGTTTCTTTTTTACTTAATTAGTTTGAAAAAAAGTTTTTTTTAAGTATGGATTTTTTTTAACATTAATATTTGTTTATGATTATGGGCAAGTAGCGTTAGTCGTGTGTTCATTTAGTGTCGCGATGGTAACGACACGCTGTATATTTAGATACAGCTGCAGTATTCTTTGTAAAAACATTTTATTTGCAAAACGGGAAAATATGCAACAATAAGTTAAGTGCAATTCTAAAAAAAAACTTAAGCAGTAAAAAGGTGTACACAATAGAGTTTTACATAAACGTCGGAAACATAAAACGCGATACGACAGTGACTCATGCAGTCCTTAATTACCAAAACCAAGGAATAATTGGTATAGAATATACCATGTAATGTTTATATTTTCCCAACTATATTCCTCGCCATTTTCATCTGAGTGTGATAGCTGTGATACTTTTAAGGAATCCATTTAATTTTTGTGCGCCCTCATTGCTAACCAATGCACATTTTTGAGCCAGCTAGCTCCATTTCCCGGTGTAGCTGGTCAAGCAATAGTGCTATAAAAATCGGAGCGAGTTATCAGCCGGTGTCACTTGTACGTGGAATCGGACGATTGACGTCTCAGACAAATAATTTTTATTACCAGAGCCAAAGTCTGTGCATATAATAAAAAATATAACTGATTGTTGTCTGTACATGGAAGATATTTGAGAAAAATATGATTAGGGGCTTTTATCAACGCAATAGAACCTAAAACAATGTTAAAATTTCTGTTTGTCTGTGCATTTGTGCGCGCTTATCTCAGAAACGGCTTCACCAATTGGGTGCAACTTTCACTGATGTATTTTAGTAAGCTTCAATTCTTTCTAATCAAGAAACTGTTCTTTGCCAGATGGCAGCGGAACGCGAGGGTCAGCAACAACAGCAGCAGACTGAGCAGCCACAAGACGAGAAGAAAGAAGAGAAGAAGAACTAAATAGAATTCCCACAACAGGGGGTGTTTATTAGTTATGTTGCCACAATGTACATATTTAGGTTCCATCTTGTGTGGTTGCAATATGCCTATGTTTGTCAAATGTCACAATATCTCGTAAGCGAATCTTCCGTAACTGGGGAGATATGAGGAAGGAAGGATTTTTCACCAAATTTTTCTAGTAACTTGTGAGTGCATCTGAAAGTCAGCAGTTGTTTTCTGTTACATGGGGCTAGAGATTTTACTACAACTTCATTCTCTATTTCAAACTATATTGTATTTCCTTGAACAGCCCTTGATAGAAGACCAATTTTGAAATGGGCATATTGGAGCCATAACAATATTTGTAACAGCAAGATTACTCTGATACCAAATGTTAGGAGGTTGAGATACACTGTATTTTTTTTCTTTTCAACTGTTTTGTTTTTTATAACAAAAAAGGTAAAGGATAAGAGAGGATTAATAGATGTCTTTTCAAATATCTGGAATCTGTAAAACTGATATAAAAGCATTTTTTAATTTGTTATTGATAACTTTTAGGTAATGGAATTTTTATTTAGGCTGGCCCGTAAATGTACGATGAGTATTTTCCTATATATTTAATTAAATGTATATTGCTTACTGTTATACAAATTGGTTATGAATTTTTGAGATTTCACAATAACACGAAAAAAATATTTTATTACCATAACTTGTTAAACGTTTTAACATAACATTGTTAAAATTGTCATGGAACACCTCAACTTGACCATAATCCATGGATGTCTGTTTCGTTTTAAGTACTTCATACTAGTAATATGCTATTGGACGAATTGCTGCATAAATTGTAATATATATTTCATACAATACAATTATGGATAGTATAGACTGGTAATGTCTCTTTGAGCTATTACTTGCGGTTGTGACTAATAATGTTGAGGATTTCGAAATCGAGAAGTGTTAACAAGAATGTAGGTTTTATGGCTGACTTAAATTGATCATGTACATTGAGCTGGTGAGTATAAAAGTTCAATCGCAAACAAAATATAAATTACTGAAATAAAAAAAATTGCAATTATAGAATGACTGATTCAGTGTAACATAAATTGGACAAACATAAATATAAAAGATTGCTAAATGCCATACATTGGTATATAATTGGTCAAAAAGCTTCTAATGCACCATTTTTGTTGCAACTATCGAACATTTTCTTCGTTTCATTAATGGCTTGCTTTGTGAGTTATCACAATTTCGCCAATCTCAAGTTACTCTTAAAATTGTCCATTTTATAATATTCACATTGAAATTGTAATAGACAAATAAAAACTTCAAAAATCCAATATCTTCTGCAGACATGCTCAGAGAGACATTAGCAGCCGTCGAAGACATTTTTTTGTTCTTAATGCTGTTGTTTTTCTTTGGTCTTTCTTTGCAAAGGAGTTTCCAGTCGTGAAGTAGTTCAAGATTTTAGGGTTAGAAGTTATATAGCCGCGTATGTGTGCTTGTCTGAGTGTTTGTTTGTTAGGCGGGAAGAGGCAAACGTATGTCCGACTATTAGTTTAGTGAGAATATATTATTTAAAAAAATTATATTTGTGTTTTATTCATCAATCTAGTGACCCGCCCCGGCTTCGCACGTGTGCAATGTATTATACATATGAAGCTTCCTCGTGAATCACTATCTAATAAAAAAAAAACCGCAACAAAATCCGTTGCGTAGTTTTAAAGATCTAAAGCTTACATAGGGGCAGACAGACAGCGGGACGACTTTGTTTTATACTATGTAGTGATGCTGCGTTTAGCTATACTTTTTTTTTTTTGTTTTTTTTTTCCCTACTATGGCTCTACTGATACGTCAGTGATTTTGCCAATAACTAAGTACTTTGAGATCAACTTGATAAGGTGAGGACAATAAAAATGTCCGCCACGATCGGTTAGCAAACCGTATGGGAGGCACACTAATTTATTATAAACGGTCCTTGCACTGTTGCCCGCTAGACATTCCAGAGCTAAGTCAAATAGAGGCATCCGCGTGTAGGTTAGCGCTCACCGGCCACAGGCCGCTTGTACTAGTCTCAGCCTACCTCTCGGGGAATAGAACCCTCCTTAAAAGCGACCTAGATACGCTTCTTAACTTAGGCCCTTCCGTGATAATTGCAGGAGATCTAAACTGCAAACACGGCTCATGGGACATCAACAGCATCCCAAACAACAACGGAAAGCATCTCTTTAGCTTATCCGATAACCTAAATTTCAGTATAGTCGCTCCCGCGACTCCCACTAGGTATCCTACGGTGGACAACTACCAGCACGCGTCACCGAGTGTCCCAGACATAATGTTATTCAGGGAGGTCTCGCTCGACATCGAGTCGATAGAGACAATCCATGAACTAGACTCAGATCACAGGCCCGTCCTGTGTAAACTGGGCCAGAACGCCGGCGCGGTCCCTCCGACCAAATCCGTAGTGGACTGGCATCGTCTTGAGGTCAAACTCAAGGCCTTGGACCCCCAGGACTTAGTAGACTTACCCGAGACGATAGCTACGTTCGATGACGCAAATCGAGCGATAGCGAGTCTCCGTGAAACTATTACTTCCGCAGTCACAGACTCGGAACGGACGGTGAAACTGTCGGGCGACCGACGGTTTAACTTTCCGCCCGACCTACGACTGCTAATTAGACAAAAAAATGCAGCTAAACGCGCCTTCGACCGATACCGATCGGAATCGAACCGAACTCTACTTCGACGCCTTCAGCTAGAAGTCAAAGATCGTGTATCGAAACACCGACATACAACGTGGGACACTCTCCTAGAGGACATCGAGCCATCGCACACCGCCTACTGGCGGTTGGCCCGCAGTCTGAAAGCAGACCCCCGCGAATCTCTACCGCCGTTAGTTAGACCTAATAGCGCTTCAGTAGCCCTAGATGACTCCGAAAAAGCCGAATGCCTTGCGGATAACCTAGAGCGGCAATATACGCCATCGCGCGAACACACCGATTCGGCCCACCTAACGGAGGTGGACCGCGTAACCGAGACTAGGGCTGCGCTTCCACCGGAAGGCGAACCTTTAAATTCAGTGACCCCCGAAGAGGTCCAAGATATTATTAAAAATTTAAAACCAAAATCCGCCCCGGGCCCAGATAATATAAGTAATAAGATTCTCAAAGCTCTCCCTGGGCCGCTTATCTGTTTACTGGCGACAATTTTCAATACGCTTCTCTCCAGTTGCTCCTTTCCGGACGACTGGAAGCAAGCCACGGTTATCGGCATTCGCAAGCCGAATAAACCAGCCAATAAGCCCTCTAGCTATCGTCCCATCAGCCTCCTCAGTTGTCTGGGGAAGCTCTACGAGCAGCTATTGTTAAACAGGCTCAAAGAGCACGTATTTTCCAACGGCCTTCTGCCGACGGAACAATTCGGTTTTCGAGCTAGACACTTGTCCCGATCAGTTATACCGCCTAAAGGAGCACATCCTAAAAGGCCTTAACCACCCCAAACACATCAGCACAGGGGCTCTCTTCTTCGATGTCGCAAAAGCATTCGACAAAGTCTGCACAACGGCTTGCTTTACAAGCTGTACACACTCAAAGTGCCAGATAGGCTCGTACACACCATCCGGGCCTTTTTGTTGAACCGCTCTTTTCGATATCGAGTCGAGGGCACCCTCTCCACAAGCCGCCGCCTCACGGCCGGCGTACCACAAGGCTCCTGCCTCTCACCCTTGTTATTTACGCTCTACACGAGCGACATACCTAGAGACCCCACGTCACGTCAATCTCGCGCTTTTCGCGGATGACACGGCGCTCTTTTACTCAGATCGCAACCTCAGTCAATTAACGACTCGACTCCAAAGTGCCGCCGACCGCCTCGGCGATTGGTTCCGCAAATGGAGAATCGATATTAATCCAGAAAAAAGTATGGCGATTCACTTCACTCGTAGCACCCCCAACCCCCATCCGCCACACCGTTACAAAGGTCCTCGCCAGTACAGAAAGTTGGGGCAAATATCACTATACGGCCAAACTCTCCCCTGGGAGAAAACGGTCAAATATTTAGGAGTCACTTTCGACTCGCGTATGACTTTCACTACGCACATCAATCAAGTCCGAAATAAAGCCGCGTTCGTCTCCGGCCGGCTACACAATTTAACGAATAAGCATAGTAAAATGCCCTTAAGGCACAAACTACTGTTATATAAAGCTTGCGTAAGGCCAATCATGTCCTACGCTTGCATGATCTTCGCACATACAAATCCTACGCGCATTAACAAATTGCAAGTAGTTCAAAGTAAGTTTATCCGCCGCGCAACCGGTGCGCAATGGTATCAGCGCAACGTCGACCTGCACAGCGATTGCAGACTCCCGACGATTCGCGCTCATTTTAAAGATTTGACAAAACGGTTCTTCGATAGAGCCCAGCATCATCCCAACCCTCTGGTGGTAAGCGCAGCAAACTACCAACCGGACACAAACGCGAACGTAAACAAGTGTCGCCCGCGAAACGTCCTCATCGACCCGGTCGACGAAGAGGACTTAGATACGATGGACCCCCCACCGCCCGGGGTCCCGCCGGATAACACTACACCCACAGTTAGTGTAACAACAATCACACCAGTTCGCCCTCCCCTCCGAGCACGGCGAGACCCACACAACGCGTACACAAGGTACACCCGCGTTCCGGGACGGTTCTCACCGCTCCCAGCCACCGATTAGCTAAATGCACAGTCGACGGCCGTCGGGGTCTCGGTCCGAACCGGCGACCTCGACGGCCCTTAGATGACACACCATAGTAGTTAAACGCACGCATGAGCACATGCGCGACCCTACCCATTGCGGAGGGTCCAAACCCGTGGGTTCTGGCTAGCCCACCGGTTCTGCGTCCGATGAAGCTTTAATAGTCTCGGGACTGAAAGCAAAAACATCAGTTAATACAAGATACAAGAAGAAGTGATAGGGTAGAACATTCTTATCCTTTGTATAGGACGTTACTCTGTCCTAATAAGTAGGAAGCAGTCTAATTAATATATAAAGTTGTTTACGCTATCCTCGCTATTTTATTTTGGCCGACCAACCTACAGTCTTTAATATCTCAGAAGTGGGATACAACCTGCACGCCATGTGTAAGCGAATAGCGGTAGTAACTAGTAATCGTTCCCAACGAAAACGTGTTCGCTACACCACTTTAAAACTCCCATGACGATTTCGGGTCTACCAAGGCAGAAGTATAAGGTATTTTATGATAATGCCGAAACTGTAAGTAATTCAAATTCTACTACTTTGAGACATTTTATACCAGAATTTGGTCCAATAAAAGGCGATGTTTTATACAAGATTTTGGTCCAATAAAAGACTATATGCAGATACCTGGCTTAGTATTATTCAATCTTACGCAAATAGTTTTTCATGTTCTGATAAAATGATTCGCTATCAAGCTTTGAGTAAATTTAAAGGTTCGGTTAAAGTGTGATATGGTTCATTATTACGTATAGAAAGGCAGTGGCCCACATGGAAATGGGACGACTAAAAGTTAAAATTGTCGGGTAGTTTCCAAAATAATTCGAAATATGTATCTTTTAAAAGAAATTAATGTATCAATTTTGTTTTGTGTAAAATACGTGATAGATGTCTGAGTTCTTATGAACAGGATCATATTATTTCAATTATAGATGAAAATAGGTGATCACGATATCGTTGCGTCTATAGAAGCAATTATTTTTCAAATTCAGGGCTAATTTATTAAATCTTATAATTTTGGGGGTAATCATAAAAGTTGTGGGTAAAAATTGTAAATATTTTGGGAAAACTTAAAATGGAGTTAATATATATAACAATATTTATATAATGATAACAAAATTTAAACAAAACCTAAAGTGAAACTTGGACACGAAGCTAAATTTATTTCTCCACGTAACCAAGTCTATTAATAACATTCATTTGTTAATTATTATGGGTTGTGCAGCGGAGGATTTTGAAAAAAGAACGATTTAATTTAAATACAGTATTTAATAAAAGTTTTCAAAAGTCCTTAAGTTAGTACTAATTACTAAAGGACACTAAGGGGTATAATCGGTCCGAAGATAAGATGACTAAAGGCGCCGCGCTTAGCTGGTAGTCGATTGTATTTAAGGAAGCACCGGTCATTGCGCAATTGATGCAGATGAAATATAATTGTGACTGGGTATGTAACATATTAAATAATTGTTAGGAAACTTTTATTGACAGATTTTATAGTGGTAGTTGTTCGTTAATATCTGAATCTTTAGCAAAGAATTTATTTGTCATATACCGCACTACCCTCACTCGTCGTTTTACAAGAATTTTCTGAATAAACTTAAAACACATAAATAAGAAAGGTAATAGTTAACGGTCCCTTTTCAGATTTTGTTTGGCTGATAGATGTACGTTTTGGGATGATATCTATGGTTGAGTGCGATATATTGATTGTACCGAGTGATCTGATTTAATTCACTCGCGTGTATTTACTTTTTTTAAAGTAATTTAGTCGCTATAATTATATTAAGCTACAAGTACGAGTCATTTGCATCAGGAGAGGCCGAGCACCATAAATATATTTTTAATTATTTTGAACTTTTCAGAGGAAAAGTTTATAGGAGAACTAATCAGGGACGTATAATATAGGTCCTACATAAAAAAATGTATTGGGCAAGATATTTATAATAGAACTGTTTAAATTGTTTATTTGCCACTAATGTTGGAATAAAACTGTGTTTATATCTTAAATATTTTAAAATATTCCTTGAATAGTGTGCGAAATTAATTTCGCTTTTGAGTAAACCAGTATAGATAGAATACTGTACCAGTAATTAAAAGGTATTTAAGCATTAATAGAGTAATGCTTTGCTTTGTGTTGGACAAAATCAACTTGGTACGCTTGAGTGAGTGAAATACTCTTCAAGTGCAAGTGATTAGTTGTGTTGCATATTATGTTGAAATATAATGCTTTGCTTTACTTTATGTTGGTCAATATCAACTTGGTACGCTTGAGTGAGTGAAATACTCTTCATGTGCAAGTGATGTGGAGATTGCGGAGATTATCTCCGAATTCCGATCTAAAACAGTAGCATAATGTAAAAGGTGCGTATGGAGAAGAGGAACTGATAATGTAGCCAGTGAAACATCAACCCAACATCAACTCCAACCTAAGCTGTGCTACGTGTCGCCGTCAAGGTCATGAGGCGCGTGGCCGCATGCTGCAACAACGCTGCTATACTGCGTATTGGACATACGACTGCAACGTGCTGGTTTTCATCGGGAGCATCTAGACCACATGCGCAATAGGTTGGTGATATTTTAAGCATTAGATAAAATGATAAATCACAATTTCAATGCGTGCATAAATGCACACATCTTGATATTTACTTAATATTGCTAATATTGTCACATCCAGGTATATAACAAACTTATGCATTGCTATATATACATATAATTATTATTATGTTTAAAATGGTAGACTGTGTGCCCAATTCCATAGTTATACTAAAAAAAAGGAAAAATAAACTGTGTGATCTTATATCATTGTGAAAGGACTGCTGTGGGATGAAGTCCGTAGCAAGAGGGAAAACTTACTGTGTGATCAAAAAAGTGACAGGGCGGCTAAGTGATTAAGTCCATAATGCACAAATTATAGAACTGTGTGATCTTTATTACATGTGACGGCTGTGTGATACGTAGAAAAAATAATGAAAGTTATTACTAGAAGGGCGGCTGTGTGAAAAAGTCCATATTATGCAATAATGAAATTTTTATGGGCAGCTGTGTGTTCAAGCCTGGATCGAGGGTGTTATAATATCAAAGAACAGATCATATACTATATAAACAATTTATTAACATATATAATATAAATAAAAAGAAAGGTATATTCTGTCTCTACACAGTGACTGCCGTGTTATTTATCTTTCAGGATTCCTATGTCAATACTGAAAGCCAGGAAGATCGCCGTGGGACACGGCTGCAGCAGGATGGCCGAGTGTTAAAATCCACTGGCATCACTGCTCAATATACGAGCAATAACAATTATACTTAATAAACATTGAACCATATCTGGTATAATATTATATAATAAACCATGCTTAATAATAATTTATAGTTTAATAGGTCAATCTTATTAACTGTATTTGTAATTTAATAAGTGCATTGATTTGTAATGTAGTTGTGATGACTCATTATATTTTTGTATATAAGCGCATAATGTTTCAGTGATAGGGTAGAACATTCTTATCCTTTGTATAGGACGTTACTCTGTCCTAATAAGTAGGAAGCAGTCTAATTAATATATAAAGTTGTTTACGCTATCCTCACTATTTTATTTTGGCCGACCAACCTACAGTCTTTAATACGTTTTTTATCATGTTAGAGATAATAGACCGTAATAAATGTTTATTCCAATTGCACAAGATAAATAGTTTGAGAGGAAAATAACGTCGATAGTAATATTACTAAAATGTCTCTGCCACCTAGGTGTGGTCTGCAGAAGATCGTGTTAGTGGCAAAGGGTACTTTTATATATCTGATTTTTTTTTTAATTAAAATTTAATTAAACAATTTTTTTTATATCTCTTACATATCTGGTTAGTGGCATTGCCAAGTTTTTTACAGCCGCCCGCTGAAGCACACATCCAGATCTGGTATGGTTTTGTCTGTGGTTCACACAAATAATTATAACGTGTTCGCGTTTTTCACTGTTTAAAATCTAAGTGCATCGCTTTAGCAGTATCTAAATCTGCAATAGTTCTTATATTATTTAAACTGTTCACCTGTTAATTGACCCAAGCCTAACAATTAACAGCCAAAATAACAAAACAACAAAAAAAAACAACAAAATTAACAGCCTATACATGACCCAGTTATGGGACATGTATAGACTGTTAATTTTACTATACGATCGCGTATTGATGGCTTATATTGTTCATCGTCATAATTTCAGTCGGTTTTGATCCCACTGCTGCCCTATAGGCCTCCCCCACAGACTGCCCTTGCAGATCTTCACTCCCATTTAGTGGAAGATCGCTCTACACTGCGATGGCCAGTACAAGGCTGCTACTCAAGAACTTTTCTTCCCCATCGGTTATACGAGCTATATGGCCGGCCCATCGCCATTTCAGCTTACTAATCTTCTGACCTATATCATAACTACTTATGTCTTCGTTCCAAAATCTCTCAATGTTTGAAAAAAGTTACGGTATTTCTGAACATTGTACTTTATGAGAGGTGCCCTGGATAGTTTTCACTTCAATAAAAAAATAATGACGTGCTCTTTTAACGAGACATATAATACAGGTATTAAATAGATTTAATATATTCAGTTTAAAATTACTTAATAAATTATCGACGATATTAGAAAATCAGTGTTTATAGATAATGGCACGGAACCCTTCGTACGTGAGTCCGACTCGCACTTGGCCGGTTTTTAAATGATAAAAGAGTGAATAAATTAAAAAAGTGTAGTTAGGTACGTAATAAAATCAGTTAACACCTAAATTTTAGATAGGTATGATCATTTTTTGTATGAGTTAGACATTCTTCTTCGTCAGAACTGTTCTATAAGAGTTCTAACGTTTTTACCTTGATCCTTACCATTTTAACTATTACTGAACTTGAATATTAACAACTAATATAACAACAAACAGCACTAGTGGTTATATTACCGTCCGGGAGCGCAGTCGTAATCCAAGTGACCGCTGTTGCATACCACCATGTGTCCCTTAGCTCGAGTAGATAACGTCATATCCGGTAAACAGTGTTGCCAGCGCCAACATTCGGCCGTCCTGCATCACGCCTTCGTCCTCGAAGGGCGTTGTAGTCTGGTACAAGTAACCTTCATAAAATTAACACCTTACCCTGTGGCTTATCTTCCTTAACTGGGATGAATATCGCCACGTTCAGAACACCTTACACTGTGGCTTATCCCTCAACTGGGATGCATATCGCCACGTTCAAAACACTTATCCTGTGGCTTATCCCTCACAACTGGGATGCATATCGCCACGTTCAAAACACTTATCCTGTGGCTTATCCCTCACAACTGGGATGCATATCGCCACGTTCAAAACACTTATCCTGTGGCTTATCCCTCACAACTGGGATGCATATCGCCACGTTCAAAACACTTATCCTGTGGCTTATCCCTCACAACTGGGATGCATATCGCCACCTTCACAGTTTTCATCGATTTATCAACTAAGGTAGCTTTACCGGTTAGACCAGTCGTGTATTGCTACTTTGTCTATGTACCAGTGATAGTGTTTACAATGGATATCCATCGCCGGTTCACGCCTTAAATTTTCCAACTACTAAATGCTCGGTAGCTTAACCGGGTAAACCAGTTGTGTATCGCTATTTAACATTTTCTCAAATATTTTTAATTAATTAACTGGAAGGTACTCACCAAAATTTTCGTTACATTTAACTAAAAGATTTTATCACCATTACTTATAGTAACTATAAAACACACTGTTTTATTTTACGAGGGTAGGTACCCAAGGAGAAAATATGTCGCCGATTGTTTGAATAGCCAAACGCGAGTTTTCGTATTGAATCCCACTTCTGATATAAGAGTTCTAACGTTTTTACCTTGATCCTTACCATTTTAACTATTACTGAACTTGAATATTAACAACTAATATAACAACAAACAGCACTAGTGGTTATATCACCGTCCGGGAACGCAGTCGAAATCCAAGTGACCGCTGCTGCATACCACCATGTGTCCCTTAGCTCGAGTAGATAACGTCATATCCGGTAAACAGTGTTGCCAGCGCCAACAGTTCTTTATCAAATCCGAAATCATGTACAAAATGTAGGTAACTACCTATATTCGGTGCAACTGTTTGTGGGTTATATAACTTTTGCCAGTTTGAAGTTCGAATAAAAAAAACAACAAAATAAACCAATACTTAATGAAATAACTTTATTTCCAAAATGTTCACCAAGCAAAGCTTATCATAACTATGTGCCTAAACGCAAAAAATAGCAATAAGCGATGAACGTATTACTTACATGAAAAGATAGAGTTTTCTATGTAACGAAACGAAAAAAAAACTGTCACTATTCAAATCTCAATGTCTTAGATAACAAAACAGAAAAAGGTTTCAGTCAGGGGTCAATGAAACTTATAATTACACTGAGTTTAGGAAGCAGTTGGGTGCAATGAATTGAGTTTGCAATTTACCTAAGTTGCAATTTAATGAGTCCTCAATTTAATGGGAGGAAGATGATTAGATCGGGTAGAGTGGACGAGGGGTTTAAAAATATTGACATTTAGTCTTCAGTAAGTTTCTTAGAAGCGGGTGATGATGTCATATATTCTTTATTGTATCAATGTCCCCCCTCGGTGGATATCACGAGAGGCTTCCCCTGGGCGTCGTCGTAGCGGCTGTTGGCGCGGCACCCGTACACCGCGCCGATGCCCACGAACAGTATGCCGAGCAGCACCGCGGTGACCATCAGGCCGGCGAGGATGGCCGAGTTGAAGTACGGCCCGCAGTGCACCGATTTGCCGAAACTCTTCGGCTTGTCCGGCGACGCCTCTGCTGGGGGCGCCTCCGCAGGGGGCGCCTCAGGCGGGGGTGGGGGCGGGGGCGGGGGTGGTGCCTCCTCAGCCGGGGGCGGGGGCCCTTCGCCGTCTTGCTTTCGAGATGGCGGGTCGTCGCCGTACGACCGCCCGGCGCGTTTGAACGGCTGGATCTGTGAAAACGTGTGAATGATATTTCCAAGTGTTGTAACAAATATCATCAGTATAATAATATGAAAGCATGACACAAACTTTACAGTTTCATTTTAAAAAGAAATTGAGTTTGTACTTTACAAAAAGAAATTGTAAAGTTTGTGTCATACCGTCGTTAATATATTTTTAAATTATTTTCTTTTTTAAAGAGAAATTTGGCTTATTTTTAAATTAAGTTCTGTTTTAAAACGGCAAACATCTCAAACTTAATTTTGTCTATGGTGTGGTCAAGAAGCGGGAAGAATTTCATACATTGAGATACTCTAACCTGTCTGTCACTACCGCACAAATATATTAACAGCATAGATAAGACATACTGAAACGAAAACTGATTAACAGACAGAGCAGAGACTGTCAATATCAAGTCAACCTAACGTACAAAATTCTTCTTGCTCTATTACTGGAGCATATTCACTAGCTCATTCATATTCATGGTTTATAACAATAGCTTGTGTCGGTAAGTGTCCATCAGTGCCTGGTATTGCAAAAACAGTGATGAAGAAACAAAACCGTAATAACTATATTAAAATTAAGGGTGAAACCAAACGACATCCACATTTCCATAACCACTCGCTCATACATTCGCTTGGCCGAAATTATCTCGGCGTAACGTGTACAGGTTACGTTTCTAAAGATCCAAGCTTATAGTCAAAAGTTACATCTCGTGGCGTCATTAAACAAACCAATAGTTCTGTATTTGCAAGCTGCTATATTCATCTAAATAAGTTTTTTATGGGAAATAAAACATTTGCATTGGAAATTGAATCGGTAGGCTTTTTACCATTGCCACCAGTCGCGGTGGTCATGAGATGTGGGTGGTAACACTCAGGTAATGTGAGATGTTAACGACGTGGTGAAGAGAGATGGAAAGACCTGGTAATGCGAGATGGTGACCGCGCTGCCGTCGCGTGTGTTTATCACCACCAGCGGTTCTCCACACACGTATGACCAGTCCCAAGGGGCACCGCCGCCAACGCCCGCGCGACCAACCTCCTCTCCGCCCTCTAATAGGGCCACGTCATCTAGATTCATGGATTACAACATTTGATTACTATATCATCATGGAACTATACAATTTTTCCCGCACATTTGCACAGGTCGTCGGCCACTACAAGACTGCCACTCGAGAACCTTTCTTCCCCATCTTATATGGACTTAGAATCGTACTTTGCGGCAGTCTGTCTGGGGGTTGATGTAATTATTCACACACCTCTCCTTTAAAATGCGTCCCTAAGTCGACCGTATCCAGGGTAATGGTAGTTTTTCTGCGTGAGAAGTTAGCAAGTTACTGTCAACTGTTGTTGACTCATTATCGCAGCCCACGAATGTCTGCAACACCGTTGGGCAAACATGTGCGTTGTCCATCTTTACAAAAAGCCAACTTTTTTAAGAATCGGCAGGGCCTAGTCCCCAATCACTCACTACCAAACTAAACGCAAAAGTATGATAATACCATGCTTATCTCATGTGACGCCGTGGTACTTTACCAAAAGAGGATGCCCAGTCCAGCAAGACCAGGGGCTGTTACTTTGCCGTACAATATTATTACGACTGTATTTTATTGTGCTAAACCTTAAAACTGAAATTCCGGTATACACGACGATGAAATTGTTGTAAGTCAGTAATACCGATTCACTCTGCGTTGAAACTCATAAAGTACTTCAGATATTTCACTCATTATACAATTTCGATTTGATTTTGTGGAGTTCCCTGATGTATCCGCTGGTCCTAGGACCAATACTAATAAAATTAACATGGGCTGGATGCCATGTGAATTAACCCAAACCCAATCCAATAAGAAATCGTAAAATCAGTTCTTAAACGAGCGAGTTCTGAGGTAACAAAAATAATACAAATACTTGATACTAATGGCTCGTTTGGGGAAAAACGTAATTAAATGGACTTAGAAGACAGTCTCACCGATAGTCCAGCCGTCCTTCTTGAAGGTGAAGTTGAACTGCAGGTCGAAGTCCGTGTACGCGACCTTCGTGGAGAGATGGCGGCGGCTCGTCCTCTCCTCGGCGACAATAGGGATCTGACTGAACCGAGAGTGGCGGCTGGAACTCGTGGAGTAGACACCTGATCACAGTTGACACCAGTTTAAGACGCTTAAGTAACAGCGTATATGTACATATGTGTCGCACTGCAGGTCAAAGGCCTTCTCTATACAGACACTATCAGAGTACAGTTCACTAAGCTGTGCACCAATGCGAACTGGCAGACTTACATATCTTCGATTTTTTTTTGTATTACTTCGAAATTGTATAGGTATCCCCTTGTTTTCCTTCACCGCTGAGCACGGAGTCTGTGATGGGATTTTAACTAAAGTTGCTCGACTAGAGTACATTGAATGAAAATCGAGCTGTCAAGTTTTCTTTCGGAGAGGCTTCCAATTGAGCAGGACCACCCGATGTTTACTGAACGCAGCTCAATCCACGATGGACATCGCGGATTGGAGCTGCGAGCGGAATTTAGCACAATTTACGTCGGTCTAATGTTACGCCGTGGTACTGTTGGCGCTGGCAACACTGTATACCGGATATATCTACTCGAGCCAGGGGACACATAGTCGCATGCAGCAGCGGTCACTAGGATTTCGGCTGCGTTCCCGGACAGTGATGCAACCACTAGTGCTACTTGTCGTTATAATAGTTGATAATATTCAGGATCCCTAATAGTTAAAATATTCGAATAAAGGTAAAAACGTTAGAACTCATATCAGAAGTGGGATTCAATACGAAAACTCGCGCTGGGCTGTTAAAACAATCGGCTACATATTTTCTCCGTGGGTACCTATCTTCGTAAAATAAAACAGTGTGTTTTATACTTACTATACGTAATGGTGATAAAACCTTTTAGTTAAATGTTACGAAAGCTTTGGTGAGTACCTTCAACTTAATTAATAACTTAACAAATTAGAGAAAATGTTAAATAGCGATACACAACTGGTTTACCCGGTTAAGCTACCGAGAATTTTTGTAGTTGGAAAATTTAAGGTGTTCTGAACGTGGCGATATGCATCCCAGTTGAGGGATAAGGGCCACAGGGTAAGTGTTTTGAAAGTGGCGAGAAGGGTAAGGTGTTAATTTTATCAAGGTTACTTTTATCAGACTACAACACCATTCGAAGACGAAGGCGTGATGCAGGACGGCCGAATGTTGGCGCTGGCAACACTGTATACCGGATATGACGTTATCTACTCGAGCCAAGGGACACATGGTCGCATGCAGCAGCAGTCACTTGGATTTCGGCTGCGTTCCCGGACAGTGATACATCCACTAGTGCTACTTGTCGTTATAATAGTTGTTAATATTCAAGTTCAGTAAAAGTTAAAATATTAGAATCAAGGTAAAAACGTTAGAACTCATAGTACTTCCCACCACGAGCCTACCCATGCGTGCTGCAGGATCTGCTGAGTAATTTGCTTCGACCAAGCTAGCTACTCAGTTGCGGATACTTATAATACTGACCGGAGAATCGAAACAGCGCATCGTTGCTCTCAACGATCACGCTCGCATCCTGCGATAGAGAGTTCCGTTTCAGTGGCGCCGACGCGAGTTTCTTCACCACGATTGGGTTCCTCTTGCCCGTGTAAATGGCCACCACGGGACCGCCCGTTGCGTCCCTCATCGAGAAGTACACCTCCCTCATTATGCCGTCGTGCCTCCTCAGCGCCTCTATTCTTTTCTCTTTGTTTTCGTCCACGAAGTGCACGTAGTAGTGCTTGTGCTGCGGATCGTAGATCCGCACTTTGGCGTCGCTCATTTGAAACACGTTGGTGTTCTGAATGTTGAAGGTCTTTTTTAAGATCGCGTAAGGGTCGGCCACGGAGGGTAAATAGCGCACTTGACCACGCGTCAGGGCCTCTCGCAAGTGTTTATACGCCGAACCGTTGGTGTCTTTAGTGCTTATGTCTTCAGCACAGAGGGTCTCCTCTACGAATATTATTACCGCTTTGCTGCTGTTCAAGATATCACGAGTGATTTCGACGAAATGCTCGCTCGAAAGCTTGACCAAGGGGTTGCTGTCGACTTTTAACAGGCTAAGGGACTTGTCAAAGTCTAAGAGTAGAACCGGCACGGTCCTATCTCCGTTGCATCCAATCGCGGTGACAATAAGGATCGAACGGACGAAAGTCACAAGTTTCATTGTTTACACTTAAACGCTAATGACCAAAATTGATGAACAGAATAAAACGTAGTGATAATATACTCTTTGTTAATGGCCTATGCAAATTACTGAACTGTCAACTGTTACATATGCTTTTTCAGGTAGCAAGAGTTAAAAAGAGTTTTCACTCCAAAAACTACTATATCATTCGATCAATGTGTCTGAATGTATCACTATTCCACATGGAAATGTTGCAGAGACTCCAGAACATACGATATCTCGATGGAGACAAATGCCCTCTCACAGTCCACAAACGCTAATCATAGCGGCTGATTGTAGTCTTGTGACTTCTATACAACAGCCGCAATGTGTGGATGTGGTTTACGGAGCCATAACCTCGTCGACATGCGGCCTGTTCTGGTGGTTGAAATTCGTCGAATATTCGTTCAAAACTATTTAGGAAGACTCTTGAACAGCTTGTTGACATGGCTCAGGAGTGAGAGGGGTCGGTAATTCTTCAGTGGGGCCTTGTCTCCTTTTTTAAAGAACTAGACGAATTCTCCCATCAAAGAGAAAACTTCACCTAAGCTTACTTTGGGCCTCACTGAAGTTGCGGGTAAGTGGCTCGTTCATACTCCGTATATGGTTCGAGGTCAGTCCGAGCAGTATATCGTATAATAGTATATTGGTCTATGCGTAGAGCTGACTAGAGAAGCTCTCAACTTGCCAGTGATTATTGCACTACGTCCAAGGTATACGAATACCTTCGACCGCTGATTTTATTGGGGCGTTGGAGGTCAAATTGTAACATTTAAATTAAATAAAAAAGTAAAGGTAATTTGTATGTAACTAATTTTTGACCAGTAAGATGAGACTTTCAGACTATTAATTTTATTCGATATTTCAAAGAATTATTATTATAATCATAATATCGATATATAATAATATCGATATATCTCGATCTTAAAAATTTGATCCTCTCTAGAAAATACTAAAAATCAAAATAAAAAGCAGCTAAAGCAAAACGTAAATTAATTTTTTTATGCAATTGATATATCAATCAAAAAATGAGCCTTTTGCAGGCCACTGCTGGAAATAGGCCTTTCCAAAGGCACAGTGCATCTTACGCTTTCCTTTTTTCGTTATAAAGGTATAGTAATCGCAAAAAATTTATAAGTACTTTTTAAAAAAATTAAAATATATACATACATTATAAATATTTTTACAATTAGTTTGTAATAATACAATATTTTAATGTATTACGATTAATACATTGTAAATAATTTTACTGGTAATGTTATCCATATCATAGACAAGCAAGCGTCAAAGTAATCATATGATCACTTTTCACATGACCGATGGTCAGTCGTCATCGCCCATTTCTTGTAGTTTTATGACAAATTTTGGGCTAAAACTATACTTTTAGTCCGCATACGTCCACTAGTTGTAGTAAAATTTCGATAATAATGGCGTACTGCCGTTTAGTATTTTCACTTTTAGTGTTAAGTGTAGTCCAAAGTTACGCGTCTCAAGTACCAGTGTTCCTATGGGGTGATTTAGCGAAGACAACATCGGAATCTAACCCCTTGGCTGCGGTAAACGCTGAGGAATTCGCTAATACCTTGCACCAGAAGTTGCAAGGTGATCTTTTTACAGTTATATTTATGGAAGAGACCCTATCAGTAGAGGATTTTTCACGGAAGACTGCGGACGGCGAATCACCCTTCCCTTATTTGCGCGCCAATATTGATGATTCGTTGTACCTACCGGCTGTTGAAAATGCCCTCGACGTCCTCAACAAACTGGCCGATCCTGACAAGGTAGATCACGTTAAACTCAACGAAAATGGGCTTTCGGCCGAAATCGAGCCAGAGAGTGGCAAATTCCTTTTCATTAACCTTAAAGATGCCCATGAGGGTGAGTCCAGGGCGGACCTGTTGCGTCGCCACAATGACTTCATGGAGGACATGTACACGAAGCTCCACAACCGCTATGGCAAGGTCGTTGCAATTTACACCGCTCATTTTCCTTCTTGGACCATCCCCGAGAGTCACCTTCGCGTCCGACGCCAGGCGGCTTCAGGCAACAGTTTCGATTATAAGATGAATGGCCTTCGACTCTACCTCAACAGGCTCTTAGTTAGCGAAGGCAACAAAACAACTTGGTTGGACAACTTGGAGAGTAGCACCACCCAGTTTGATGATGCAATGATGAGCACCACTATGAACTTTGGAGCAGACAACTTGCAGCTTAACTTTGTTGAGAATAATGGATATTGGAGTTTTGGTAAGTTAAATACAGAGTCATGGTTAGATAAATATAAAAATTGTGGATCTTTCTGTAATTTCTTTCAGCATACATCTTCCACTGAAATAAAATTCCACTGACATACTCCATGAATATACAATTTTAATGTACTTGTATTCAATGTACTTATATAAAACCAAATTACAAATAAAAATAAATACGAAGCCAGGGCGGGTCGAAGTAGATTATAAACATAATTCATATATTAAAAGTTGGTGGCCTAATGCTTTTTTTTTCTATCCATTTCGACCCGATAAATTAAAATTTAAAGTTTTCCAGAAAACTAATAGCTTATTAGAGTATGATATAATGTTTTTGAAAACTAGGTTATGGTCTTAACACATTCAGTGGTAACGACTTGCTCCGAGAGTTCACTTTAAAGTTATTCCAGTGAACATGTTAAATGTAGTATTTTCTGGTAAGAAGTTTCATTATTTTTTTTAATTATTATTGTGTATCAGCCTGATATTTTGGCTATATTATATATCAGTTATATATATATATATATATATATATATATTATAGCTATATTTTTATGTGGTGCAAATCATACCTCATTATAGTATAGCCTCAAAATGGGGGAGTTTCTATTGTGTGAAGAAAACTGAAGTGTCATTTGGTGCATGAACTTTAATTTACATTTGCAATCCGTCAGGTATTGAAGATATCTATTCGCAGTGTTTCTCAATTAACATTGTGTGTTCTCTGTCAACTTTTTGCATAAAAAGATTATACACACTTTTAATGGCATGGGTTTGAACTCAAATCGCTAATAATCAAACAAATCAATAATAAACATAAACAAATAGATAAGCTTGCTGCAAGCTTTCTCACACTAAGGAACTAAAACCTAGTGTATTTTTTTATTTGTAGTATAATTTTTTTATGGAAAAAAGGGGGCAAACGATCAGGAGCCTGATGGTAAGTGATCACCTCCGGCCATGAACATCTACCACACCGGAGGGCTTGCAAATGCGTTGCCGGCCATTTAGGAAAGAATATGCTCTCATCTTGAAGGAGTCCAGGCAGTAACGGTTTGGAAAGACCGCCGCGGCAGCTGGTTCCACAGAGTGGTAGTGAGAGGCAGGAAATGCCTGGAACAGCACATCGAGGTGGTGTGGTTGAAATTTCTAAGCCACTACTTGCCTTCCCCAGGAACTGTCATCCTCACGAGGGCCGGTGTGAACGAAACTCTGTACCCTGAAGTTGAGGTCTACTCCATCAAGGGCTGGTCGTACAGGTGTGCAGAGAATGTCACCTTCTCGACTGTAAACGAAACCGTACCGTACGCCGTTACCTTCATAGACATGAAAGTAAGTTTTTTTTTTAAACTGCCCTTTCTTTAGAATAATACCATTATCCTGAGTTTTAAAGACGTGTTACAAACATAAATTTCACGCGGACAAACACCCGGATGTGAAACAACCATCCGTGTGTTTGTCCGAACCCACGATCCCTGACACCGAAGCCAATATCTTGGCAACTGCGCCACAAAGTCATCGTCAGTTTTGAAGCATATATATATTGTTTTCATCGTAACAAACAAACTCAACTTATTTTCATTGCCCCACAGGCAAATGTTATGTGATTGAGTAAACTGGCATTAGTGCCAAGAGTTGTGGGTTTGATTCCAGCATTAGACAAGTGTTTTCAACCGACTTTAAAAAACGTCAGAGGTTCTCAATTCGACTATATTTTTTTTATTATGTTTGTTACCTCATAACTTTCGACTCGGTGAATCGGTTTTGATGATTCTTTTTTTATTTGAAATCTGGTGCATCCCATGTGGTCCCATATTAATTTGGGCTCCGGAGATACTTGGGGAACTCAATTATAAAATGAATACAGAGCGAAATTGCGCGAATTTGAATTCGGTTTTGTTTTTCATTAATAATAATTTTCATGTTCAAAGACATTTATATAAATAAAATTATAAATTAGTTTGTTTGTGTGTACAAGTTTTTGTAATAACAACCGACTTCTACAACTTGTGTTGTTGTGAAATAGGTTTGATTTTTAGTCAGAATAAAATTGATCATTAATATTAATTTTGGTTCTTTCTAATTCAGGATTCTGTGTGAACGGAGTTATAGGTGCTATAAATTTGCCGATCCTGACCTAGTAATTTATGCAAAGGGTTGTTTTTTAAAAGCGACGTATATATTTAGTTAATTTAATATGAACAGCACAATTTCAGAAGGAATTGTTTTAATTGATCGAGTGACAAAAATCGTGATAAATTAAAACGCATGTTTTTTTTTAGGGTTGTATAAATCTACACTAACAAAATGTTTCGTTTATTTGTAATTTAAATCATATGCATGTTTTCCGGCGTTATGTTTCTAACATGACAACTTCAACATGCATAAAAAACATGACTACTCTACTAAAAATATGGATCATATTATATTAAATAATTTTATTCATATTATATTAAATAATTTAATATAATATGAATATATTATAGTATTAATAATTATTGCTTATCTTCTTGATGCCGCAGTTGCTATTTATTGATTTGGGTCGTGGGTTCGATTCCCAGACGTATTTGTGTGAGCCACGCAATTCTCCGTACTCAAGTGTTGTTTTGTGACACTAATACGACCGTTTCTTGCCTGAAATACCCATAAAATTCACGTACACTCGTAGTGGTAAAAACAGCTTATACAATTCCCACTGCTGGGCAAATGCTTCCTCTGTACAAAGCGTATTAGGGCATAGTCCACCATGCGATTGTCGGACTTTACATATCTTCGAAATGTTTTTTATTCCATTTTTACAACTCGCTATAACGTAGAAGCTTGAGGTATATATTATCGCACTGCCAGGACTATTCGATTAATATTAAATACGGCACGTCCGACCTTCTCGTTTGAATAGAATATTCCGGATAATTGGGAAAAGGGCAAGTTTTACGACACTAAGTCGACGCTAGGGATGTCGAAAGTGAAGATATATATCGATATAATAATAAAAATACCAGTATCGGCTTCGAAGATAAAAATATGGGTCGTAGTAATAATAATAATGTAATATAACAATAATTAGCTAATTTGTAAAGTTCACAACGCATATGAATTAGTTAAATGAATTTAAAAGAGATCAAAGTTAGAAGGACGGACTTGTAATGTGACGTTGTGGCAACGAAGGAAAAAATCTCTAAATTGTATAGGTGTTACAAATATTGTTTCATTTATCTAATTAGTTTCTTTGAAAATTATTTTTTTTAATTATGGAGTTTTTTTAACCTTTATACTTTTTTTGTTATTGGCAAGTAGCGTTAGAGGTGTGTTCATTTAATGTCGCGGTTGTAACACCATACCGTATAAATGAATGCGACAGATGATATGGAATCTAATTACACCAATTGGTGTAAATTGAGTGCCCCAGTTTCGGTGCGCCAGTGTAATATCTACCTCGTATTTGTATTTACATAAATATCATTTCCTGTAGGTCACAGGGCGATTTCTGCGCGAGAATATCGGCGGTATGTCGTCGCCGCAAATATAAATATGTCGCCCATTCAGGCATACAATCTAGCGGTGATTTACTAGCTGCGAGTTTCCTGTCACACACGGCGAGCTCTTGCGAGTGTGGGGCATTTGCTTTGTGTCACTGTAGTCCGGTGTATGAAACACCGATCATCGTGGGAGTCAACTAATCAGCTGTCAAATGCCTTGACAAATGTCATTTGAGTCGCCAACACGATGGTCGAACTCTCTGAATCGATCTTAATGATAAGAATGATCAATTCCTCGAGAAAAACTCTTTGAGAGTTAAACCGTCGTTTTGGCAACTCAAATGACATTTAAAAAGCCATTTGACAGCTGATTAGTTAACTTTTTTTAAGCTATTGCATAGCTTTTATTATTGAGCGCGGCGACCGAATTAAGAACTTCCGTAACGAAATTAAAACCTAACACCCCCCGACACCGCCTAACATGTAGCTCGGCCGAGCGTTCACTTAACGTGCTTCGTGCGAAACTCGCACGGATGGATATTATAATATGATATTATTATATTATAATATTATATTATCATATGATGATATGATTTTTTTATGATTATTTCTTATTTCAGTTACCATAAAGCTATAATTTCAATGATATAACTTCCTGAATAACCTACTATGTATTGTAAGATAATAAAAATATTTTAAACGATATTATTCAATAAAACTCATATATTCATCAAAGACTCATATATTCAATAAAAAAAAATGTTTTCTTATCGGTCACCACGCTCAAAATTACTATCAACGAAAAAAAATACTGCATAAATAAAAAATAAATAAATAATTATAATTGCATAAGTTGTTAAAAATGCTATGCAATAGCTTTACCGCGGCAGTCCTCGAGTGCCACGGGTTTTTTTTTTAATGTAGTAGGGCCACACAGCAGCCTCGGCTGTTGCACGAATGGCGAGTCTCGTCCGGGTAAGTACCACGACCTCACAGAAGACCGGCGTAAAGTGGAAGTATAATACTTTCGCGTCTCGTCTGGTGAGTGAGGTGGCCGGAGCCAAATTTTCATAAGGTTGTCAACGAATCTGGAACCCCCGGGTGTGGCAGATGTCCATAGGCGGCGGTATTCACTTAACACTTAATCAGGTGAACCGCTTGTTTGGCAACATTTCATATAAAAAAAAAACTTCTACGATGACCGGTGTTTCAGAAACCGGGTTGGGCTTTAGGGTCGAGTGACGTCTATCTGGCGAGAGCTTGAGTCTGGCGGCAGACAGCCGGGCGCCGCAAGCCAAGACTCGATCGATCTCGACGCATAACGTCTACGGAGCGGCCGTGGGCTGCCATTTTCACTACATAGCATAAAACAAAGTCGTCCCGCTGTCCGTCGGTCCCTATGTATGCTTAGATCTTTAAAACTACGCAACGGATCTTGATGCGGTTCTTTTAACTATATAGTGACTCAAGAGGTATATGTATAATAAATTGCACTCGTGCAAAGCCGGGGCGGATCGCTAGTAGTTTATAAAAGCCACTTAGAATATCTAGAAAACACGACGTTCTTTCGATTATTACTTAAATATAGCGTTAACTTTAATTATATTTGTCACGGTTGCATTTGGAGAATTCAACTAACCCGTTAACTGAACTTAATATGGTATAAACGCCCAAGCCCAGTCTGACACCTATAACAAATAAACGGTGTTAGTAATACCCTAACGCTAAAGGCCATCTCAGCGTTCCGTTAATTACGATTTGGGCATTTCAAATAAGTAAACAAACGCGAACTTTGATTGGAAATAAGTAACAATATGGTCTACTTAAATGTGTGGTCTTATACGTCCTAAATGGAAATTCACGTCGAAGTTTTGTGTAGCACTTCTTAAAATGTTGGCCTGTTAGCGTGTTACACCATAAATGTTGTTTTGTCACGTTAGCCTAGTAATTATTTCAATATGTTTTATTATTTATAAAGCACTTCTTGCGAGACCAAAGAACGATAAATTACACGCGATTAATTATATCGCATTTGAAAAGTATATCTGATAAAAGTACCAATTGTGTTTGTTTAGAAATTTCCGAGTTAAAATAAATCGGTTCTAACGTTTTTTTATAGTTACACTCTCACATGTTGAATTTTCATAGTTTTAAAATCATGTTCCTCGATTTGTTTCAGTTCTGATTGTAATAATTGTTAAAATTAAAATAACAAATATAATAATATAAAAATAACAAATATATATTAGATAACCCACGACTTCGTGGGCTGTTTGCTACGCCGAAGAAATTCTCAACGTCCTTTATCTACATTGTTTTTTAGCATTTGAAGCAATGCTTGGCGCATCCATTTTTATATCCTTTCCAGCATACAAACAATTTCGAATATCGTGTTACAGCGATAATTGAAACGAGAGATGTCGCCGTTGCTTTTAAGAAATTAAAATTTTTATAGTGCCAATCTCTGTACTTAAGATTAAACATTAAAATTTGTAGAAAAAGAATCTTCTATATATATATATATAAAAAAATCGTGTCACGATGTATGTTAGTGATAAACTCCGAAACTACTGAAGCAATTTTTATCAAATTTTGTAAGCATTTGTAATTTGGTCCAACTTGTTAGATATTTATCTCAATTATTGATCTCAATATTTGTAATTGCAAATTATTTGTTTCTTAGATGACAAAGAGCTGTCTGTGAGTCCCATAAGATTCTAACAGATGGCGGTGTAAGATAAATTTATCGGATGCTTACTCAGCATCCGATAGATGGCGCTATGCTAAAAGTAGAAACGTATGGACCCGGTAGAATTGGCACCGACGAAATTGCGCGAGCCAGCTAGTAATTGAATATATATTTGTAATGTATTTTAATGCCTCTACTTTCACTTGTCCGTTCTCGTCTGCGGCTCTGGCAGTACTGACTTGGTGACATTGCTCATGAACAGCTACATTTTAATGTCTACGAAGCCGAAATCACCTATTTGTCTCTTTTGGCCAGAGATGGTCAAAGTACCATCCACCTAAAGATTGGCACCTCAATTGCCTCCCCACCAGCGTCGTGGATGTCCATGGACGGTGGTGATCAGTTAACATCACCCGGCTCTTGTCCTCTTTCCTCCTGTCCGTATCACCTAGATGGGGTCGACGATTTATTTAGGTGGCTAGGTCCTTCAACGATCGCGCTGGACCACGCAACAGCTTTTGCTGACGATGCACGTTCACAGTAAATATGTGTGAAGTGGAAGGTATTATACTTTTGCTTATGTTCGTCTGTTGAACGAGGTATCCGGGGCCCATTTTTTGAAGGCAGTCAACGCATCTGCAAATAATCACATGCCCCTCAGTTGCTGTAGATGTCCATGAGCCTACTTGAAAACTTTTCACATTACATATAAACAAAAAAAATACGACTGGCTGCCTGTCAGGCGAACCCCTCATTGCGAGCCAACACCCAGATCTGGAACAATCATTTGTTGGTAACAAGTTATAGTCCCGTGCTATAACCATTGATGACTCGTGGCGCACTTGCCAAGGTATGTGTTCGGCGTGGGGGTCGTGGGTTCGATTCCCACACGGGAACAACTATTTGTGCGACTAACAGACAGTTATTTCGCATCTGGGTGTTTGTCCGCCTGAAATTTATGTTTGTAAAATGTCCGTACAGCACAGGATAATGCTATCCTCAAGCAAGGGGAATGTTTTTTCAAAATTAGGGAAGGGGGTCAGATGGCGTGTGCTCGGTTGCAGTATCTTAATCTACGTGTGCATGATAATTTCTTGTATTTGCGTGATTACACATTATAAATGAAACTAATTTTACGGATTTATCCCGTTTATTTTTAATTTTAATTCCCGACGTTTCGAACCCTTTACAGCGTTCATGGTCACGGGACAGTCTGCCCCGTGACCATGAACACTGTAAACGCGATAAATCGGTAAAATTAGTTTCATATACCACGTGTACATTTCACAATCTGCCGTTCGATCGACAGGTGCAGCCCTACTTTAGGAGCACGAACGAATCCGAGCTGGTCTTCGGCGAGTCGCTGAACTGCGTGGGCTTCTTCTCGGTGCCGATCTGGTCGGGACTGTTCGTGGTGTTCGTCCTCCTAGCGATCACCTTCTACGGCATCATGATGATGCTGGACATCCGCACGATGGACCGCTTCGACGACCCCAAGGGGAAGACGATCACGATAAACACCTCGGAGTAGTGGGCACGTAGTCGCGCGCACCGCGACCGCCGCGCCGGCCAGTGTTGCACGATAAAAAAAGGCAAAAATCCTACCCAATTAAAAAAGTATGTTTAATCGGTGCAGCAAAGTGTAACGAAAATTTATTTATTTAAAAAAAAATTTAAGCCTACCCATGTGTTCAGTGCAAGCTGCGAAGCTGACGACATAAAAAAACAATCGAACGCACTCTTTTTTTAATTTCTGCGAAATGTCAATCTGACATTCACTGGCCGCGTGGTTGCGTCGCGCTGCAGCGTAATCTGTCCATTCGGCGACAGACTAAAAATAGAGATCATAGAGCTCAAAGTCTATACATAGTTTGTACGTGAACAATTGTAGATTCGCGATCGATAGATACATAATAAAACATAACTCAATGGGATCTATAAATTCAGATTCAGATGAAATGTTTCCTAGTAAATATATATTTATCACGAATAATATAAAAAAGGAATACACCAATTATAATAAGAGCAATTTGTACGCATCTTTTTGTTTTTAGATTTATTGCTATTTTTCACTAGTGGTAGGTAACAAATATTTATTGCCTAACTTTGTATAGAACGCTTTTACTTGTAATCGAGACATAGTTGAATGGAGAAAATACAAATTTATATATAATCTGTATAGAAACCGAAAACGTGCCTATCTTCAATTAATATATACTAGGTATATAATAGTAGTTTCGTTCGTAGAGTAAAGGTGACTTTTTGAAATCGGGCGTCGCGCCGAATTTAATAATAAAGATAATTTATCCTAAATTAAAAATGGGCGATGCATTATTTTGGCGCCAACGAATGACACTATAAAGAGGTAATATGCATATACTGTATGACGTCCTCAATTACTACGCCAATGGATTTTAACTTGCCACCTTTACAGACCAATTAGAACGCTTTATGAGAATGGTATAAAAAAAAACAACAATAAAACAGTTTCACACAAGTCTGATGCGATTTAAACGATTTCAATAATTCCGAGCTTTGACTATAATATGTAATGCGTGAATAACTAGTTGTAATTTATGTGGATAATTGTTATTTGAGAAGTTTACACGAAATCGAGAGCCCTCCATGCTAGTGCCAACGTCGTTTCATTTCAATGTCGAATAAAATAAATTTAAACACTATGGTGAACTGTTCGAAATTAGTTTTTTAAAAGTTTTCCCGCGACTTAAGTGACCTTTGCGTTGTCCGTAATGCGACAAGTTTATATGTGTTATGAAATTATATTTAAATATTCTATAATCATCGATCAACTACCAATTGTTGTTAAATAGAAATGATATAATTTATCAATTCGATAAACCGAATATATATTCATGTTAAAACAGATTACGTAACGAAATAAAATCTAATACAGAGTTTAAAAAGTTAGTACAGATTGTGTAACCAAACAAAACGCCCAAGTGTGGCGAGATCTTTAGATTAAGGTTGAATCCGTTTTATAATCATATTTATCAAATTACTTTACTGTAAATATGGATCATTATTCAATTTTTTTTTTGTTAATTTTATTTTATTTCATTGTTTTGAATGAGTATTAAAATTGTGAGACCATTTTTTTTCCTTTTTATTTACACACCTTTAAAAAAAACCTACCTTTTGAAAAGTAAATCAAGTGGTTAAAAAGGTTGCCAACGCATCTGGAACCCTCGGGTGTAGCAGATGTCCATGTCCATATTCACTTAACATCAGGTGAACCGTTGGTCGTTTGGCAGATTTTCACATAAAAGAAAAAAAAATTGGAAACAAGAAATATCTAAATTAAAATTTTAGCTTAAGTATAATAATTTTAGGTAAAGGTAAAACGCGAAATAAAATATGAAAGGAAAAGTTCTTTACTAGTCTGAAATTTAATTTTTTTTCCCAAGTCTATTGTGGAGGCCCCGAGCCTGTGGCCCCGGTTGCCCTCCCCTAAATCCGGCCCTGCCTACAATAGTCTTTTGAAATAAGACTACTGTATGTTTTATACTGCGGCGGAGCGAGAATTATAAAAAAAAAACAGAGGTTGAAGTTTTAAATAAAATCATAGAAACAGCTGACGTCATCTAAAATAATACGAATTGGTATAATCGACCTCGACCTGTCGAGTTTAATTTACAATAAATGTGAAATAGTACAGTAGCTCCAGTGGTTAATTCTGAGGCTTTGATTAATTCAAAAGTTTCACCTGTTTTCAATATTATAGTTAACTTTTAATTAAAATAAGTATAGAGAAATACAGTACTCGTGCGTCGAGCGTGAAAAACTTGCACAATACTAACTAATTAAATGTTATTGTAGTATTTTGAATATTTTGGTTTAAAGCTTTTTCTCTCGGACCAGTCGCTCTTTCATCAATATATAAACACCTATGTTAAAAGTAGATAATTATTTTACATACGCTATTTGCTTATTTTATTAGGGTTCCGTGCCCAAAGGGTAAAACGAGACCCTATTACTAAGACCTCGCTGTCTATCAGTCGGTCTGTCTGACCGTTTGTCCAAGCTGTATCTCATGAACCGTGATAGTTCAAGTTGTTTATGAGAACTATCCCCTGATACCCTCTGTATAGAGGAGTCCTTTGCCCAGTAGTGGGAAAGATTATTTAAATTTTTTTTTAACATTATGGCCACCTTAAGAAATTCCTGCCTTACCGTCTCAATACAATAACCTATTGACGAGCACTAATTACTTAACCGATTATCAATAGAGTGCCCACTCTTAACTGCATAAACAAACAATGTTTGAATTGATATTTTTCTGGTTATTTCTTGTAAAAATAAAATATTTTTTTTGAATTATGGAATGCTCAATAAAAATAATGTCAAAGTATGTACTTCGTCTAAAAATCAACTTGTATAATTTTAATATTGACAACTTTAACATCGATCGACGTAAAGACCGTAGTATAAGGACTAGTGATGGGCGGTCAATAAACGATCTGTTTTGGCGAAACGGTAGGCGATGGCGTAGGGAATAAAAAACCTGGTACGCCAGAGGGAGTGGATTCGATGCCCTTTACGGGCTCCGTCACGGTATAGTTTTTCGTTGTCATTTTGGAGCGACAATAATGCTTCCATGTTTATTTGAGTTAACTGGATTTTACAGATTTCAGTACATTATTTAATAGAGAATTTGAGTGTACAATTAATAAATAATAGTCCAAAAAATACATGACTATATTTGTTAAGGGAAAGTGCAAGTTCTTAAGTTGAATGTACGCGTCTATTCGCGTGACTTTATGATTTTCTAAAGCTAATGAAAGTTTCGTGCCCAGAGAATATTAAGAATTATACATACCTATACCTACTCTTAACACGAACGTAAGATTTAAATAAATACTGCGCCAAATATTCTCCACGACATTATTTAGTTTTATATTATTGTAAAGTGACATATTTTTATATATTCTTACACAATGTAATCTTATGTGATTATATAAATTAAATCTTTACCTACGAAATTGCCGTTTTGTACGAAATAAGTTAAAGTATATATTTTTTATTAAGCTTACATCTACATTTCGCAGACTTAATGCCTAATGGCATTCATAACAGTCAACCTTTATCATTGTGGAAAAAAAACGGCTGACTTTTGGCGCCAATATCAGTTTACAACTTTTATTTGCAACTTATTCTATACTAACTTTTCGCCCGCGGCTTCGCTCGCGTTGAAGCCCTTAAATAAAAATATCTTTCTTTAAAAAAAATCCAATTAAAAATAGCCATGTCCTTTCTCAGACTCTAGACTATTTATGTACGAAATTTAATTCAAATCGGTTCAGTAGTTTTGGCGTGAAAACGAGATAGACAGACAGAGTTACTTTCGCTTTTATAATATTAGTATGGAATTAATATTATAAGAATACGTCACTGTGAAAGTCCACACGGAACTCTACAATTTAAGTTTCGAATCTTTTAAATAGTGAGTCTAATTATATCGCTGATCAGACGAAAGGCAAAAGTGAAAATACACTTTACGCCGGTCTTCTATGAGGGCTGGTATCATAGATAATAGAAAGGCAGACGCCGGCAGTTTGTAACAATTGTTTTATTATAAAATAATCGACTTTGTTTTGTTCATCTTTAATCTATACAGCAAGTTTTCCTAGGGTTTGTAGGTGGAGGTGCCGAATCCCTCCTGGGCCATCTTGGTGTCCACCCAGGAGTGCAATTTCGGGATGTTAACGTACACAGCCGGCAGGGGGTTACCGCAGCCCACGCCAAACGCGACCATACCATACACAGCGAACCTCTGCGCATCAGGACCCTCCTGTAGAAATAACACATCTTTAGCGTTTGAGCACTCCGTGGCGCAGTCGCCAAGGCATTCGGCGTCGGGGCTCGTGGGTTCCATTCCCACAAGGGACAGCTATTTATGTGACCCACAGATATGCATGTGGATGTTTGCCCACGTGAAAATATTTGTTAAACGTCCTGAACAGGATAATGTTATCCTAAGGTAAGGGCAATGTTTAGATAAAAAGAGAAAAAAAAGGTCCTTGCTGTAAGTTAATGGTGCAATTATCTTACTGCATGGACGATAGTAATATATCAGTCTTTCTTGGTAAGATGTTTTGGTGCCGTTTGCTGTGGAGACTTTATGTCTGCGGGGTCCCTGTACATCAAAATGTTTGTTCTATACCCAACTTACGGTTGCGGCTGCTGATAAGAGAAAATGTTTGAAATAACAATTTTTATTTTATTTCTTTATCTAATCTTTATTGGCAACCTTAAGTAAAAAATGGCGACAAATGGTGGTCTTAATGCCCAAAGACATTCTCTACCAGTCGACTCAGGATGTCGTGAGAGTTTATGGCAGGTGCAGCAAAAGATGCAAGTGAAATGATATTTTAAATAGTGAGAATAAAAATGTAAATAAAAAAGTAAAAAGTATATAGTAAATAGCATTTATTACAATTGAATATATAGAAAATATACAAATATTTAAATATATATAAAGACAAAACGAATGGCGTAGTGGGTAGTGTACCTGACTCCTGCACCAGAGGGTATGGGTTCGATCCTACTACTGGAAAAATATTGTAGGAACATAGTGTTTTTCTAGTGTCTGGGTGTTTATATAATTATGTATAATATGTATTTATTTACAAAACAAAAGTATGTTTAAGTATGTTTATCAGTTATCTAGAATATCTAAACCAAGCAACGCTTGTACTATGAGTACTACCCAGTACAAGCGCAAGGGCGGATCCAAGGGGGGGGTCATGGGGGTCATGACCCCCCCTGGGCTGTGTCCAGGACCTAGGTGGACCAATAATTAAAATTGTTAAACATAATATTTTTATATATTTTTTGCCACAATATAGATTTTATGTAAGTACCTTCAATATTTAATTAAATTAATATAATATTTTTAACTGACTTCAAAAGGAGGAGTTTCTCAATTCGATTGGTATATTGTTTTTCGATGTATGTACACCGATTACGTTGAGATTTATGATCCGATTTACGTGATTCTTCTTTAGTTTGATGTAGAATAGTTGCCATTTTTACCCATAAAAAATTACCATAGTTTGGCCAAGTAGTTTTCATTTTATGAACATTTTTACAAAATTTTAATGTTTGTCATCAAATCTTGCAAATTAAATTTGACCTACTTCCCGGTTACCGGTTGAGCTGAAATTTTGTATACATGTGTAAATCGCGAGACAATGCAATATTTTTATGACATGGTGCTGATCTGATGATGGAGCTGGAAAGTGGCAAAAGGAACTTCGCAATGAAACGACAGAGCCTCATCGCGTTCGGGTACATTTGAATCGTATTGACGAGTAGTTTGTCTTTCACTTAGATAAATAAATAAATAAACAAATAAATTAATTAATTAATTTCATAGGTAACCAGGATCTTATGATGGAGCTCCATCTTCAGCCGTCCATCCATAGGTTTGCAGATGCATTTTCTCCTTACAATAAAGTGTGCTCCGGCTATCTCACTCACCAGACAAAACGCAGAAGTACTTTTCGCCGATCTTCTGTGAGGTCTATTCTGTGAGGTTCCTATGATCACTCTGTAATGAAACGACTGAACCCTATCGAGTTTTGGCTCGTTTGATTCGTCTTGTCGATTTATTTAGTGCAAGATGGTAACCAGGGGCTGATGACAGAGCTGGAATGTGGCCATAGGAACTCAGTAATTAAGGAACACAACTGCGTCGAGTTTGATTGGTCTTAAAGGGTGGACCGTTTTTGACGGGTGGTGAGAGGTGGAGGTTTAGTGGACGTGAGTATGCGACCCCATCTTTGGGAAGTAAAGTTTGTTCGTTCCGTTGGTATGAATGTGGATTCTGTCTGTGATTAGATGGATTAGATGGACGATCGCTGAATATTATGAATGAATGAATGAATGACTGAATAAATATTTTTTTATTTATGAAAAAAAATTTAACATGTACGATGAAATTTTTTGTGTACGGCTATTTTAGGAGTTTTTATTTGGGTTGATTATATATTATTATAAACCCGTGTCCCGATAGTCCCGTCTTAGGCTACTTGTCATTGAAGTGGAGCCAGCGTGCGGAGTAGAGGAATTGAAATATTATAACCAATACGACTACATAAAATCTGGTAACGAAGAAATAAATAAAGAGAAATTTCAAAAATAAGTAAGCCTACCAATAGCTACTTAAAAAAAATACTATACAGGGAGGCTTTTCTAAGTGTACCCATTTTTTTAATTAATTTCTAGACATAAATAAAGTTATAGTAAAAAATGATAAATATTTAAAATCACTGGTAATTAATTAATTACATTCATTTGAACTTATCTCAGAAAGTGCGTGATTTATGGGCAACTCATGTATTTTACGCGCTATCATTCATAACTAAGATGCAGACAAGTTCGTTTCAAAAGTATACGACGCATTTATGAATGACTACCGCATTGTCAACAAGTTCTGTTTTTTTAGGGAATAGAATGCCAATTTTAATAAAAAAAAATGTTTATATTTATTTCAATAAACGGCTATACTCCGAGTTTGAACCTCCTGTATGAATTTGGGCACCTTTATAAAAGCCATCCTGTATAATATATGACAATAAAAAGCAACGAATTGTTACGAACAAAAAAAGAATTTTGCAAATCCGTCTATATATGACGAAGTTATGCCCGAACATACATAAAAAAAAATGTAAACATTCGAATTGATAACCTTGTTACATATCCGTTCCCATAGAAAAGTGCAACTAAGCAGCGTCTTCTTCGTAACATCGCGACACAATCCCACGATCAAGTTTTGCTGAAACCGTGTAAACGGATTACACATCCAGGACGTGCTCACGTTCGTGGGAGCGTTGTCAGGCGACACCGCTATGTTCCACGACTTCCAATATAGCTGACGTCCATGGAAACGTCGCCAGTCGACACCGCTGCTTACCGTATTCAAGAACTTTGGTTAACGATTTATTTTAGTAAGAGAGTCATTCTTGATCTAGCATCGATCGGAATCACACTTAGGTTAGGCTAGCTATAGTTTAGTTCGAAGTTTAAATTGTAAGTCCTAATAAATTTAAATTGTAAGTCCTAATAAATAAGTTCAAGCAAATTGGTTTTTTTTTTTGTACAAGCAATTGACCACGACTACGTGACCCCCCCCCCCCCCCCCCTGGCACCAAAGCTGGATCCGTACAAGCGTTGCTTAGTTTGGGACTAGAGAACGTTGTGTAATGTAATGTGTCATAAAAAAATTTTTTTTTTTTTTTTTTTTTTTTTTTTTACGTATACTACAATAAATAACAATTTGCTTCAAAAATGATCGCCTATATTTTCCCGCTCAAGTTTGCCGCTATTAATAGCTGTTCAGCAAGGAAATTCAGGTGGTTGGCACCACGCCGAGTGTGCTAAGTCAGGTGGAATTTGGTTTGTAACATATATTGATTAGAAATATATGTATTATTGGATGGGCTCCTGTGTCGTAGATATATACATATGCCGACGCTGTGGGGCTCCGTCACAGTGTAATTTTTACGAACAAAGCATTGACTGCCGGTATAAAATGCGCCGTGGCTTACCTCGATGGGACACACCAGAGAGGATCCGCCGTCTCCCTTGCACGTGTCTACTCCCGCCACACCGCCAGCACAAAGGTGGGATGTGTGCAGTTCGTACCTTATTGGATATAAATAAAAAAAACCGGTCAATTGCAAGTCGAACTCGTGCGCCGACGGTTCCGTACCCATTATACCGCCATAATAAAATTGGTATAATTTTTTGGTATTTACATTTTTTCCTTTATTTGTGCTGTAAGACCTCGCTTTCTGCCAAATTTCTTGATTCAAGGTTAACGGACACTACGATATAGGCTATAAATGAAACTAATTTTACGGATTTATCGCGTTTATTTTTAATTTAAGTTCCCGACGTTTCGAACCCTTTACAGCGTTCATGGTCACGGGACAGACTGAGGTGTTAGACGTCTGATTGTCAAAGTTATCCCGGGCTACCGTCAGTTTTTGTATTATTGATTTTGTGTCCGATCTATGCAGAGGGAGTTAATTGTATCTTGTCTTGCAGTAGTGGTTTTTTTGGGCTTAGATTTAATTTTATTGATGGTAGGATCCCAAGCTGATGGTAGTACCCAACCCTCTTCTCTATTGAAATTAGGGTGTTTTTTAATTTCAATAGCCTCGCGAATCATCCTTGGGAGGAATCGGTATTCTTTTGCAAGGATCTGTGGTCTATCAAACCTGATGTAGTGGTTGGGCCGATTTAGAGTGTGCTCACAAACTGCAGACTTGTTTAATCTACTATGTTTTATGTCAGCTATATGTTCTTTCACGCGGGTTTTTATAGCTCTTTTGGTTTGTCCTATGTAAGAGAGCCCACATTCACAGTCAAGTTTGTACACTCCTGGATCTTGCAGAGGGATATTACACTTGACATATGGTAAAAACTGACTAATCTTCTTCAGCGGCTTGTAGAATGTATTAATTGAAGCCCGCTTTAAGATATAGCCAATCTTGTCGGTGACTCCTCTGACATATGGTAGAACAGCAGGTACTCGCTCCACTGTGGCTGGTTTCACTCGGTCACTGTGACGTAGGCGCGGTGCTCGAAGTTTGTTGTCATGCAGAACTTGCTTGACATGTTGAAGCTCAGCGGCCAGGTGTTGTTTGTCACAGATCCCTTGTGCTCTCTGAAACAAAGATTTACCCACGGTAGCTAACTGGGATGGATGGTGGTGAGTCACCGTTTAGGTATCTATTTGTATGGGTTGCCTTCCTATACACAGTGTGACTTATAGTGTTATTTGGATTGCGGATGACCAAAACATCTAAGAAAGCTAAAGAGTTATTATTCTCTAATTCCATAGTGAATTGTATTTTGGAATTTACTGAGTTAAGGTGATTTAAAAATGCATTAACTTTACTTGTTGGTAAAATGGTGAAGGTGTCATCTACATACCTCTTATAAAACCTTGGATAAATGGGAGCTGTGCGAAGGGCCTTCTCCTCAAAGTCTTCCATAAATATGTCAGCGACAATGGGAGATACTGGGCAGCCCATTGCTACACCATCTATCTGTATGTAAAATTCCTCCTTCCAAAGCAAATAGCAAAAATAAACTTATTGAAAAATATCATAAATTAGTCAACAAATCAAATGCCAAACGATCGTCGCAACGCATGAACGAAACGCAACCGTTGACCACAGACACAGATAATAGACATCGCGCGGTCTTTTTAATCTGTCACAACAAACACTGGATGAATCTACTATGAAGGTGTTATCAAAAGGTTTAAATTTCGCAATAACGCCGCGAAAAATCCCGTACGAAGAAATAATCTGTAGTGTCGAGGATTGTCTATATAAAAATAAGGTAAATGTAAATAACTTTAACGATCGAGTGTGTGTGTGTGTGTGTGTGTGTGTGTGTGTGTGTGTGTGTGTGTGTGTGTGTGTGTGTGTGTGTGTGTGTGTGTGTGTGTGTGTGTGTGTGTGTGTGTGTGTGTGTGTGTGTGTGTGTGTGTGTGTGTGTGTGTGTGTGTGTGTGTGTGTGTGTGTGTGTGTGTGTGTGTGTGTGTGTGTGTGTGTGTGTGTGTGTGTGTGTGTGTGTGTGTGTGTGTGTGTGAGTGTGCGTGCGTGTGTGCGTGTGCGTGCGTGCGTGCGTGCGTGCGTGCGTGCGTGCGTGCGTGCGTGCGTGCGGTGTGTGTGTGGGTTATAATCCAAGAAAACTCTTAAATATTAGGCGTCAATACCAAATAAACCAACGTTATTCATATTGAAATATTATGGACATTTTTTTAAATTGTATATCGATTCTAAATCGATTACATTTTTTTACAATTTAAATTACTGTGAAAAAAGCTAAATTAGGTTTAACATTTATTTACTAATTGGTTAGGTTTATGGTTGCATCTTTTTAATTTATCACGGACCCTTTTCCGATTAGATAAGGTTCAAAATGAGTCCCAGATCCGACACAGAGCACCCCGACTCCATGTGGTCTTGTGGTCCCTACCCCTAGAGTGAACATAATAAGGCGGAGCCAGAACCTCGCGTCGGAGGGTGAAGCGACACTCAGGGGCGACATAGCGAGTGTTCTGGCGAAGCACGCGGAAGAGTCAAACTTTATAAAGAAGTAATTAATTTTGAATATTTATTATTTTTTACATAAAACAACAAATAAGTTAAAGATGAAGATTTTAAAAGCTTTGTAATGAAAATAAATAAAAATAATAAATATAAAAAATGTAATTTCATTATTATATTTAGTTTATAATACATTGATATTTAGTTTTTTAATAAGTTAAGGGCTTTTAAAAAAAGATTTTATAAAATTTGTAATCGAGTTTCAAAATCGATATTAGTATATTGGCTGTATATAATTTTTTCGGTGCCTAATCGTATGTTAAATTTAAACCGGAAGTATTTCCCGCTCATTATTTAAAAACAATAGAATAGTGGTTATTCGTATTTGCAATGACGGATAATATTTGTGCGTCTACTAGTAGTAGTGATATTTTATGTACATATTGTAATTTAAGTTTTTATTCTTTTTATAAAATTTTATTCAAATCAGAATCAGATCGTTTAGTCCTTTTTAATTTTTTGTGTCGTCATGGAGTTCTTGTAAATGCTGTTAAATGTTTTAAATTGGTTGGACTTCATTGGTTATCTGGTTGAGGCACGATTTCGTAAAATTTTCCCCGAACCTGGAGAACGTTTGCACCATTTCTGGAAGTGTGAGTGTCCTCTACCCGCCGATGATATAAAAATGTGAGTATTTTAAAAAAGTTTTTTTTGGTGTCAATATCTCAATTCAGCTCGTATTTCTTGGTGGTCATAAAAAAAAACCTAACATCGAAGGTTAAGGCGGGAGCTCCGCTCCCGCCTGAACCTTCTAACCTAATCTATCCGAGTCGGATTCGCTCTGTGTCGGTTCTGTGACTCATTAAATTAAAAAAAAATCGGAATATCGATACGTGTATGATGTCGCCCGCTTCCTATATTTATCATGTTGGCAGAACTGTGTATTGAGTTTTTGAAGTCAAACAAATAAAATGGTGGATTTCTTAGTACAAAAAACAAGTTTTAAATATTTTTTTTCTCGAAAACTATAAGCGACCGCCGAATTCTGCTTGTTGATTAATTCATTAGAGATTTATCTCTATCGTTTAAAATTTATTTGATTTGAATTACGCCGGAGTTAAAGTTATTTACCTTTACCAAAAATAATATCGGTAAGGAAGATTTAGAAGGTATACGACAAGATATTTCGTCTTTATTACGTCGAAGTTCGGTACCGAAGTCTAACCTCCCCAAAGATGAATTTAACGCGTTAAACAGCTTACGCAACAACAAAGATTTAACTGTTCTCCGCGCAGATAAAGGAAATGCTACGGTTGTTATGAAAACGTCGGATTATAATTTGAAAATACAAGAACTGTTGTCTGATGTAAGCACGTATAAAAAGGTCAAAACAGACCCAACCACTAAAACGCTTAAATTAACTAGCGATCTCATTAAAAAATACTCCGAAAAATTAAATCTAGACGTGAAATCGATGACACCTTCATGTGCAAAACCCCCTAAATTGTATGGGTTGCCTAAAATACACAAACCAGACTTGCCATTACGCCCTATTGTAAGCCAGATCGACTCACCAACTTACAGACTGGCTCAACATCTAGTACAAATTCTCTCACCGCTGAGAGGACACACACGGGCATACACAAAGGATTCGTACCATTTTGTTAGTGAGATAAAACAACTATGTCTTTCTGACAATGAAACAATGGTCAGTTTTGATGTACAGTCTTTATTTACATGCTTACCATTAGAAGACTGCATCTCAATTGTAACAAGGAAGCTAAAAGAGAATAACATGCCGGAAGAGTATGCATTACTACTTAAATATTGCCTAACATCCGGCTATTTGCTTTGGAAGGAGGAATTTTACATACAGATAGATGGTGTAGCAATGGGCTGCCCAATATCTCCCATTGTCGCTGACATATTTATGGAAGACTTTGAGGAGAAGGCCCTTCGCACAGCTCCCATTTATCCAAGGTTTTATAAGAGGTATGTAGATGACACCTTCACCATTTTACCAACAAGTAAAGTTAATGCATTTTTAAATCACCTTAACTCAGTAAATTCCTAAATACAATTCACTATGGAATTAGAGAATAATAACTCTTTAGCTTTCTTAGATGTTTTGGTCATCCGCAATCCAAATAACACTATAAGTCACACTGTGTATAGGAAGGCAACCCATACAAATTGATACCTAAACGGTGACTCACCACCATCCATCCCAGTTAGCTACCGTGGGTAAATCTTTGTTTCAGAGAGCACAAGGGATCTGTGACAAACAACACCTGGCCGCTGAGCTTCAACATGTCAAGCAAGTTCTGCATGACAACAAACTTCGAGCACCGCGCCTACGTCACAGTGACCGAGTGAAACCAGCCACAGTGGAGCGAGTACCTGCTGTTCTACCATATGTCAGAGGAGTCACCGACAAGATTGGCTATATCTTAAAGCGGGCTTCAATTAATACATTCTACAAGCCGCTGAAGAAGATTAGTCAGTTTTTACCATCTGTCAAGTGTAATATCCCTCTGCAAGATCCAGGAGTGTACAAACTTGACTGTGAATGTGGGCTCTCTTACATAGGACAAACCAAAAGAGCTATAAAAACCCGCGTGAAAGAACATGTAGCTGACATAAAACATAGTGGATTAAACAAGTCTGCAGTTTGTGAGCACACTCTAAATCGGCCCAACCACTACATCAGGTTTGATAGACCACAGATCCTTGCAAAAGAACACCGATTCCTCCCAAGGAAGATTCGCGAGGCTATTGAAATTAAAAAACACCCTAATTTCAATAGAGAAGAGGGTTGGGTACTACCATCAGCTTGGGATCCTATCATCAATAAAATTAAATCTAAGCCCAAAAGAACCACTACTGCAAGACAAGATACAATTAGCTCCCTCTGCATAGATCGGACACAAAATCAATAATACAAAAAACTGACGGTAGCCCGGGATAACTATGACAATCAGACGTCTAACACCTCAGTCTGTCCCGTGACCATGAACGCTGTAAAGGGTTCGAAACGTCGGGAACTTAAATTAAAAATAAACGCGATAAATCCGTAAAATTAGTTTCATTTATAATGTGTAATCGCGTAAATACAAGAAATTATTGCGATATAGGCTTTCGATCCAAAACCTATAAGGTACGTCCGGTTGACCTAGAATTGTCAATAGCAGTGTGTTACAGCACAAGTAAAATTCCAAAAAATGTAAAGTTGATAGAGAGAGAAGCTTTATAAGGGTTCCTTTTTTAACTTTTGAGATACGGAGCCCAAAAGATAACATAAATATTTGATATTAGGTGGCAACACTGTCTATGGCCGCTGTCTATGATTTTCCCTTTCTATGTAACATAATTATAAAAGAGAATGTATGTTTCCTACTGGTGCTTAAGAATTGTGTTTCAATCAGTAACACATAAACCAACATACCTGCTGCCCAGTCTAGACTTCTTCAATGCGGCTTGGCAAGTATTGGCGTCGACGTACGGCAGCTCCACCTGAATCAAGCCAAAGGGGATCATTATTTGTGTACGAAGTTAAACTTCGTGGTCCCCAAGACTACTAAATTGTTTTTTAGTGATGACTAGTTGACCCGGCAAACGTTGTTTTTCCATATAAATTATTTCTAGAGAATTTGTAAGGCAGAAAAAAATGTTTAGGGTGGACCACAATTATCAGTAAAAAAGAATTTTGGGAACGACCGTATAAAATATTTGACAGATAGGAACAGTTTGTATAGGCAATTATTCCATAATTTCTCATCCTTCAAACATTCCCTGGACTGCCACAAACATTTCAAAACCAAAATTAGCCAAATCGGTCCAGCCGTTCTCTAGTTTTAGCGAGACTAACGAACAGCAATTAATTTATATATATATATATAGATAGATAAGATTAGATCCCTCTCTCTATTGTGAGAGTGTCACAGGTATATTAAAATTATAAGAAATCAATATGGCGGATTATTCTCACGCCGGTCTTGAAACAGAGTCGCGCGGGCTCTTATTAAGACTTATTAGCCTGGTTAGGACAGTACCATATTCTGAACGTATAATTAAAGAACAAGAAATATGAAGTATAACTAAAAAGAACTATAATGTAAGGTAGTAGGTTAAGATATATTTTATGGGTGGCGGGTAAATTAAGAGGGATCGTTTGTCATTGGTGAATCTCAAGTGAATGTCAAGGTTGTAGACACGAGTCGCGTTTGCTTGTGTCCTCTCCAGTTTTCTGTACATTGGTAGGTGGGTTGTTCATTAACTTTCATAGTGCCACGCAACAGTGCTCGCTGTTGCACGAATGGGCAGACTCGTCCGGGTAAGTACCACGACCTCACAGAAGACCGGCGTGATGTAGTGTTACACTTGCGTTTCGTCTGCTGTGTGAGGTAGCCGGTGCCCAATTTAATTAAAGGTGGCAACGGATATGCGAAGCGAAGCTTCTGTTGCATACGTTGCAGGTGAACCGCCGGCTGGGTGGCCGCTCTGTCACAAAAAAAAAACAGTCTCCACCGACCTTCTTCAGGATGACGGCGTTTTTGTCTTTCTCCTGGAACTCCCTGCCCCAGCCCATGCTGTAGCATTTGGTGCCCACCACAGGCAGAGCCGAGCTGAGGCACGCGATACCAATGTGCGGAGCGTCCATTAGTTCGTACGGCTTTTCCAACACGAGCATGGAGATGTCGTTGTAAGCGGGAGCTGGAATTTTTTTATTTTATGTTTTAAGTGAACACCGCCGGACATCGGCATGGGCATCTGCTACACCCGAGGGTTGCAAATGCGTTGACAACCAATGTTGTCAATTATCAATGGCAATATGTGTAAAGAAGTAAAGTTGTAGCCTATACATATCGCACGGCTGGGCAAAGGCGCGGCCCCTCTGTGGATTGGTGGACTACACGTATCTTCGAAATCCGATTTTTTTTTTATTATTTCGAAAATATGCAGGTTTCCTCTGTTACCTGTGGTGTTTTCCTTCAGTGCGGAGCAAGTGATAAGTTAGCACTTCAAATTTACAATTTCATTGGTGCCGCCACCGAGGATCGAACCTCGAGTATATTAAATTAAAGATAACCGCCCGGACACTGAGCTATCACGGCTCTCTGTATATATATATATCTATTAATATGCAATCTATATATTAATAATTAGGTAATCATTATAATATTAATAAAATTATCAATTAATTAATTCTACCTACAAACAGACCGAAAAAATTAGTTTTTTTTTCTTTTTTGCCCTTACTTTAGGATAACAGTATCCTGTGTTGTAAGGGAATTTTACAAACATAAATTTCACGCGGACAAACACCCAGATGCGAAACAATTATCTGTGGGTCACACAAATAGTTGTCCCGTGTGGGAATCGAGCCCACGACCCCCGACGCCGAAGCCAATACCTTGGCAACTATGCCACGGAGTCATCAAGTATATAAAGGCTAGTTGCTGGATGACCGAGCTTTTTCAACTGCAAACTTGACAAAGGGTTACCAATTTTTGACACTGCAGTGTATGTATAAAAGGCTTTGCAAAGCTTAGTTTAAGATAAGCCGTGCTCTTCGTTCGCAGTGTTATAATATGGCTATGAGTCTTCATCACAATCATCGTTTCAGCCTGTTCGAGTCCACAGCTGAACATAGGCCTACCCAAAAGACTGCGACTGTTCACTCCGAATCCAGCCTCTCGCTGGGCCTAGGGCTCAGCCAGTCAGGCAAAGTCTGTCACGTCAACGCGTATAGCGGCTACATCAGATATACAAAAGTACTCTTTGGGCTAGATGACAACCCGTTGGGGTGTAGATTGGGGCTAACGCGAGCGCTAGGGACGCGCCCGGACGTTCCGTCGCAAAAACCACAGATTGGTTTCGAACAGCCACTATTATACTTCTTACTCAAATAGAACTCCTCGTGTGTGATAATTTTCTTGACGTCCCTCTCCTGGTGTGGATAGAGCTCTAGGGTTGTCTGAGTATCCCATTCCCCTGCACGGCATTTCACCTGATGACCAAAAACAGTGAAGCGAATCAATTACTCACTCTAGTGCAAGTCGGTCAATTTGAGAAAAAATCTGTGTAAAATGAACAATTTGCTATTAGATACATTGTCGCCATACGCGAGGCACAAATGACACGGGCATCAATTTATGATCAGATAAAATAGTAATAATAAACACACACACACACACACACACACACACACACAGCTTAGAATTATCAACGACCTCGCTGAAGACCGGCGTAAAGGCTTCTGCGTTTCATCTGGTGAGTGGTGTAGCCGGGGCCCACTTTATATATAGGTGGCAACGCATTTTCTACCCTACGGTGACTCAACTTCATTATCGCCACTCCATCGTGGCGGGTGGCCATAATGTATCTGTTTGTACAAAGCTCGATAACCTTTATTTTCCCACGGTTGTTTTTACGAGCTATGTCGCGGGCCAATTGACTGCCTAAATGTCCGAATTAATGAGTATGGACACAACAGCACATAATTGTAATGAAAAATTTGAAACAAATGATTTTTTTTTATGTGTCTGTTCACCGGATGTTAAGTGATAATCGCCGCCCATGGACATTTGCAACACCCGTAGGGTTGCAGATGCGATAGACCTTTTAATAAATTGGGCCCGGCTACCTCAGGCACCAGACGAAACGCAGATTATATTATTGCAGTAGAGAAGTAGTTGGCATTATAAAGATGATCACCTGTTGTGCTGTGTATCGGTTCACTTTGTGAGCGGCCGTGATCACAACTGAAGGATGGATTATGGTGCCTCCGCCCAGATATTGCCTCTGCGACCACGTGTCCGGATCCCCGCCTTTCCTGTTTTATTTATGGCCTTCTTAATCAAAAACTTGATCATCAAGAAACGTCGTCCATCTCCTCGATGGTCCAGTTTCTGACTGTGTTTCGTCTAAATCAGTAACGCAAGTTTGAACATGAAATTTTGTAGAATTATGATGACGCACCGAAAATTTGGACACTTACTAGTCTATGTATAAAAGTATTATGTTAGTGGTTTGCAAAAGTATAAAGTAAAAGGACGTCAAATACCAATCTCTAGTAATCAAATCTCTAGATTTGATATTGAAACCGGCTGTAGAAGTCTAAACATCCACGGGGCTGCAGTTATGTTGCATACTATACGGTGGTGGGCTGTGTGATTAAAGGTGTTCGTTGTGTTATGTTATAATTACATGATCAAGGCGACCATCCACGGGTACTCCCCGAAGTCGGCGTAGGTCCTCCTGTTGATGTTGTCGCTGTCCTTGACGCGGAAGATGCTGGCGCCAGGGTTGCTCCAGCCGCACTTGCCGGTTGCGGCCGCAGGTGGGGCCTTGGTGGAGCTCCTGATGAACTCCGACGAGAGGCAACACTTCTGCAGGTAGTGGGGGCAGCTGCCGTCCCTGGTGATTGTACGGACAGTGAGCTTCCCGTGTTTGTGACGTTTCTTTTTGGATAACATTGATTAACATTCGTCAAGAAAAAAAGTAAAGTAAAGTATCTATACATGTGCCACTGCTGGGCAAAGGCCTTCTCTGTACAGAGGGTATCAGGGCATAGTCCACCACGCGGCCCCGCCGCCGATAGGCGGACTTCACTTATTTCGAAAATATGCAGGTTTCCTCACGATGTTTTCCTTCACCGCTGAGCACGCGATAATGCAGCACTTAAAATAAATAATTTCATTGGTGCCGGAACCGCGAACTCAGGTTGCTCGAGTATATTGAATTAAAGGCGAGCGCCCGGACACTGAGCCTTCGCGGCTCTTCAAGAAAACAATGATGCTTTAATAATATGAATGCCGCGTGCCATACTGAGCGGTTTTTATACATATCATATAAGTGAATACGACAGATGATATAGAAGGTGTGATACGGAAAGTGATAGCAGTCTGTAGAATTGCAATCTAATTACAGCAATTGACGTACTTGGAGTGCTTCAATTTTGGTGCGCTAGTTTCATATCTGTCTCGTATTTATACATAACATCATTGTAAGAAAAGGCAACAATAAGTTATTAATGCTACGGAATATTTTATTTTATGTGTGCTCATTGATAATTTTTTACCATCTTGTCCGATTATACTTTTTTGGTTAAGATGGTGAGCGATGTGCTCCCGTATAATTAGAACTGATGATGGAATAGTCGGGAAATTAAAACTTGATAAGCTTGACTCTGTAAAAACATCTGTACTTCAAGTAAATTCCGACATTTTAAAGAAAAAGGTTTAGTTACAAAATGAGGTTTTCAGATTTCCGAAATGGGTTTTTATCTGTAGTAATATTAGTATCGGTGGGAATCGTCTCACTACAGGGAGACTAACGCCCGGTTTATGAAACACTGATCATCGTAGAAGTTAACAGCTGTCATATGTCTTTTCAAATGTTATTCAACTTGCTAAAATGATGGTTAAACTCTCTGAATTGATCAGAACGATCTTCTTAATGCTTAGAATAGTATATTAAAATAGTTTAACCATATCCTTTTGGCAACTCAAACGACATTTGAATAGACATTAGACAGCTGATTAGTTTACATCTACAATGATCAGTGTTTCAGAAACCGCGCGTAAGCGGTGTGCATTGCGTACATCGATCGGGAATTGTTTCTCTTACCTGAGGTCGATAAGCGTCGTGTTGTCTATAATCCCTTGCGAGTCGCACTGGTGGTAGCTGACGCAGCGGCCCGGCAAGCCGTCCTCCGTGGTGCATGTTTTGGTGTCTGCAATGGAAGTAAAAATTCGAGTAATAAGACAGCCAAAATAATCGTATTTGAACTTGCCACGGTGAAGTGCCGATTGAAAAAAAAAAGTACCCTGATACCCTCTGTATAGAGGAGGCCTTTGCCCAGCAGTGTGTCATGTATAGGCTGTTACTTTACTTTACTTTACCTGAGAAGTCCGGATCGAGATTGGGGTCGTCCGTGGCGAATCTGTTCTGAGGGGAGCTCGCAGACTCGGTGGTGGTGCTTGTGGTGGTGGTCGTGGTCGTGGTCGTGGTCGTGGTCGTGGTCGTGGTGTTCCAGCCCTGCACGACACGGTTCAGCCAATCCAACGTTTCCCGGTTGAGTTCAGGTGTCGCTGTCGATTCGAAATGATTTATGTGTACCACTGGCACTAACTATACAGGATGGCTTTTCTAAAGGTGCCCAAGAAATTCACACAGGACGTTCAGACTCGGTAGTATAATCGTTTATTGAAATAAAAACAATATTTTTTTTTTCAAAACAGTTGCCATTTTACTCCCTAAAAACAAAACTTTTGGACAATGCGGTAGTCATTCATAAATGCGTCGTATACTTTTGAAACGAACTTGTGTGCGTGTTAGTTATGAATGATCGCGCGTAAAATAAATGAGTTCCCCATAAATCACGCACTTTTTGAGATAAGTCCAAATGAATGTATTTAATTAATTACGAGTGATTTTAAATATTTATCATTTTTATATAGCATTATTTATGTCTAGAATTTAATAAAAAAAATGGATACGTTTAGAAAAGCCTACCTGTAGATTATTGGACCGGTTCCATTTTGAGATGCTTTAAACAAATCGCACGTCAGTACTTATTAAATGAATTATAAACGTGAGAATCGCTGTTTTTGCGATATACGACTTGCTAAACTGATGAACCTAAAACGGAATTATTTTCAGAGGTATGGGCTAGAAAACTATTTTTGTAGTTTTATTTAATTCATATTTTTTAAATTTTATATCTAATTAGTATATCTACTAATACACAGTTAAGGCTATTCATATTTTCCTTTTGTGCGAATCTTTATTTAATTCTTAATTTTATTATTTTAACATAACAATTATTTAATTTTAAAATGATAATTTAGTAATTATTGTTAACTTACTCAGTTTTCACTTCTATCGGCAGCCCCCAAAGACATCCCTCCATTTAAAAAAAAGTTATCATATTTTATTTTTAGAAAGATGCATGTTTAGTGTCCAGCCAAGTAAGGTAAGAAATATATATATATATACAGGGAGTCTTTTCTAAGTGGCCCTTTGTGTTGTATTGTTTGAAGATACAGGCAGACTAATGTCTATTCTAACGGTAACAATACTGACCTGTTTTCTTCACCTCTTTCTCCAAAAGTTCGTTTCCGATGCCTGATAAAAATTCTTTTGTGTCTTCGTCTACCCCTGCAATGAGGAGGAAAGCCTAAATGTTGCACACGGTCTAATTCTAATTATTTTATTTTATTTTAGTGCTAGCGTGCACTCAAGATGAAACTTAAATGTGGGCTTAATAAGAAAGCTTTGTTCTTTTGGCTGATTCTCGAAGCTGAAAAGATTCCAAACATAATCCTCTGGGTAGCTGGCCCGGACATACCAACTACTAATGTATGCCATATTCACGCACCAAAACGTCAACATCTAGACGCGTACTATTTCTTTTATGCGCTAAAAAATAAGAAAACAGGTTTTTTTCGACAATTAGTTTATTTAACTAACATTTAAGTAATGCTATTTTATGAAGTTTATTTTAGTTCTCTAGATGACAGTGTGAACGACTGGGCAAACTGTTGACATAAACAATTATGTAACACGTTACACCTATTGTGCACAGTTAAGACAATAAATGATTATCTTATCTTATCTAAACTGTCAGGGCCAGATTTAGAGGTCTGGAAGCCTCGCGGCAACAAAGAAGTGGAGGCCCCTGGCCCCAAATTATTTTCTATTGATTTCTGTTAATATTTAATGTAATCAAGTTTGCACAAAGAATTGTATTGTTAAAGTAAAACGCGAATTTTTTTTTTCCGAAATCTCTATTGTGGGGGTTCCTCGTTTGTGGAGGTTGCCCTCCCCTAAATCCGGCCCTGTAAACTGTCACGATCGGGCGGCGGATGATAAGAGATCCTCAGTCATACGAAAAGGACGTTACCATTATTCGTTGCCTTCGGTTCTTCGCCATTGGAAAGGTTAGTTATGGTTGCCAACCACTCGGCGGTGTTCGGGTCCAGCTCTTGGAGGAGGACCGCATCGGGGAGCAGAACCGCCGCCAGGAAAACGGCTAGGCACCTGCAGTAACAAGTCCTAAGTTATGTTTATGTCCTAGTTTGGTTTTGGATCTAAACGGGTACAACTATACTGCGATCGCACTTTGATGATTCCGTGGCGCAGTTGCCAAGGTATTGGCGTCGGGGGTCGTGGGTTCGATTCCCACACGGGACAACTATTTGTGCGACCCACAGATAGTCATTTCGCATCTGGGTGTTTCTCGTCGTGCAATTTATGTGTGTAAAACGTCCTAACAACACAAGATAATGTTATCCTAAAGTGAGGGCAAAGTTTTTTTTAAAAAGATGAGAAAGATGACTACTAGTATTGTACTATGCGTGGAAGGGGTTGGGTAGTACGTCCTAACGGCTACTGCGACCTAGAAGATCCAGTGTAGTCTTCCCTTTGAAAGCGTTGCTCCCTTACTGTATGATAGCAATATCCTATGTTGTGATGACGTTTCATATACAGCTTGTCGTTACAACAGCGACAATAAATGAACACACGTCTAACGCTACTTGCCAATAATCATAAAAAATATTAACGTTAAAAAAATCCATAATTAAAAAAAAATATTTTTGAAACAAACTAATTAGGTAAAAAAGAGACAAAATTTGTAACACCTATACAACTACAACAGACTGATTCATACATTCAGAGACTTTTTAATTCATTGCCACAGTGTCGCATTACAAGCCTCTCCTTCTAACAGTATGTTTTGTCTCTTTTAAATTCATTCAACCCATTCATATGCTTTGCGACCTTTACAAATGAACTTTACGTTACAGTTTTATACGTCATTTATTGTCGCGGTTGTAACGACACGCTGTGTATAAATTTCACGTGGAAAAATAGCCACATCCGAAAAAATTTTCTGTGGGTCACAAGAATAGTTGTCTCGGTCGAATCGAGCCCACGGTGGTGATCATCAAGTATGTATGAACGTACTCTTTGCGTATGAAACTGGCAGGAACTGATGTGAGATATTGTGTGAGAAAGTGGCAAACGGTTCTGTGCAGCGGCGGTTTTGGGCTTTTGAAAGCCAAAACACGGAAGAATTGTCTGTGAGGCCCAAATATGTAGCGGACGCTGTTGCAAAGAAAAATTTAAGTAACAGCTTATAAACGTTCCACTGCTGGGAAAAGGGTCCTCTGCATAGAGAGTATCAGGGCATAGTCCACCACCACCCCATGCGTTTTGTACTTAGACTTCACATATCTTCGGAATATTTTTTTGGGCTGGGGTCGTGCGTTGTGGCGGTGTGTGAGGGAGGGAGGTCTATGTTCAACCGCAGGGTTGCAGATTCGTTGTCACCTTTAACTTTTAAGCCCCTCACTCACCAGACGAAACGCAGAAGTGTTACACTTCTACTTCTCGCCGGTCCTCTATGAGGACGCGATAATAACCCCGACGGACCTGCCCATTCGTGTAACAGAGAATACTGTTTTTTTATGTAAGAAAGTGGCAAACGAGCTGGCGGTTCACCTGATGTTAAGTGATAACAGGCCATATAGCTCGTAGAACCGATAACGGTTGGGGAAGAAAGGTTCTCAATTGGCATACCATCGCAGTATAGGACGACCTCCAACTAGATAGTGACGACCTATGCAAGTGTGCAGGAAGTCGATGGATGCAGGTGGCTCAGTATCGTACTTCGTAACAGTCTGTGGGGGAGGCCTATGTTCAGCAGTGGACACAAAAAAGCTGACATGATGAGAAGCGTTTCAACCTTTAAGTATGTACTACTAGCGACCCGCTCCGGGTGCTTCTCATGGGTGCAATGTTTTATACGTATAAACCGTCCTCTGGAATCACTATATGTAGTAAAAAAAACGCATCGAGATCCGTTGCGTAGTTTTAAAGATCTAAGCATACATAGGGACAGACTGACAGCGGGACGACTTTGTTTTATACTATACAGTGAATGCTAAACTCTAATCATCCAATTCGGATTACAAGAAGACGTTAAACGAAGTTTATATAAAACAGTCGCTATAGCTATAGCCACCAAGCCAAGGGATCAACATAGGCACGTTCTCAGGTTCGGAACCCGCAGTGCTGAAAGTTTTTGTTCATTTATCTACAAAAAAATTACAATTTAAAAATAATAATCTTTAAAATAAATACACATCATTGATATGAAAACACCCAGACATTGGAACAACACTATTTTCATCGCACAATAGTGGTGGGAAGCGAGCACACATCCTCTGGTGCAAGATACTATTTACTATGCCAATCGGGTTCGTCACTAGAATTCAAACATTTGTTACCTTTTGATATTTTTGTGTTTAAGCGAATACTTTATGTGGTTAATTAAAACTGTTTTACGGATTTTTAATAATCGTAAGAAACGCGAACTGTTCAGTGAGTTGTGGGTTAGACTTTGACTATGTTACATAAAAAAAAAAAATCAATTTGACTGCAAAATAAATAAAAATCAAAACTAACACTAACACAGTTTGGTAAATAAACAATACTACTTGAGGGAGGGAGTTTTAGAATACTTTGCCTAGTTACATTTAAAAGTTAGTATTAATATTTTCAAACAAAAACGCATGTATATAATGTAACTTTCGATATTGAGTTAGAGATATGATAAAAATTAACATAGCGTTTTTGTGCGAAATAAATTCCTTAATAAAACAAGACAAATTCTTTCTGCAGTCAGAATCACTGTAAAAATCAATCAAAACTTTACGACGTACAAATATTCTATTTGGGTTGTTTCTAAGTCAATAGGACTGTGAACTTGCGCCGATTGTGTTTTTTTTTCTTAGGAACTAAGATCTAAGCGAGCTACCTTAAGTTTTTGGTGGAAACGCAATCGGGTTTAATAAATATAAGCACGTAACAGGAAAAAACACGATTTAATGCAAACACGAATTGTCGCGAGTATTAGCGCTCTTATTGACCCCACAAAAGAAGTAAATCATAACACAACGTTAGCTTTAACTGTATTGTCTACTCACCTCATATTTTTTAACCGGTAACAAATTTGATAACCAAAGTCGAGGTTAGGCGCTGTCTGTGTCTTGAGCTTCACTGACACAACGAGTCCGCGACTCACGAGGAGTAGCATTGCGAATCAAGTTTTGCTCGCCACAGAGCAGGAAAGTCGGCGGAACAAATTGGTTTTCCCTAATTGAATCAATATGAAATGACACGTGTGAAAATTAAAACACAGAAATTAATATAACAGATTGTTTGTCGCAAGACAACGATCTAATCGATGGATGCAAATGGCTCAGGATCGTACTTCGTGCCAGTATGTTGAGGAGGCCTATGTTCAGCAGTGGAGTCTAACAGGCTAGAATGGTTAAAGAGTTCATAAAATACTTCTTATTTAACATCTATGATGTACGTTTTACTAAGCAAACTTGACCGGGCAGCTATTAAACGAATTAAGCTATTAGGACGAGCATCAGCTCTTAGTGGCGGAGCGCAAGATCTTGTGGAAAATTCTGGGACCAGTGAAAGACGAGGATGGGAATTGGAGAATTCGGAAAAATAGGGAAATTGAACACCTTGTGTCCGAACCCAACATTATCGGCGAAGCGAAAGCCGCGAGACTGCGTTGGCTCGGCCACTTGGAGGGGATGGGGGAGGATCGTGCAGTCAAGAGAGCATATATGGGGCAACCAAAAGGGAAGCGTCCTGCTGGTCGCAGATATCGCTGGAAAGACGTGGAAAGAGTCCATAAAGATCTGAGAGCTCTCCAATCAGCCAATTGGCAAGAAACAGCCCAGAATAGAGAGCAGTGGCGTCTTTTCGTGTCGGAGGCCAAGATCCTCTTTGGGTCGCTGAGCCAGCCAAGTAAGTATGTAAGCTATTAAAGAGTCTACCTTTGTGTATCACGATTGTATCGTAGTGGAGTAGGGTAGAGTTTCGGTGGTAAATATTAAGTGAAATTTGCACGGAATTATCGCGTTTATTTTTTTATTTCTATTCATGACGTCCCGACGTATTTACCGCCTGTCCCGTGATAAAGAATGTGTAATCAGTTTATTTGTTTAGTATATTTATTTGATTTGATATAAAATTATTAACTATAACATATTCCTATACTTTGGCAATATATGCATTATTTGTGAAATATAATAAAAAGTTTAAATATTAATATATACGCTTTATTCATTTTTATAGTAAGAATAATGAATACTTAATGGGTCCTATTATTAATATGGACTATAATACCAAGTGCAATTTTTGCCTGTAACATAGAGATATTTAGCTATATCCCTATCGTCTTTCTAAAAATAAATGAATTAAAAAATAAATTAATGCTAATTAAAAAATAGCAAATTCTTATTTGCTATTTTTTGATTATACACTGCGACTTCGCCAGAAAATAACAGATGTCGAGGTCGTGGTTTTAGATAACCTCACAAGAGAAATAAATTTATAAATCTTCTGGAATAATAAATAATACAACTGACGTTTATTTAAAGCGATATAACTTAATAAAGCTACTGAGTGACGAAAGTAGGAATTTCCAAACTCTTCGTCATATGTAGACGATTTCAATTTTCAACCAAACATTTAAAGCGATATCTTGTATTTACGTCAATACTTATAATTGTTATATAAAACTATTTCACGGGTTTCCCGCGTAGGATTTATCATTAAAAACTCTCAACTTTTGGAATAATATATACGACAAGGTAAAGTAGTAAAGTAACGGCCTATAGATGATTGGCGGACTTCACATCTTCGCAATATTTTATTTTTGTTATTATTTCGAAAATATGCCGGTTTCCTCACGATGTTTTCCTTCACCGCTGAGCACGTGATAATTCAGCACTTAAAATTGACAAAGTCATTGGTGCCGGCATCGAGGATCGAGCTTAGGTTGCTCGAGTATATGGAATTAAAAGCGAACGCCCGAACTCAGAGAGCTATAATGAGCTATCACGGCTCTTCTCTGCGACAAGGTATAACTTTGGGCTCTTCCTATGTAGAGTATTGTCAGTTTTTGTAAATATTCGGTAATTAGTAAAAATGATTGGCACTGGGCCGGCCATATACTAGAAGCTCGTAGAACCGATAACCTATACGAAAAGAAAGGTTCTCGAGTGGCAGCCACAACATTTATCTACAACATTTCAAATTTTAAAGGAATATTAGGTTAGTCCACCTAGCGACCCTAGTGCGGATCCGTCGATTTCCCATTCCTTCGTAATTTTTAGGGTTCCGTACCCAAAGGGTAAGACGGGACCCTATTACTAAGACTCCGCTGTTTGCCTGTCTGTCCGTCTGTCAAGAGGCTGTATCTCATGAACCGTGATAGCTAGACAGTTGAAATTTTCACAGATGTATTTCTGTTGTCGCTATAACACTAAATACTAAAAAACAATATACAAAATATTTAAACGGGGCTCCCATACAACAGACATGTTCTTTGCCGTTTTTATAGATAAAGAACCCTTCGTGTGCGAGTCCAACTCGCACTTGGCCGGTTTTTTACCTGAATTTGCGACACAAGGGGAGTTATGTGTTTATCGGAACATGTACAATGCGACTCAAAGTGATGTCATAGCTGTCAGTGTATGTAGCACCTATGTAGCCGGCACTAATGAAATTGTTAATTTTGGGTGCTGCATCATCACGCGCTGAGCGATGAAGGGAAACATCGTGAGGAAACCTGCATATTTTCGAAATAGTAACGAAAAAAATATTTCGAAGATATGTGAAGTCCGCCAATACGCAGTGGGGCCACGTGGTGGACTGTGCCCTAATATCATCTACATCGAGGAGGATTTGCCCAGCAGTGGGACATGTAAATAAGCTGTTACTTTACTTAACTTTACTCCAAATGTTACCCATAATGCAAGACCAAGTATAAAAATATGGACAAGCAGCCGCATACTTTGACTCTTGCAAAATTGTACGTCCATAATATAACCTAAGCTTACCAGTTGTATACAATTTCGGTTGATAAATAAAATTAAAAAAGGATTAATTACTAAATAAAACTATGTTTACGGATATATCGCGTTTATTTTTTGTTTTAATTTCCGACGTTTCGAACCCTTTACAGTGTTCATGGTCACGGGACAGTTTGTCCCAATCCAATCCAATATACAAGAACAAATGATTTTTTTTTTATGTTGGAAGTTTGAAACATCTAGGATAAAGTCATAACATCTCTTTTAGATAAAGTGCACTTGTTCGTATTAAATTTATTGAAATGCTTTATTTATTTCTCTGATTATTACTTCTGCAATAGCTAATATCCAAACTCTATTTTGTTCATAAACCCAATCTACAAGGAAAGGGGATAATCTGTTTACATGAATACTACGTTGTGAAATAAAACTATTTGACGCATGTTTTGCGTCTAATTCTAATTTAAATTTCGAACATTTTATAGAGTCTTTGTCCTGTTGTTGATGCGGATTAACGTCAAAGTTTATATATATTTATTATACCGCGTCAATAAATGAACACACATGTAGAGGATAACTTTTTAAAATTGTATCAAGCATTTACATTCTTTAAACATAAATATTTACAGAGTTATTAAATTTTACAAAACAAAAATTTTTAGAACACCCTAACGTATAAAACTGTAACGTTCATTTGTAAGGATCACAAAGCCTATGAATTGGTTGAATGAATTTAAAAAAGATAAAACATACTGTTAGAAGGAGAGACTTGTAAGGCGACGTTGTGGCAAGTCTCTGAATGTATGAATTAGTCAGTTGTAGTTGTACAGGATGTTACAAATTTTGTTTCTTTTTAATTTGATTAGTTTAAAAAATATTTTTTTTAATTACGAATTTTTTAACCTTTTATATTTTTTTATGATTAGCGTTAGACGTGTGTTTATTTATTGTCGCGGTTGTAACGACACGCTGTATATCCATTTGTAATGTTGTTTATTGTAATAATTTAGTGTATACTCGTCACTTAGGATCACAAATAATAACTTTATTAAAAGGCTCAAGTGTGTCAAAAAAGATAACCTCCAATTTTATTATAAAATGACAAATTATGGCGTATTAATTTAATTACGTACCTTGCTTTCCCATACACATTACATTCCTTAAATACTGATAACCTCAAAAGGTCTATTTAAGAGTTGGTAGCATTATCCAATCGAAGGCACTGTTCTTGGAAAACCTTAGAGTTTGGCCTTATATTAACCAGTACAAACGCATTCCGGGCGTCTCATCCTACTCAGGTTGTTGGATATTCGATACTTAATAGTCATCCCACACTGGAGGAGTCCCTCACTGGAGATGCCTCGACGGAGCAGCGCTGAGAGTGTGCTGTCTTGGGTCGAGACCGTTTGCTGCATTCGATGTTTCCTGCTATGGTGAATAGCGGTAGGGCGTGGGGTGCTGTCCTCGCATGCTGGGAGGATGTTAGCACCCGAAAGGAGGCCGGGGAGTTTAACAGAGGCAACGACTACCCTGGATCCGCCGCCGGATACTAGTGCGTAGAAGTCTGTCCTAAATGCCGCGGTAGATTGCGTCCACGTGTTCCCGTGTACCCGGCCGATGCGACAGAGACAGGTGCAACGTGGGTTTTAAGTGGGTACCCGTTCTTCTTGGGACTCCCACATACCCCTGCACGTCCCCCGATCAAGTGGCAGGGAATCCATTGCGGATTTTTCCCAGGAAAAAAAAAGAAGTCTGCCCTACATGCGAATCCGACACAGCATCACACAGTCGGGGGCACAGTCACGCCAGGGTAAGCAATTGGCTTGACAGCATTATATACAACATAGGAAGTGGCCAAAGCTGGAGTGTCAGGATATATGTTTATGCATGAGTGTTTTTGTTGCAATACCTGTTTGCAACCCAAGTACATCGTGTTTGTACATATCTTTAGCTTTTCTATAAAAATCATTATCTAAATTAAACAACAGTCCGGTTTTTGAATTCTTAAAGAATTAATAGTCGTATCTGTCATATACACAGATTCTTAAAACTCAAGAGTCCCTATTAATCCCATTGAATGTGACATTTCAATCATTTTTAAATTTAGAACACTTGAAGAATGGAGTAATGAAAAATTTCCCATAATTACGTTGATTTCTTATTTCATGATAGTTCACATAATGTGGAGTCTACCTTTGCCTAAGGAGTTCATGAATACGTCATTTTTAACCTTATCTTAGTATTTATATAGCCTAAACCAATTAAAAAATCTGCAACAACGTTGCCATGGAAATATCTCGCTTAGCTCGCGTTGATTTAGAATTAATGGATTACCGGGTGGGCCTAAGCAGAGGAAATTATATCCCTACATATACGTCTACCCTACATATCGTACAGTTACGCTCAAGTGAAGGTAGTAGTTGATCATCCTAAGTGATAACCACCTATGGGCATATATATTACGTGGGGTTGCAAATGCGCTACCTTTTGAAAACTGGACCCCGGTTACCGCACTCAGCAGGCGCAACGCAGAAGAATACTTACTACTACTAGTAGTAGTAGTAGTAAGTATTCTTCTGCGTTCCACTTCACGATAATTCTTCCAATCACGTTCGGCTTCTTTTAGCCCTAACTTAGCCGGCTCGTCCCGTCCTCTGCAGCGTCAAAGGCTGCTGCGTGGTCTTACAACTGTTTTCCCCTAAATGTTCTACTATTTTAAAGAAACATTTTCTGGTTTTATCCAGTCTAAACCTCAGTATTTTCAGCGTGCCACCACGGTCCCGATGCGAAGTGGTATATATTTTTTTTGTAAAAAGGTGTATATTATTTCGTACATACATGATGTTCTCGATTATGTATAGCGACGGGAGCGTTATTTGCTTAAAAAGATACCGTATTAGCTCACGTGATAAGAAACCATAGGCAGCCTGTATCGCTTGCGTATAGCAAAGACGTCAACTCAATTTCTTAGCTAATTAACTACATGAACTCCCTATTGCTCGGAGTAAATGCATATTCCAATAATAAATGGTGGAATCTTCAAGAGGTAGGATTTTCTCATCAATATAATCAGATTCCTGGTGTGTGAGACAACTTGGATACAGTAATTACGACACATTTATTCTTAATTACGTAAATTATTCGGTGCAAACCAGCCCGTCACAACGTCTAGTATTTTTATTATTTATATAAACTAAAAACAGGACCGGGCCCAGGATTAATCCCTGAGGGACACCAATTTGTACTATCCCCAATGACAACACATCATTTATGATTACTTTTTGTTCGTTTTCGGTAAGATCGTATCTTTCTCTATGGATGGTTTGAGCTCGGTTAGAATTTCGGCCAGAATGAGACTGACTTTCCTATCACGCAGCATTGCTTACTTGTTAGGTGTTGTTTGTTAACGTTTAGTTCTTTTTCTCTCAATTTGGAAAAATTTACCGAAAAATGTTCTTAGGTGCTAATTTAACACTAATAGGCGAAAGGAAGCTTGCATATCCAGGAAATGTTAACAAGTATCCTACGTGGATTAAAACACCAAAATCCGACAACGATATTAACTATATTTTTTATCCAGGCTGGTTTTACGACCAAAGAGTTTATTTGACCAAAGACTACGAATAAACAAAAGATTTTATATGCGTGTGTGTGACTAATGCATGGTAGTGTGTGTAATGTTTTCTGTATTGATTTAATGTATTTTTATGCATTATTAAAAAAAATATCATTCTACACTCCTCTATATAAACTATAAGTGTGGGAAATTTCATATACTTCCGTCCGTGATTTTCGTAAAAAGGGGAACAAAGTTTTCGCTTCGCGTATTAATACTTCGATTAATTATATATTATGTTATATTAACAATATGTTGAAGTAATACAAGATAGTATTTTAATCGCTCTGTTGAAATATCTTTGACGAAGAACTCAAGAATTCCACCATTCAACATCAACATTCGCGTTAACATCAACATTAGCGTTACCATGAAAATTACATTGCTTTAAAAATGTGATTAATAATTTATTATTACAACTCCATAAAACTATTGCAAATATTTTTAAACGTGTTAAAATCTAGGGTAGTCACAGAGTACAATTACACAATCATAAATTATTAAGCAAAAGGTACGGATACAGCTATATGGATATAAAATTGCATTTTAGAATGGATCTCATATTTGTTATACGTTTTTTTTACTGTGAGAAGGTGCAAATGAGCTGGTGGTTTCCTGAATCTAAGTGATAACCGCCGCCCTAGGACATTTGCAACACATGTAGGGTTGCAGATGCGTTGCCACCTGTTAATCGTGTGGGCCCGGCTACCTCGCTACACGAAACGCAGAAATATACCACTTTAACATCTATTTTTTAATATTGGGGGCGGTGGTGACACGTTGGAAATACCGAGGTTTAGACTAGCTAAAACCAGGAAATCGTTTCTTGGTAGATGTACTAACTAGATGTACTACTATAATAGAATGGGTGACATCCACAAACAATTAAGTGTAAATAATTTCAAACATTTTGTAAAAGCCACCTTAATGGAAAGGGCTTATTATAATGTCTAGGAATACATTGAGGACAAGGATGTGTGGAAATGACTCTTGCTCTGCACTTGCAAGTCCCCTGGCTCCTGCTAAATTATACTAAAATAATTTTGTGTGTATACTTAAATAGTTAAAAAAAAATACATATATGACCGCAGAGTTTCTTGCCGGTTCTTCTCTTGCAGGTCTAGTTTAGTGAACCGGTGGTAGTTTTTGACGTTCAATAAGAGCTTAAAATAAGCCTATGTTGAATAAAGAAATTTTGACTTTGACTTTATTCAACACGAATTAAAACGTCGTGCTATTCCACAGATATTAACGCCGCATTCGCCCTTTCCCTCATTCGTACAACATCGCTCGTACACTAAGATGGAGCTATCACTACATAGTATAAAACAAAGTCGTCCCGCTGTCTGTCCCTATGTATGCTTAGACCTTTAAAACTACGCAACGGACCCCTTGATGCGGTTTTTTTACTAGACAGAGTGATTCAAGGGGAAGGTTTATATGTATATGGAGTATACCGACCGCCTTCAGTTGTTGGGAGTGGAAATATCCTCAAACCTCAACTTTGGGCGGTTCATTGAGTCTAAAGCCAGGGCAGCTGCAAGGAAGTTAGGTGTCCTTGCAAAGGTGCGACGGTACTTCACAACGGGACAGCTTCTTACGCTATACAAAGCTCAAGTCCGATCGTGTGTGGAGTACTGTTGTCATATCTGGGCTGGGGCTGCCAAATGCCATCTAGCTGCCTTGGACTCAATGGAGAGACGTGCGGAAAGGCTTATTGGTGACCGTAACTTGGTTAGAACCAACCTTACTGGCCTTGAGCACAGGCGCAGAGTAGCCAGCCTCTCGGTCTTCTACAGGATGCATTTTGGAGAGTGTGCGTTGGAGTTGCATGATTTGATTCCTCCTGCCCCTTTCCATCATCGGACAACTAGGCGTTCGGCGAGACTCCACCATCATGCTGTCGACGTTCTCAGAACAAGAACCAAGCGATTTGCTTCATCATTTATCATCTGTACAGCTAAGAAATGGAACAACCTGCCGGCGTCCGTCTTTCCGTCCGATTACAACGTAGGCGTCTTCAAGGCAAGAGTGAATAGGTTTTTACTGAGCTAGCGTGCTTACCATCAAAGGCTGCATCGCCACTTACCATCAGGTGGGATGGCACTGAAGTGCTGGCTAGATGCGTATAAATAAATAAAAATAAATAGTATAATACATTGCACCCGTGTGAAGCCGGGGCGGGTCGCTAGTATAATAATAAATTGAAATAATATACACCTGTTTTCATGAGGTAGAAGTTTAATTGATTCGCTAAAAACTACTTAAATGTCTAAACTCCTCAGGTGGGCCGTTATGGTCTTTATGGCACTTTATTTACTATTAAATAATTCATATTATCCTTAAAAAAATCCACACGCCAGGTCTGCTAGTATTTCAGTCTGCAAAAGAAAATGTTCAAGAATTAATTAATTTCAAATGTGTTCACGATAAATTTGTAAATATTTAATTAACACTTTTTGAAATACTGCGATACGAAAATAATATTTTTATATTGTATTACGTTAATTGTACCTAAAATCAAATAATATTTTTATATTCCATTACTTTAATTGTACCTAAAATCAAAAGTAATGATTGTGATAACAAAGATTTATTATTTGTTATACAAAAAATAGCAATAGATGCGTTCTATATTTATTAAAATACAAGAAAATATCAGAAGTTAACGTAGATGTCAATCAGCTATCAAATGGCTTATCAAATTTGATTTTAGTTACCGAAAGGATGGTTAAACTCTTTGAATTGACAAGAATGATCTTCTCAATGATCGGAATGATCAATTCAAAGAGTTTAACCATCCTTTTGGCAACGCAAATGACATTTGAAAAGCCATTTGACAGCTGATTACTTGACGATGATCGGTGTTTCAAACCGCGCGTAAGTGTATGAAAAAGCCGTCATAGTTCAATAAATGATAAATAAATAAATAAATATTAGGACACATTCTTTTTACACAACGTTCTCTAGTCCCAAACTAAGCAATGCTTGTACTCTGGGTACTAGAAAACTGATAGACATACTTAAACATACTTTTCTTTTGTAAATAAATACACATTATACATACATAAACACCCAGACACTAGAAAAACACTATGCTCATCACACAACATTTTTCCAGTAGTGGGGATCGAACCCACACCCTCTGGCGCAGGAGGCAGGTACACTACCGACTACGCCATTCGGGTCGTCACGTGCTCCGCGGTGAAGGAAAACATCGTGAGGAAACCTGCATATTTTCGAAATAATTACAAAAAAAAATATATTTCGAAGATTTATGTGAAGTCCGCCAATCCGCAGGGGGGCCGCGCGGTGACTATGCCCTGATACCCTCTGTATAGAGGAGGCCTTTGCCCAGCAGTGGGACATGTATAGGCTGTTATTTTACTTTACTTTAGTCGAGCAATCTGAGTTCGAACGCCGGTGCCGGCCTCCGTGTTGACTTATCACGTGCTCCGCGGTGAAGGAAATCTCCGCGATTTTTCCACGATTTTTCCGTGATTTCTCCGTGTGATTTTCGAAATAATAACAAAAAAACATTTCAAAGATTCGTGAAGTTTCGTCTGGCGAGTGAGGTAGCGGGGGGGCCACTTTTATTGAAAGGTGGCAACGCGTTTGTTGCAAATGTCCATGGGCAGCAGCTAACACTTAACATCAGGTGAACTTCCAAACAAGTCCGTGGAGAAGGTAATATATATACAGGGTGATTTACTATAATATACAGGGTGATTTTATAGACGAGGACATATTAACCGAGCATATGCAGAATTTGATTCTAAATCTGAATCTGGTGGTACGTATTTGTGACCACGTTTTTTTTAATTTTTTCAAACATTATGGACACCTTAATAAATTCCTGCCTAACCGTCTCAATACAGTAACTTATTCACGAGCACTAAAACTTTTCGCTGAAAGCATAATTGCTAAACCGCTTATCAATAGGGTGACCACTCCTAACGGGATAAACAAACAATGTTTGAATTGATATTTTTCTGATTATTTCTTGTCAAAATAAATTTTAATATTTTTTTGAATTATGGAATGCTCAATCACCATTATGTCAAAGTATGTACTTCGTCTAAAAAATCTCATCCAACTCATAATAAAAATCTTCTCCACTCATAGCGGAAGTTTTATCAACGCCACTTTAATTTTTATTTTTAAGAAATATTAACCGAATCTATTGATGATTTTCGAATAACAAATAATAAATCGCTGATTATCAAAACCTTCATTACTTTAGATAATTTCAGGGTGCGATGATACGGTGGCCCAATTGCTATGATATTGCTCGCAGCCCTGGAGGTCTCTCGTTCCATTTTTGTATACAGACAATATTTCTTTGATACAAAGAAAATGTTCCGGGTCTCGATATTTGCCCCAGGTGAGTTGAGTTCAGGCAGGCGACCGGTCCAAAAATCCAACCCAATACCACTAGCATGACACGTTGGGTCAACCCCACCTAGGTGACCAACAGAATAAGACAGAGAAGATGGAAATCAAGATGAATATATGCCACCGTGGCGCAGTTAAAACGGTATAAGCTTCGTCGACGGGGGTGGTTAGTTCGATTCCCGCACGAGACCTTGCGTGACCAACAGATAAGGGTTAAAATTTTTTGAAAAGTAGTAAGTGCAGTAGTAAAAGCACTATAATAAAATTTAAAAACTTCTATCAGATAAGGGCGTTTGTCAACATGAAGTTTACATGTGTAAAATGTCCTTACACAGGATAATGTTATCCTACAGTCAAATCCAAACTCAAATTCAAAATATATACAACGACGCTTGCGCGTTCTTATGAAACATCAAAATTCTACATAAAAATTAATACGCTCGTAAGTAAGTTACCACCGCAAAGCATGCAAGGGAGAATGTTTGAAAAAAATGCTTTTTCCTTTTCTGATTTTAGATAGAACTACTGAGTTACCTGACCACTAGGTGTTCACCGCTCGATATAGGCGATTGTCGGACGTGATAATCCAGTCGCCCCAGCGGTACACTTGCTCTCTTTTCCACGGAATGCTGGGGTCTTCCACAGAATTTAATTCGGGACAATTGTTTGTTGAGATCGATTCGGGATATCCGGGAAAATCCGTGGGGCTATTGCCATTAGCCACCACGTCAGGTGTAAGATCGATTTCTGAAATGGTATCGAGTTAAGATTACGTACCGACTAATACAGGGTGTCGTTACCACCGCGAGAATAAATGAACACACGTCTAACGCTACTTGCCAATAACCATAAAAAAATATTGACGTTAAAAAAAATCCATAATTAAAAAAAATATTTTTCAAACAAACTAATTAAATAAAAAAGAAACAAAATTTGTAACATCCTATACAACTACAACTGACTGATTCATTCATTCGTTGCCACGGCGTCGCATTACAAGCCTCTCCTTCTAACAGTATGTTTTGTCTCTTTTAAATTCATTCAACCCATTCAAATACTTTGTGACCTTTACAAATGAACTTTACTTTAGAGTTTATTTAGGGTGTTGGAGGGGTTGTGTGGGGGTTCTGAAATACTTTGTTTTGGAAATTTTAATAACTCTGTAAATATTGATGTTTAAAGAATGCAAATGTTTGATATAACTTTATAAAGTTATTCTCTATATGTGTGTTCATTTATTGTCGCGGTTGTAACGACACTAACTGACTGACTAACTGACAAGATATTTTTTTTTGTGAAGGTACAAGTCTTCGGTAAAATAACCGTTAGCATATTGAGAAATTATTGATACAATTTTAAAAAGTTATCCTCTATATGTGTATTCATTTATTGTCGTGTTGGTAACGACACACTGTATAAAAATACCTACCAAATTTATAACACAACAATTGATGATAATAGTTTCAATCTTACAAGCCTTATACATATATTATTGGATTATAATATATATAGCTTTATACATATATTATTGGATATATTACATTATTGGATTGATATCTTTATTATTAAAACCTGATATGAAAATTCTGTATTAATATGCTGATGGTTCTTTTATCGAAGACTTATTCTTTTTTTTTTTATTCTTTATTTGCATTCCACAATGTAGCTTAGGTGTTAGAGATTTAAAATTAAGTAACTAGGGCATAGCAATAGTAAAAAAAAATGTTAAGACTTAAATACAATTAGCATTAAATAATTAGAATTAAAATACAATTACTTTTTTTTACAATTAAGCGTGCAATGTCCATATAACTTAATATTAATTTAATTATTTTTAAACATAACATTAACAATATATAATAAATTGATATAACATAATTTCGTAACCATAAAATTTTATAATATAGAATATTTGAGTATATTAGAGTAGTGTTTGTTAGTCGCTTAAATATTCGTGTATACTATAATAACTCTTGATTAATAATAATTTTTCCATTTCGTTCTTAAACAGATTGTAATTTTACACTTACAACTTATTACATTCCTCGGTAAAAATCATATGTAAAGTATAGATAGAAGTTTATCTATCGAATGTTTTATCCTTACTAATCCTTACTAATATTATAAACGCGAAAGTTTGTATGGATGGATGATTTAGGTCTTTAATGAAACTTTACAATAATATAGCTTATACATCAGAATAAGACATAGACCAAAACTTATATACATATTTTTATGTATATTTGTCTTTCGGTCTGAATGTTACGCCTTCAGCCTATACTACGCAGACGTAGTCGCGGGAAGCAGCTAGTAATTAAATAAATCTCAATGTTTTCATTAACTCATTTCGTTTCGTGTCTTTTGCAATATAACACAGTAAACCAATAAAGTAAATGTAAAGATGGAAACAACTATATCTCATTATTTACCTTCGTCTTTTAAGCCCGGGGAATCATTTGATGCACTGGAAACAGGATCTTTTGCAAATACTTTGCCATTGGCCGCGGAGATAAGTGTTAGATCGATTTCTAATAAAATATCATGTTTTCATTTGTATCAACCAATCTGAATGTTTCGATATTTGAACACGTGTACGAATATGTAACCAAATCGCAAGCCTAAATTGTAAATCAAACCGCTTAATGTAATGTAACTGTGGTCAGGCTCGCAGCAGCTTGAGTAGATTTCGAATCAAAAATTTTCGAAGTAAATAGAAATCTAAAAAAAAAGAACACTAATGGGTAGATTTGTCCACGGAAGTACCGCGGCCTCACAGAATACCGGCGTGAAGTGGAAGATGTATATATTAGTACGTAGAAGTATTGTGTCAAATAGAATTATTATTCTTCCTCGTCTCGCCCTGGTCGTATCTTGAGTTAATCAAAGCTCACCGCTATAAAGGCTGGCAATTCGTCTTCATTCCCATGGATTTTTGTATTTTTTCTATGTGAAATGTTGCCAACCGAGCAGGCGGTTCACGTGATGTTACGTGAATACCACCGCCCATGGACATCTGTTACACCCGAGGGTTGCAGATGCGTTGACGACCTTTTGAAAATTGGGCTCCGGCCACCTCACTCACCAGACAAGACACGAAAGTGTTATACTTCCACTTTACGCCGGTCTTCTGTGAGGTCGTGGTACTTACCCGGACGAGCCTGCCCATGCGTGCAACAGCCGATGCTGCTGCGTGGCTCTACCACAGTATACGTCTATAGGCGGTGGTAATCACTTAACATCAGGGGAACAGCCTGCTCGCTTGCCACCATCTACCATAAAAAGGATAAGCAATTTTATATTGTAACTATACAATTTCCTTACCATCGTCGCCCGTCTCTTGAATGTTCATCAGTGAATTCACTATTGGAACCTCCGTAACATCTAAATATTTTTCTTCTGGATCACTGATCTCTGAAATAAAGTTAAACCATTTCATTTATTTATATTATTGTAAATCAGTGTTAGAGGGAACCGCATTGATACATATATTTACTGTGTCCTGTCATTTCATTTTATTACAATTAAACACAATATTGTAAAAAGGTAATCGTAATGAATTGATGTAGGCAACAATATCTGATTATTTTACCTTCATCATGTAATTCAGGCAAATTGTTCAGGCAATTGACAAATTGTGATCAAGTAATTGTAATGAGATGATGGAAGCGACAATATCTGATTATTTTACCATCGTCATTTAATGCCGGAACATTGCCCGTTGATCCCGAAACGGGATTTCCGGAATAATCCTTAGATCTGATGCCATTAGGCATCACATCAGGTGTATGATCGATTTCTGAAATAGTATTGCGATAACATTTTGTACCTAATTGAATAAAACAACCTACTTGCCAATTTTATAACCAAATAGTTGTTTATATCAGATAAAGAGTTCTGAGATATTTTGGATTGAAAGAAATTAAATCAGAGAATTCAGACTTAATATGCTGATGGTTCATTTATCGAAGGCTTATTTATTACTTTGAGCGTAAACGATCAGACGTAAAAAATATATCACAGAAGACCGGAACTAAGTGGAAGTATTTTTTTTAAAGTAGAAGTATTGTACTGTTTTGTCTGGTCAGTGAGCTAAACGGGGCTTGTTATATAAAAGAATGCTAACGCGTCTTCAACCGACTTTGTTAATGTCCACGGGCTGCGATAATCACTTAACAGCAGGTGAACCACCAGCTCACTTGCACATGAGAGAAGAAGAACTATTTATTTTGAATTTCACTACCATCATCGTCCTTTTCGTGAATGTTCATCAGTGAAGTCACTTTTGGAATCTCCAGGACATCTTCTCTCAAATATTTCGTTAAGGTTCCACTGGTCTCTGTAATCAAGTTCACCCTTTTTCAATCACACGCACGGATCCTGTACCCATTAGTGGGCTACATACATTTACAGCATTTCAATGACAACGTAAGGAAACTTTAGAAAAGTACCTAATAAAAAAGGGCCTTAAGTAAAGGATGAAAAACAGATGTATGTTAGAGAAAGCCTCATTGATTCGTGTCAAGTTAGTGAATTAGAAGGAGTAAAATCTTTTTATTGTATTGCTATTACAACAAAACACAATATTGTAATCAAGTAATTGTAATGCGATGATGGAAGCGACAACATCTGATTATTTTACCTTCGTCATTTAATCCCGGAACATTGCCTGTTGATACCGAAACGGGATTTCCGGAATAATCCTTAGGTTTACTGTCGTTAAGCATCACATCGGGTGTAAGATCGATTTCTGAAATGGTATTGCGTTAACATTATGTACCCAATAACATAAAACAAACTACCAAGTTTATAACAGTTGTTTTTTGATATTTGTTTAAATCAGATATAGGAATCTGAGTATATTTTCTGATAGAGCGATATCTAAATGCTTAAAACGTGAAATAAGAAAAGACTGTCGCAATATGGTAATGCTCATTTTACCGAGGACTTGTACCTTAACATTGATATATCAGACATAAAAAAGGGGCGTCGGACGAGCGCGAGAAGGGTCTTGAACCATTCTTTTTATATTTAGGACACATTTTTACACAACGTTCTGAATGTAGACCCAAACTAAGCAACGCTTGTGCTATGGGTGTCAGATAACTGATGCATATACTTAAATATACTTTTCTTTCGTAAAATATTTTTTTTTTAATGTGAAAAGTCACCAAACGAGCAGACGGTTCACCTGATGTTAAGTGAATACGGCTACCCATGAACATCTGCTACACCCGAGGGTTGTAGATGCGTTGACAGTCTTTAGAAGATTGGACTCCGGCCACCTCACTCACCAGACCAAACACGAAAGTGGTACTTACCCGGACGAGCCTGCCGAGGCTGTTGCGTGGCCATACCACCGCTAATCCATTACAAATATACTAGCTGGCCCGCGCAACTTCGTCTGCGCCATTTCTACCAGGTCCATGCGTTTCGACTTTTAACGCAGCACCAAGTATTGGATACTTACACAATCCAGCCGATAACTTACACAATTCAGAGATAACAATAACTCTTTGTCATCTAATAAGAAAATAATTTGCAATAAAATTATACTGTGACTATAAATTGAAATGTAAGGTATCCTATCTTTCAAGTTGGATAAAACTGCACACGGTGTGCAAATTTGATTAAAATCGATATATTATTTTAGGAGTCCATCGCAGACAAACATACTACAGGTAATTTTTATATATAAAGAATATTTATTTATTTACACGAGAAAAGTATGTTTATCAATTTTCTTGTACCCATAGTACAAGCGTTGCGTGTACTATGGGCACAAGTAAGTAGTTTACTTGTTACGTTGTTAGTTATATATGATTTTCAATAAATATTCAACGAATATTAAATAATTCAGCAGTCGAAGTTGTGGGTAGAAGCTAGCAATAACCGTTTACCTTCAGAATCAGAGTTTTGCACGTTCATTTGGGAACCCAACGCGGGAGTTATTGAATTGTTTGCAGTGTCCTGAATACCGTCCTTTCCTACATCCATTGTGACTGTAAATTAAACAATACAGTCAATGACAATGTACGAACTTCTGATACCACATAATTTTCTTCATCATCATCATCACTTCAGCCTGTTTGAGTCCACTGCTGAACATGTACCAATTTTACAACCCAACAGTCGTTTATATCAGATAAATGGGTCTGACATATTTTGGATTGATATCTAAATTATTAAAACGTGAAGACATTAAATCAGAGAAGTCTGACTTAATATGCTGATGGTTCATTTATCAAAGGCTTATTTACAACTTTGACCGGAAAAATCATCAGCAAAATAGATCACAGAAGACCGGAACTAAGTGGAAGTATTTTATAAAATAGAAGTATTATACTGTTTTTTCTGGTCAGTCTTCTGGGTCGATGATATCAATGGGCGTTCCGCAAGGCTCAATTCTCGGCCCATTCCTTTTTCTCGTATATATTAATGATTTACCCTACTTAGTAGGAAAAAAACATGACAGTTTTGTTTGCCGATGATACTTCATTAATCTTTGAAATTAAGCGACGTATTGTAACACTTGACTAGGTAAATCATGCTATGTCAGAAATAGTTCATTGGTTTAATGCTAATAATTTACTGTTAAATGGCAATAAAAATAAATGTATAAAATTTTCGACACCTAATGTTAAACACTTGGGTGGTGCCAATGTACTATGGGCTATGTATAAATGGTACTATGTATAAATGGGACGAGTTAGGCCTTGTGGATACCATTGTTTTTCTAGGAATAACTCTTGATTGAAAACTTCAATGGGGCCCCCATATATCCAAACTTGCTAGCAGACTAAGTTCTGCAGCATATGCTGTAAGGAAAATAAGATGTCTGACTGATGTAACCGTAACTGTGAACCACCGTAACTGTGAACCACCAGCTCACTTGCACATGAGAAAAGAAGAACTATTTATTTTGAATTTCACTACCTTCGTCGTCTTCTTGAATATTCATCAGTGAAGTCACTTTTGGAATCTCCAGAACAACTCCAAAATATTTTGCTACGGTTCCACTGATGCCTGAAATTATATTCACTCTTTTTTAATCACACGCACGAATCCTGTACCCATTAGTGGGCTACATACATTTTTAACATTTCAATTACAACGTAAGGAAATTTTAGAAAATTACCTAATACAAAACGCCTTACGTAAATGATGAAAAACAGATGTATGTTACAGAAAGCCTCATTGATTCGTGTAAGTCAGTGAATTAGAAGGAGTAAAATCTTTTTATTGTATTGCTATTACAATAAAACACAATATTGTAATCAAGTAATTGTAATGCGATGATGGAAGCGACAATATCTGATTATTTTACCTTCGTCATTTAATGCCGGAACATTGCCTGTTGATCCCGAAACGGGATTTCCGGAATAACCGTTAGATCGACTGTCGTTAGGCATCACATCAAGTGTAAGGTCGATTTCTGAAATGGTATTTTGTAAACATTATGTACCGAATATTTTATTCGGTAAACAACGGACCAAGTGTATAATCCAACAGAATTTTTTTTATCAAAAAACCTTATTTGTTGGAATTAGTGATTAAAACATGAAATAAGAAAAGTTTGTCTCAATATGCTAACGGTTATTTTACCGAAGACTTGTACCTTCACAAATAAAAATATCTTGTCAGTTTGTCAGTCAGTTATTCAGTCAGTTAGTGTCGTTACAACCGGACAATAAATGAACACACATATAGAGAATAACCTTTTAAAGTTATATCAAACATTTGCATTCTTTAAACTTCAATATTTACAGAGTTATTCAATTTTCCAAAACAAACAATTTAAGAACACCCTTACGTATAAAACTGTAACGTAAAGTTAATTTGTAAAGGTCACAAAGCATATGAATGGGTTGAATGAATTTAAAAAGAGATAAAACATACTGTTAGAAGGAGAGATTTGTAATGCGACGCTGTGGCAACGAATGAAAAAGTCTCTGAATCTATGAATCAGACGGTTGTAGTTGTATAGGATGTTACAAATTTTGTTTATTTTTTATTTAATTAGTTTGTATGAAAAATATTTTTTTTAATTATGGATTTTTTTTAAAGCTATAAGCTTTTGTAACGACACGCTGTATATGAGTTTTAATATATATTCAACGAATAAAATGTTAAATAATTCGGCAGTCGGAGCTGTGGCTAGAAGCTAGCAATAACAGTTTACCTTCAGAGTCGGAGTTTTTCACGTTCATTTGGGTATTCAGCGAGGGAGATATTGAATCGTTTGCAGTGTCCTGGGTACCGTCCTTTATTACATCCATTGTGACTGTAATTTAAACAGTATAGTCAATGAACTGTCATTAACTATACTGATACTAACTTCTGATAGGACATAACACCTTTAGAATTATAGTGACTTATTTAAAAATATCAATTTGTGGGAAACGTAAAATAAGGATTTGTGGAACTTATGAACAAACGCGCTATTTGGGGGGAGGTGAAAGAGAGAGAAGTATACGTTATGTAGCTTTCTAAAATCGGCCCATGTTTTAATAGGATTCGAAAAACGTCATTTCAGGACGTTTCCTGACATAAAGCCAAAGTCATGATTTTCATAATTAGGTCCCTTCAATTCTAAAGTGAGATATATATTTCATCTTCATCATCAAGATTTCAGCCTGTTTAAGTCCGCTGCTGATCTCAGGTTATGTCTGAAGTCCGCCAAACCGCAGTGGGGCCGCGTGGTGGACAATGCCCTAGTACCCTTCGTACAGATGAGTCCTTTGCCAAGCATTGGGCAACTTATATGGGCTGTTATTTTGCTTTAAATTGCCCTCATATCAAGATTTAATTAATTAACGCATAACGAAGTCGCTAAGTATAAGAGCTCTAACGTTTTTACCTTGATCCTAATATTTTAACTATTACTAAACTTGAATATTAACAATTATTATGACGACAAGCAGCACTAGTGTTTATATCACCGTCCGGGAACGCAGCCGAAATCCAAGTGACCACTGCTCCATGCGACCATGTGTCCCTTGGCTCGAGTATATAAAGTCATATCCGGTATACAGTGTTTCCATCGCCAACATAAGAACATTTTTACTTCATCAGAATTGAGTACGAGAGGAGTCATTATTGTTTCGAAAGTATTTTGATTTGACAAAGAATTTTCGAAACAATTGTATAGGGAAATAATGTAATGGTCAGGAAAAGTACCGCGTTTTATCCAAGCGATAAAAGTTTACATTAATTTGTCACTAAAATCCTTTTTATTTTCCGGTTTACGCCATTCTTAAATGGGAGGAGTGCAAAATAACACTAAATTAACACCGATTTCCCCATTCCCTGTAGTTTTATTAACTGTCCTGTTGAATGTATAAACAAACTGTTAAAAAAAAACTGAGTAACCAGCGACATGTTAACGAATTTGACAGCCTTTAAAAATAACCCTACGGGTGCGCTATGTTCTTCAGCGGCCATTTATTTTATTTCAAAGTGCAATAATACATAATTTGATTTCTGAAGGTTACACGACAGTTAATATTAATCTACAAATAAAAAAATAAACAAGATTTATTTGCAACTAGCTGTGCCCGTCACTTAGTCCACGTGGAATTATCCTTACTAATATTATAAAGGCGAAAGTTTGTATGTAGGGATGGATGTTTGTTACTCTTTCACGCAAATACTACTGAATGGATTTTAATCAAACTTCACAATAATATAGCTTATACATCAGAATGTATATCTGTATTTCTGTCTGAATGTTACGCCTCTAGCCTAATCTACGCAGACGTAGTCAGCGGGCAGCAGCTAGTACGAGTATTAAATATTATAGTATTAAAAATAAATAAAATTTCTAAAATAGAAGTAGCCTAAGTTACTCCTTATTACATAAGCTATCTGCCAGTGAAAGACCCGTCAAAAGCGGCCCAGCTGCTTCGGAGGTTAGCCGGAGAAAACAGACAAACATACAAAAATCTATACAGATAAATAAAATTGGAATGTCTTGCCACGTTCTCACATTAAAAAAAAACAAGTTTGGTCCTCCGTTACGTGGGGAATACCCGAGCCCTTGCTAAACTAGCCTGGGAGATTTTAAACACCGAAAAAAGGCCTACCGTCTCGGAAGTTGGGGTGACCACTCTCCGTCGGGTGAACGCGAGTAACCAACTTCGTACTCGGCCGAGATAGCCAGTAGCCATCGTCGCGACAGGGCAGACAATGGCCGTCTCGCAAAAACAGCTGCAGGGCGCATATCCAGATGAAGGTCGTGTACTTGAGGAGAAGCCTTAATTGTTTTACGTCCAGTGAAATCCGCCATTTTTTTGTTGTCAATATGTCAATTCTGCTCCTATATGTGTGGTGATAAAAAAAATAACCACGAAGGTTAATGTTACATTCTAACTTAATCTTTCCGATTCGGATTGCTCTGTGTCGGTTCTGTGACTCAATAAATTAAAAAAAAATTGAACTATCGATACGAGTATGACATCGCCCGCTTCCTATATTTATCACGTTGGCAGAACTGTGTATTTAGTTTTTGAAGTCAAATAATAAAATGGCGGACTTTCTTAGTGAAATTAACAAGTAAATATTTTTTTCTCGAAAAGTAAAAGCGACCGGAGAATTCTGCTGATGGATTAACTATCGTTTTAAATTTTGGTAAAAATTTCAAACAATACGTCTCGTTGTTCAAGCTCTTTTAAAAGTATTACACCGTTTTTCTCGAAAATCTACTCTTACCCAATTATGTTAAAATTTCCATTGCCTCTGATTGGAGGTCCAGAATAATCACTTATAACATCAACATAAGCTTTCGAAGTACAAACCTAAAGGTTTTTAATTATTTTCCATTTAATGCAAATACGCTTGATTTCATTTTCGGCCACTAACTTGTATTTGTAAAGTTTTTGCAAATTTTAGTAAATAAATTGTCTGTACCTATTTAAAACAAGCATCGGTACAGTTTTATTGTTACAATTTTAAGTCGCCAAAATCGTCGTCGTTATTTCTATTTTAAAAATACGAAAACATTACTCACCTCATCGCAGCTTTTTGGCCTTGGGCAGTGTTGGGGAGTTGCGCGGAGACGCCGTAATGAGTGAGGCGTAATGTGAGCCCGCGAAAGTACCGTTGGCGTAGCGCTGCACAATGTACATCGATATTTCTATTCGATGCATCGATTAATTTAGATGTTTAATGATACATCGATAAACCTTTTTCAAGAGGTTAAGGTATTTTTTTAACGAATGAAAAACGTAAAATTGTAATGCCAGACGTTGCAGGAATAAATCATCGTACATTTTTTTTAATTTCCCGCACTCGATGACAAAGTTCACACAGATTCGATTTAAACAGCTCTGTAGTTGGTTATATCGATTTAATAATCGTTTGCCTATTAAAAAAAATATATTGTCTCAATTAATTTATAATCTTAATAGTATACATAATACGTTTTGGGCTTACCAATGTTATAATTGGCATACTTCCTCTGCCAAACGTCTCATTAGACACTACATTTTGTAAGAAAAATCAGCGCTACGAGTATAAATTATATCAAAAATGTGAAGGAGAATTTAAAAATAATATCACAAGTTTATGAGTTTTTATTCTTTAGAAGTTTTATTTAAAATAAGTAGATGAAAAAAATCGTAAATATCCTAACGTTCTATAAATTTTTTATAGTGCTAATGCATACATTAGCACTATAAAAAATTTATAGACCTACTTAAGATTGAACATTAAAATTTGTAGAAAAAGTACGCAAAGATTATCGCCGCGATTAAACATTGCTTCAAATGCTAAAAAAACAATGTAGATAAAAGACGTTAAGATTTTCGTCAGTGTGGCAATCAGCCGTTTAGCTTAGTGGCTAGAGCGTCAGGCCGCGAATCCCGAAGACGTTGGTTCGATTCCCACAGCGGCCACAATCTTTTCGTACTTTTTCTACAAATTTTAATATCGTAACGCTCTTGTAAATTATAACATTTTCCAAACTAGTCTAACGAAGTGGAAACAATTGTATTTTAAAATTTCGTCTAGTGAAGGCGTTAGGTTGACAACGCATCTGCAATAGCATGATAAGGTACTTTTACACTGATTAATTTAGATTGAATTAAAGGCGAGCGCCCGGACACTGAGCTATCACGGCTCTTATAGAGGACCCTCTGTATAGAGGAGGCCTTTGCCCAGCAGTGGGACATGTATAGGCTGTTACTTTACTTTTACTTTAATTTAGATTAGACGACATCATGCGTAAGGCTCTTGTTTCCATCAATGTTGCATCTATTTTAGAGCCCTGTGGCATTTTTCGCGACGATGATAAGAGACCCGACGATTTTACTTTCCCTTGGGAGAGAGGCAAAGACCTTGATCGGGTTGTGTACACACTTTGGCCTCTCATCTAAGGGGTACTTCGGTCAGGGCCGGGACCGGCTTCGGAGGCTGAAGTAAGTAAATGACGCAAATATGAGTCTTTATGGTTCGATTATGTATTTGTGCCATGTCCATACTGCGCGGCGTTTAAAATTGTTCCGCTTAACATTACATGATATATATATAAGTGAATGTGACAGATGATATAGAACCTATGATATGGAAAGAGATAGCAGCCTACAGATTTGCAATGTAACCAAATGGTATAATTTGAATGCCACAATTTCGGTGAGCTAGTGTCATATCTTTGTATACAATATCATCGTGTGGAGCCATATTGTTTTAATTGATATTAGACCTTGAATCCAAAGATACATCAGGGGGAGTAGATCTGTAATCACATGTATAGTGAGTGAGATATTCGAATTTAGTTCAGTTTTTTGTTAATAAATTCCTATCGCCTAGTTTCCGATGAATCGACCGAATGATACACGAATAATTTTCGGTCGACTTTCATCGATTAAATTTAATATCACTTCGTCTCGCTTATTACAATAATAATCGAATGAGATACTCCCATCCTTATTTTGATAAAACAAATGCGGGGTCAATAAGGCCTGACGGAGGTTAAGCAAAACAACACAAATGGTATTCCCTAATTTTTATTTGGACGAATTCGCGAAACGTATCTTAAATGGCGAAACATTGTATAATACTACATAGTATAAAACAAAATCGTCTCGCTGTCTGTCCCTATGTATGCTTAGATCTTTAAAACTACGCAACGGATCTGGATGCGGTTTTTTTTTACTAGATAGAGTGAAATTTTTACAGTGAAGTTTTATAGAATTTTTTTATAGTGCTAATCTCTGCACTTAAGATTGAACATTAAAATTTGTAGAAAAAGGACGAAAAGATTGTCGCCGCTGTGGGAATCGAACCCACGTCTTCGGAATTGGCGGCCTGACGCTCTAGCCACTGAGCTAAACGGCTGATTGCCACACCGACGAAAATCTTAACGTCTTTTATCTACATTGTTTTTTTTAGCATTTGAAGCAATGTTTAATCGCGGCGATAATCTTTGCGTACTTTTTCTACAAATTTTAATGTTCAATATTAAGTGCAGAGATTAGCAATATAAAAAAATTATAGAACTTTAGGAACGAACGTTACGTTTTTTCTACAAATTTTAATAGATAGAGTGATTCAACAGGAAGTTTTATATGTATAATACATTGAACCCGCGTGAATTCGGGGGGCTAGTATAATATAAAATAATTAATGATCTAAGCACAAGCGCTTACCAATTGGTTTGGATTACAATTGTGCCGCAGATATGATTGCATTTTTAACTAGAATTTGAGCCTGTAGAACGTCTAAAATATTCTTTATAATAAACCTTCGAATCGATATTTTTTTTACGCTTCCAATAGAAAGACTCTCCATGACATCCAAAGATGGCCTGCAGAAGTGAGTTATCATGATATGAACAACCAGCTATACATATTGTCACTTACTAAAATTAAAGTGCAGCCACCGATTAAGGTGCGCTTTTGATCGCTCCCAATTTTATTGGAGACAGCTGTAGTCGAACACGTGGCTTACCTGATGCTGAATCCGCTCATCAGCAATATCAACTCAACTCACGCCGGTCTTATGCGGGCCTGGTACCCCTCGAGTCGATCCATTTACCCAGGTATTAACCGTGGTACGGCCACTTGTGTTACACTTCCGCTGTTACAATTCTAGTGTTACAGTTCCACTTCCAGGTTCACATTCCGCTTCGTTTTTGATTCCGCTTCGTGCTTCTACACGGAACGGACGTTACTCTGAGCCGGAGGGCCCATGCCAACCGACCCGGAAGCCATCTTGCAACCGTTGTTGCTAATTTCATTTCTTTTGTCTCTTGGTGTGCACTGTTCGCCTCATCGTTGTCGTGTTTCGCGGTCTACGGTTAGGGAAGTCTCAAGCAAGAAGAAAGGAGAAACATTATAGAAGAAGGAAAAAACATTATAGAAGAAAGAAGAAACTTTGCCCGACTTCCGAGCGGATAGTGTTAGTTTAGTGTTGTGCTCGTAGGCAGGTTCCTGTCCGTTAGTAGAATTCTACACACATTTCTCGTCTCAGAGGCGGCATTGTAATTTTTTTCCTGTGTGCTTGTTGCATTAGGCGACAGCTAGGTACTCACCCTAGCGCACCTAAAGCGCAGGCGATTAAACTTCAATTTTAGGCACACACCTCCCTGCCGCAAGGTGGGGAGGCCTATTTAGAAACCACACGCCGGCAGGGCGCAAGCCCCAAAGGCTCAAGCGTCGACATGGGTTCCCTCATAGAGGAATTCCTGCGTCAAGAATGCCCTGAATTATGGGTAAAATATTTGAATTTCGCGAGGGAACGACACATCGTCGTCGAATTTTCTAGCGACAGTCCGGCTTCACCGGCTGCCGCCTCGCCGCCATCTCCGGTGCCCTCTGCGCCAGTCATCGAGTCGCCCTCTGCGACAATTGATACGCCCGTCGCGTCGACTTCCGCCGCCGCGAACGAACCCAACGCGCCTTCCGTCCGCGCAAACCATTTCAGCCCCCTTCCGCGCTGTCGTTCCCGACTCACAATCGGACGGCGGCTCAGACATGGAGGTCGAAACGACCCCCGCTAACAACGCGAACGCCGACGGCTTCACCGTCGTCAAATCGCGAAAAAAGGGCAAGAAACGCCCCGCTACCGACAGCGACCCCGAAAGCGAAGCCGCCCCGTCAAACCGTCCCACCGCGACGCCCGCCAAAAAGGCAGCCGCGTCTGCCCAGTCGGAACCGACATTCCCCTCCGAGCGAAAAATCAAGCCACCGCCGCCAATAATAATACAAGATAAGGCAAAGTGGCACCAGGTTTGTTCGTGGTTTGAACGCCACAACATCCGAGACCCCCGGTCCAAGAATACGCATATGGGTATCCGCGTATACCTCGATTCTTCGGACGATTTCCGTCGCGTAACTAAGTACTTGCGCGAAGCTAAGGTAGGTTTCCACACCTACTCACTACCCGAAGAGCGTAAACTTCGGGTCGTAATTAAGGGCGTCCCAAAAGAGTCGGATGTCGATATGGCTAAGGTCGACATCCGCACTCAGGGATACCCTGTTCACGCCGTGCGTCGTCTCAGGCACCCTCGCACCCGTGTCCCTATGGACATGGTCATGGTGGAACTTGACCCTACCCCGGAAGGTAAGGCCATTTTCAACCTTAAGAGGGTCTGTGGGCTCAGTGACTTAGTCATCGAGCCCCCACGTAAATCAGGTGTTGTGGCACAGTGCCACAACTGGCAACATTTTGGCCACACGGCCAATAACTGCTTCGCTCACCCAAGGTGCGTCAAATGCACCGGTGACCACGGCACAACCGAGTGCACGAGGCCGAAAAATTGCGCAGATCCACCGGACTGCGTAAATTGTCACACTACCGGCCATCCGGCTAGTTATAGAGGCTGCGCTAAGGCCCCGAAAACTCCCGCGAGAAAATCTCCCGCGAAGTCTACGTTGCCCAAACCCGCGCCCGTTAAATACATTACCGCGCCCGTACCCGTCGTAAACGCCTGGGCGAAACCCCAGGTGGCCGCGCAGGTAACCGCGCCGGTAATCCCAGTCGCCTCACGACCGATCGCGCAACAGCTGCCCGCCTCTCAAACGGCGCCGCGGCCGCAGGTGCAGCCAATTCCGTCAGTTTTCGCGGAAAACAAGGACGACCCATTCGCGCAAATAGCTAACATCTGCAGCTTATTAGATAGAATCAATAGGCAGGAATCGCCGTATTGTCAGCTAAAATAGCGGCCGCCACATCTGGCCACGAGCGTCTTAGGGCAATTAGCCAACACAAAACGCTTGTGGAAGCCCTTTGGGCTTTTACGAGCCAACCGTAAAAAAACAATAGACCGCGCAATAAAACCGCGCTCCGCCGCGTGGTTAATTAGACCCACAAAAACACCTTAATGGGAAGTACAACCGCAGGTAGAACAAAACCTCGGGCTCTGGTTGTTTCGTATTTCAACGCAAACGGCATAAAGGGTCAAAGGGATGAAATCGCGGAATTCCTTCGCGATTATAACGTAGATATTTTCCTAGTGCAAGAGACATTCTTGAAACCTAGTGTACGCGATCCCAGAATCGCAAATTACAATATTGTCCGCCACGACACTTATTTATTATAAACGGTCCTTGCACTGTTGCCCGCTCGACATTCCAGAGCTAAGTCAAATAGAGGCATCCGCGTGTAAGTTAGCGCTCACCGGCCACAGGCCGCTTGTACTAGTCTCAGCCTACCTCTCGGGGAATAGAACCCTCCTTCAAAGCGACCTAGATACGCTTCTTAACTTAGGCCCTTCCGTGATAATTGCAGGAGATCTAAACTGCAAACACGGCTCATGGGACATCAACAGCATCCCAAACAACAACGGAAAGCATCTCTTTAGCTTATCCGATAACCTAAATTTTAGTATAGTCGCTCACGCGACTCCCACTAGGTATCCTACCAGCACGCGTCACCGAGTGTCCTAGACATAATGTTATTCAGGGAGGTCTCGCTCGACATCGAGTCGATAGAGACAATCCATGAACTAGACTCAGACCACAGGCCCGTCCTGTGTAAACTGGGCCAGAACGCCGGCGCGGTCCCTCCGACCAAATCCGTAGTGGACTGGCATCATCTTGAGGTCAAACTCAAGGCCTTGGACCCCCAGGACTTAGTAGACTTACCCGAGACGATAGCTACGTTCGATGACGCAAATCGAGCGATAGCGAGTCTCCGCGAAACTATTACTTCCGCAGTCACAGACTCGGAACGGACGGTGAAACTGTCGGGCGACTGACGGTTTAACTTTCCGCCCGACCTGCGACTGCTAATTAGACAGAAAAAAGCAGCCAAACGCGCCTTCGACCGATACCGATCGGAATCGAACCGAACCCTACTTCGACGCCTTCAGCTAGAAGTCAAAGATCGTGTATCGGAACACCGACACACAACGTGGGACACTCTCCTAGAAGACATCGAGCCATCGCACACCGTCTACTGGCGGTTGGCCCGCAGTCTGAAAGCAGACCCCCGCGAATCTCTACCGCCGTTAGTTAGACCTAATAGCGCTTCAGTAGCCCTAGATGACTCCGCAAAAGCCGAATGCCTTGCGGACAACCTAGAGCAGCAATGTACGCCATCGCGCGAACACACCGATTCGGTCCACCTAACGGAGGTGGACCGCGTAATCGAGACTAGGGCTGCGCTTCCACCGGAAGTTCAGTGACCCCCGAAGAGGTCCAAGATATTATTAAAAATTTAAAACCAAAATTGTTAAACAGGCTCAAAGAGCACGTATTTTCCAACGGCCTTCTGCCGACGGAACAATTCGGCTTTCGAGCTAGACACTCTTGTCCCGATCAGTTATACCGCCTAACGGAGCACATCCTAAAAGGCCTTAACCACCCCAAACACATCAGTACAGGGGCTCTCTTCTTCGATGTCGCAAAAGCATTCGACAAAGTCTGGCACAACGGCTTGCTTTACAAGCTGTACACACTCAAAGTGCCAGATAGGCTCGTACACACCATCCGGGCCTTTTTGTTGAACCGCTCTTTCCGATATCGAGTCGAGGGCACCCTCCCCACAAGCCGCCGCCTCACGGCCGGCGTACCACAAGGCTCCTGCCTCTCACCCTTGCTATTTACGCTCTACACGAGCGACATACCTAGAGACCCCCACGTCAATCTCGCGCTTTTCGCGGATGACACGGCGCTCTTTTACTCAAATCGCAACCTCAGTCAATTAACAACTCGACTCCAAAGCGCCGCCGACCGCCTCGGCGATTGGTTCCGCAAATGGAGAATCGATATTAATCCAGAAAAAAGTGTGGCGATTCATTCACTTTACTCGTAGCACCCCAACCCCCATCCGCCAAACCGTTACAAAGGTCCTCGCCAGTACAGAAAGTTGGGGCAAATATCACTATACGGCCAAACTCTCCCCTGGGAGAAAACGGTCAAATATTTAGGAGTCACTTTCGACTCGCGTATGACTTTCACTACGCACATCAATCAAGTCAGAAATAAAGCCGCGTTCGTCTCCGGCCGGCTACACAATTTAACGAATAAGCATAGTAAAATGCCCTTAAGGCACAAACTACTGTTATATAAAGCTTGCGTAAGACGCTCCCGACGATTCGCGCACATTTTAAAGATTTGACAAAACGGTTCTTCGATAGAGCCCAGCATCATCCCAACCCTCTGGTGGTAAGCGCAGCAAACTACCAACCGGACACAAACACGAACGTAAACAAACGTCGCCCGCAAAACGTCCTCATCGACCCGGTTGACGAAGAGGACTTACACACGATGGACCCACCGCCGGGGGTCCTGCCGGATAACACTACACCCACAGTTAGTGTAACAACAATCACACCAGTTCGCCCTCGCCTCCGAGCACGGCGAGACCCACACAACGCGTACACAAGGTACACCCGCGTTCCGGGGCGGTTCTCACCGCTCCCAGCCACCGATTAGCTAAATGCACAGTCGACGGCCGTCGGGGTCTCGGTCCGAAACGGCGACCTCGACGGCCCTTAGATGACACACCATAGTAGTTAAACGCACGCATGAGCACATGCGCGACCCTACCCATAGCGGAGGGTCCAAACCCGTGGGTTCTGGCTAGCCCACCGGTTCTGCGTCCGATGAAGCTTTAATAGTCTCGGGACTGAAAGCAAAAACATCAGTTAATACAAGATACAAGATTCCACTTCCACGCACTGCGTTTTGTCTCGTTTTAATAGGTGACAACGCATTCACTTTATCTAAAGATGACAACGCATCTGTAACCGTAGGGTTACAGATACGTTGTCTTGTAAACTGTCTTGTGAACTGTACAGTTGTTGCAAATGCCAATGGGTGGCGCTTATCTCTTAACATCAGGTGAACCGCCAAGCTCGCTTGCCGCCTTCGCGCATAAGAAAGGAAGCAAATGTCTGATAATCGACATCGAAGATGTGGGACCACTGCCTTTCAACCGATAAATAGTAGTAAGAAAGACGTTTTGCAAAGGGAAATGTTCGTTTAATCTTTTTGATCAATTCGAGTCTCCGATTGAGGTCTTCGTCCACACGACAACAGAACCAGCCGAAACATTAATTATATCCATAAGTATTCATTAGGTATTTGGTATATAAACGATCGAAGACGAATTCTTTATCGTGTTAAAGATGCGAACAACTTTATATATTATTTCTCAAAAGTACTAATGCTCGTTTTCACCATCGATCCCTAACTTTATGAGTCACCTAAAAAAAATTTAAGTTCTAGTTCCGTTTAAAGACTTTAGATGACACTTAATCAGAGGTGAAAACGAAACTAGCACTTAAATATTCTTAGGTTTTTCTTAAAGTTAGGGATCGATGGGGCATTAGTGTTGGAACATTGTTAGTGTTGGGGCATTAGTGTTGGACTTAATCGATAATTTTTTATGAAATTTAATGATTTGAACATCACATTTCTCGTTCCCTCAGTCACCAGACCAAAAGGAAAATATGATATGGACACTTCACGCCGGTCTTCTGTATTGCCACGGTCCTTCCCGGTACCTGCCCAACCGTGCAACAGCAAAAGCTGCTACGTGGTTGCAAGTAAAAAGGCAAAATAAAAATAAAAGAAATGACTAGGCAAAGTTGGGTTGGCTGCCTAGTTTACTATAGACATTTACAAGTACAACTCTCAGACTAATCACAATTCGGTACGCTCGATAAAAATCAAATAAAAACTGGTTCATAACAAAGTTTTCATTCCGTGTAACTTTTGTCTAAGAAAAACAGTGCAGAATGAACAAGGCGACGAATCAATTTCTGATTTCAATTTATCTGTTATACATTATAAGTAGGTGTTTGTTTGCCATTAAATATATTGTTTATAGTATTAAGTGCGGGAAGTTCATGGATGCAGTCTGTGGGGCCTATGTCCAGCAGTGGACTGATCTTTTTTTTTTACATTTCATATAATCTTGCAATTGACAAATATGTATTAAAACAATTTTTATCTGCTATCATAAACAGACAAAGATCTGTAATTTGTTATCTTTTTATATATTTAATATGTATTTCATTAAGTTTCTATTTGCTATATATAGCTCGAGGAGAAAGAACCCGACCTTCTTTATCAATCTTCAAACATGAAGAAGAAAGCAAATGTGGCGCCCTCTGAGTAGGTTTTTTATTTCTCTGGCCAGCGTATATGCATTTTTATTATTATGAATCTTTGCTAATATATTATGGTAGTGCTTTTCTTTTAATTTTATACTTTAATATATAATCTATTTTATATTACCTACTTTACTTAATGTAAGTATTGTTAATTCCAAAAAAAGCGGCTTGTCGTTGTGTTTTGATAAGTTCCTTTCTTTCTTGGAGCCTTTTTTTTTACGGGTTTTATTACGTTTTAATTTGAATTCCCGACGTATCGAACCCTTTCCATTCTTGTAGTGTCAATGACGTCCTCATGTCACTATTAATCGGTTATTATTCTGTTACAAACAAAACATGTTGAAATAAATATAGTCAATTATTATATATATGAGGAATTGTGACTCTTTAAATGTAATTGATTAATTTTTATAGCGTTGCAATTTTCACTTAGAAATTTCAATAGCAAAGGACATCTCTAGCATTTTCAATTCATTGTAGAATGTCCTAACGAAAAGTGGTCGTTTGCTTTAGAGGGAAAAACGCTAGATGGCGCTAACCGTTGCTTAAATTGCAATAAAAATTAGATAGCAGTGGCAGGACCACGCAATAGTGTTCACTGTTGCACGAATGGGCAGGTCTGTCCGGGTAAGTACAACAACCTCATAGAAGACCAGCGTAAAGTAGATGTGTTACACTTCTGCGTGTCTGGTGAGTGGGGCAGCCGGGGTCCACTATATATAAAGGTGGCAACGCATTTGCAATCCTACGGGTGTTGCAAATGTCCATGGGCGGCGGTTGTCATTTACCATTCAGGTGAACCGCCCGCTCGCTTGCCATATTATTACAAAAAAATGAAAGATTGCTTATGTTGAAGCCAACCAAAGTGAATGAATAGTACCTCAATAGAACATATGAGTTGATGAATTTTGAACAATAACTTATAACCTCAATCTTCATATGTGATGTTTATTATACACAATAATATCAACCGGTAGCGAAGTAACTAAGTTTACTTTGGTGTAATCGGTTTGATTGTCAATCAGGACAAGAGGTTTTTGCGACCCAAAGATTATTTTTTCCTGCCAATGAGTATTGCCGGTAGTAAAAGTCTAGTTAATGGCGATAGGGAAAAATAATAATTTCAACTAATGTAATCACTGCTGGGCAAGCCGTGATAGCTCAGTGTCCGGGCGCTCGCCTTAATTCAATATACTCGAGCAACCTGAGTTCGATCCCCGGTGCCGGCACCAATGAAGTTTTTAACTTTAAGTGCTGACTTTCACGTGCTCCGCGGTGAAGAAAAACATCGTGAGGAAACCTGCATATTTTCGAAATAATAACAAAAAAAATATATATATATATATATTTCGAATATATGTGAAGTCCGCCAATCCGCAGTGGGGCCGCGTGGTGGACTATGCCCTGATACCCTCTGTATGGAGGAGGCCTTTGCCCAGCAGTGGGACATGTATAGGCTGTTACTTTTAATGTAATCACTACATAGTATAAAACAAAGCCGTCCCGCTCTCTATCTGTCCCTATGTACCTAATATTATATCTTTAAAACTACGCAACGGATTTTGATGCGGTTTTATTTAATAGAAAGAATGATCCAGGAGGTTTATATCTATAATCCATGCATAATGTAGTAGAGAAACGAAGATGTCGAAAACAAACATTCAGCATTGCACCCGCGCGAAGCCGGAGGGAGTCGCTAGAATTATATGAAACATTGTTTAAATTAAAAACATGCGTGATTGCTCAGTTCGAGTCTTTGCTGTATCATCATCATCATTTCAGCCTGTTTAAGTCTACTGCTGAACATAGGCCTCCCTTGCAGTCTGCCACGAAGTACGTCCTGAGCCTCCATCCATGGACTTCCCGCACACTTGCACAGGTCGTCACTCCATCTAGTGGGGGGTCGTCCACACTGCGATGGCCAGTACGCGGCTACCACTCGAGAACCTTTCTTCAACCTTGCTGGCGCGTATAATATACACGGCAAATTATTCCAACTGTAATAAGGAAAGTATGAGTTACAACGATTACATCGATACAGTTATTCAAGCGGTCTTTGGTTTGTTTCAGCAGTATTTTCCGCGCTATGTCACACCGAGGAATTATCAAATCCATATTTCGAGATACGAAGTGAGGGAAGGCGCTCCTTTACGATATCCAAGAAGGCACTGCTCGCGTTTAGATCGAGGAAAAACCCCACGAAACGAATTGTGAACTTCAAACATCTCCATTCTCTGTTGAACTGATTAAATTGTTATAAACTTATGTTGTTTTTTTACAAAAATAAAATGGTTTGAGCTTTAAGATAGGTCTACGTGATAGATAGAGGATTTTTAATTAGGGACGAAAGACATATATAGAAGAGTATCTGGAATAGAGTGGTTAAAGGGCGAAAGGCTGGAGAAAGACCGAGAAAGATTTGGATGGACCGTGTGAATAATGATATGTATGAAAGAGGCGACTATTGAGATGATAGCTCGTGGAGGAAAGTGGAAGGAACGAAATGTTGTGCCTACCACACCTAATGAGGTAAAAGGAGCATGATACAAAAGAGAGATTTTTATTCACCTAGGCACAGAAGCCAAGAAGAATTGTTTTGAGAACACGTTTTTTGGTACTGTGGCAGCACTAGCGAAAGCACGAAAGAATTAGAACGACACATAACCGTTGCGCCGTGCAAGCGAGAGCGATGTTACCTGCGACCGCGCCTACGTCACCGCATGAACCCGACGTCACTGGATTCGAAAATCCGCTGCCGCTCGGTCAGACGCGCTAGTCGGAATCCATATCTCACGGCGAATGCACGTTTAATTGCGCTCAGATAATTCCGCTAATTGTTCTCGCGATATAATAGTTTTCTACATTTCTAATTTAGTATATTTTATCTAGTATTCTTTCTATTCTGTATAACTTCTTTTACATGTTTCTTGACTGTCTGTACGTTTCTGTCCGTGTCCTGTACTAAATACAATTTATATACGTGGCCTATTACTTTCATTTTACCATCAACAAAATGGCCACAGTACCATATAAAAAATAAAAAAAGTCTAATGATTTTTTTTTCATTAGATAATCAAAATGGAGTTGCCAATAGGTTAATCTCCAGTAAATGCAAAGATTGAGCGTTTTTTAAAAAGTTTATTATCGATAGATTTGTTGACCCTGGTCTGTTTTGATGTTTAATCAGAAAATAATCACCTTAATTGTTATTTGGCAACGTAAATATCTTATGGCTTGGGAAAATGCAAACATCCTGCTTTAATTTGATCGTTTTATTATTGATCATAGTAATCAGTATTCACTTGTTTCTATGTTTTTCCACTTATCTCTAAATCAAGAGAGCAACACCAAAACGTAAGTCTGGTAGATAATGCTGATGGCATTAAATCCGCCTCTGTACATATTTTGTGTGCATAAAGTATAAATAAATGAATAAATAAGTCAATTGAAACGTAAGTTTACGGTGGTAGGGCCACGCAGCAGCCTCGGCTGTTGCACGAATGGGCAGGCTCGTCTGGGTAAGTACCACGACCTCAGAGAAGTCCGGCGTAAAGTAGAAGTATGACAAATACTTTCGCGTTTCGTCTGGTGAGAGGTGGCCGGAGCCCAATTTTCCAAAGGTTGTCAACGCATCTGGAATCCTCGGGTGTAGCATGGGCGGCGGTATTCACTTAACATCAGGTGAACCGCCTGCTCACTTGGCAACTTTTCACAGTAAAAAAGTCAATCGAACGACAGCCCAACAGGCGTTTAAGGAGGAGACCGCACGACGTCTTTTGCAATGATGTCAACACCCTAAGTACATATTTGTGTTTATACTAGCGACCCGCCCCGACTTCGGACGGGTGCAATGTATTATACATATAAACCTTCCTCTTGAATCACTCTATCTAGTAAAAAAACCGCATCAAGATCCGTTGCGTAGTTTTATTTTTTTATGTTATTTTATTTTATTGAGGCATACAAACAAATGTACAAAAAATTTATATAAACATTAACATATTACACATCAAACAGATAAGTATATGTACATTCAACACCGCATACCCAAAGTTATGTATATAATGCATAAGGTAGCGAGATAAGATTATACATGTTATCTTGATTTATTGTACATTTAAATATTTAGTAACATTTTTGAAGTGAAACTTCTTTCTTCTTCGGGGTTGGAAAAAAATTTAATGTAACATTTTTCCGTTACGCGCCATCTTTTTTTTATCTTAAAATGTTCCTCTAACGCCATCTAGTATTGAATAGGGGGTTTTATGTCGTCTTTATTCTTTAGAGGTTTTAATAGTTGACGCTAGATGGCGTTAGTTCCTTTGTGTGTTCATAGCATGTTATATAAAAGTGATCAGCAAAATCAAAGGGCTTATTTTAATTCTAATTCTAAAATGTAAACAATATATTTCGTATTTCAGTTACCATAAGCCATTAATAACACAAATATATAATAACGACATCAACGATAGTAATAATTCTATTACAATTAATGAAATTCAATAATAATCTTTGTAGTAATGACAGTGCTAGCTCTATACTTCAGAGCACGACACTGTGTCGACTTCCTCTTCTCCAAAGGCAGGCACCGCCCACCGTGACCTGACTGCGCCTTCCACCGAAGACACAATCTGAAGCTGACCGATGATGCTCTTCGAAACCTCGATCGGCTCCTGGAACTTGCGGTTGCGACGTCGATGCAACGTCCGCAAGTTCGGTTTTCAAAAAAAACTTCTCTCACAACACTCGCGCGCGAGTCGAATGTCTGCCTTCTACTCACTGGCTGACTATTCGGCAACGAAGGACCATGTACAAATTCAAAGCGGTTGTATTTTGGGTCCGTGAGGTTAATTGAAATAAACAAGGTTCACGTTGCAAGTTTTTTAATCAACAATTTTTGCGGACCCTCATACTAATTACTACGGTAAACCATAGTGAGTTTTAATTTATTATTAACGCCACCTATGTATTACAAATAAGAAACTAAATATTATACAAAGCTAAAATGAAATAATTGTAGAATTTGTATTTATGTCTATGATAATAAAAGCCTTTTATTAAACTTTATCTAATTTAACTTTATTTAACCAATTTCTGTAAAGTTGCATATAGTAAATTATTTTTTGAAAAAAAACGTCATAAAAAAGTTTCACTTCTTACGAGTGTACGCTAGTACACGCACACATTTTTTTTTTTTAAATAAGAAGTAGTAGCAAAAATATCCATACTTGTGAAGTTGTCGTTGTATGATTGCACTATGCGTTGCATCGGCGAGCGTAAACCGGCGTTAGTTCGACATTTATTTACATTGAATAATTTATGAGAGTATTTTAGACGAATGCGCTGAGAACAACTAGGGATGCGATGACACAAGTTATTATTAAGAGGGATGCAAAACAAAGAGAATTTTCAAGATCTAAGTATTCATAGGAACAGACAGACAGCCGGACGAGTTTGTTTTATACTATGTAGTGATAGCCCTACATAGGGCCAGGCAACAGTTTTCATTGTTGCACGAATGGGCAGCTCTGTCCGCGTAAGTACCACCACCTCATAGAAGAGAAAAAATTTTATTTGACGAACATTGCTTTCCTATGTTTAAAGCCCGGTTTCTGAAACACTGATCATCGTAGAAGTTAACTAATCAGCCTTCAAATGGCTTTTCAAACGTTATTTGTATTTTTTTATGTGAAAAGTTGCCACGCAAGCCGCTGGTTCACCTGATGTTAAGTGAATACCAAAAGGATTGTTAAACTCTCTCGATTGATCTTCTTAATTATCAGAATCATTTGTCATTTGAAAAGCCATCTGACAGATGATTAGTTAACTTCTACGATGATCAGAAACTGGGGCGCAAATATATCTTTATAATTTATAAGTTACCCATAAGCCATTTTAATAATAATAAAGGGGTAGAAAAAAGAGAGAAATTTACTACTTAAAAGTTCTAACCAAAGTAACAAACTGTAAACAAAAACCAAAACGTTAACTGTATTATAGTCTATACTCCCTAACAGTAACAGTCGAAGGATTATCACAAATAGTCGCAGTTAAAGTTAACGAGCAATTAACAGAGTTGTTAAAACCAAGATTTGATTTAATACGATTGCTTTTCGCTTCCAATTTTATTGATCGCATTCTGGCCACGTTCGCGATGTGGCACTACCACATTCTTTTTATGGTGAGTCTTTTTCTCTAAGGTGATGTTTCTTTTTTAAATCACATCTGGTGATACCTTATGTAGGATAATTTACATTTTTTTTTATATCTGAGAGTATTTAAGCCATACACTCGTAGTATTCGACCAGTGGTCGAAATTATTCAGTCATTATGGTAAGTTACAGGAAAATTTTTGATTTCAAAATTCATTTTTCGTAGCCGTGGTAGGGACACGCGGCAATCTTCGGTTTTGAATGATCGCGCGGTTCGTCCGAGGAAGTAATTCGGCCTCACAGAAGACCTGCGTGAGGTGGATGTGTTATACTTCTTTTTTGCATTTTTTTTGTTACTATGGTGCCTACGTCTATGCTTAACCGCCCTCGCGTAGGCATAGACGGGCTATATCAAACTCGCACAGACTAAAAACACGGTGTCTTACGCACATCGACAGGGCCACGGGAACGCTTTCGCACACTTCCGCGTCCTTGTCTCAGCGGCCCCTTCTCGGGGAGAAATTCTCCTCACCTCAGTTAAGGCACGCTGGAACATTCCACGCGCCTTCCTACTCGGCCCCATTTTCACGGCCAATGACTCCCCGAGTTCGCTGACCGGGGCCATGGGAGTCGGGAGAGCCAGTGCTAATAAGCAGCAAGCCTCCCAGCCCCCAGCGGCGAACTGGTCTGTGGCTCCGTCACTCACCACGTTGATCGCAACGGAGGATAGGGAGAGCGATCAAAAGCAATACCACCACTCATCTTCCTCCACTTCGGTAGCAGAAGACAGAGATAGTGATTAGATAATTTTATATAATGTTTATGTATTGAAATTTATATGTATTTAATGATTATATGTAAAGTATTTATCTTTGAGTAAAGTATATTTCTATAGAATGTACCTTTGCTTTTTTTTGTTTTCTTTTATTTATTTTTCTTTAATTTATTTCGCGTATTTTGTTTTGCACCTGCGTCAAACTTTCTCTACTCCCAGGGTTGACTGGAACAGAATGCTTATTAGCATTAGGTTTGCCTTTTTTTAGCCTTGAGGTGTAAACAATAAATTTTAAATAAATAAATAAATAGTGGCTCCTTCTCTACCGCCCTCGAACCACCCCCCGCACCCTCAAGCACGCATCCAGAGTGGGCTTAAAGAGCCCACGTAAAGCGGCCCTCCCCAGCCGGCGTTAAACCACAGTCCAGGCCAGTGTGGGCTCCTCTTGGCTTCACCGTGGGTGACCAAACCACGGCTACTAAGCCCTTCCGCCATGACAAGGCGTGAACCCAGACCCTGATGCCCAGATACCCCTGATGCGGTTATCACGTAACATAATGTGAACCATCAACTCACCTGCCACATTCTTACACAAAAATAATCTACTTTTATACAATTTTTCATTGTATTTCTGACATAATACACATTTAGTAAAATCCTTACTAATAACATATCCTCACTAATATTATAAACGCGAAAGTTTGTATGTATGGATTGATGTTTGTTACTCTTTCACGCAAATACTACTGAATGGATTTTAATGAAACTTTACAATAATATATCTTATACATCAGAATAAAACATATAATATAATAACAGCTATAATTTATATACATGATAAAGCTAGTACATGATAAAGCTTCTTAAAGGCTTCCCGGACTTTTTTTTTCACAGTTGTCGTGGCTTGGCTACTTGGGGGCTAATCCAGATGGCGGTGTTCTCTTCAACTACCCCAATGTAAGTGGTTGAATTGAATAACCGACCGGCTAAATAGGCGGCTAGGTATTGTCATGAAATCAAAGTAATTCTAATGAAATAACTAAACAAATATTTTCAGGCCAAATTTTTACACAAAGTTTCCAAGTCCCAAAATAAGCAACACTTGTACTATGGATACTAGATAACTGATAAACATGCTTGAACATACTTTTCTTTTGTAAATAAATTCATATTAAATATATTATATAAACAACCATACACTGGAAAAACAGTATGTTCACCGCACAATATTTTTCCAGTAGTGGGGATCGAACCCACACCCTCTGGCGCAAGATGCCATGTTGATTTACCACTTGAAACATTTTCAAAAACAATTTTTTTGTTTTTGAAAATTATTCAAGTGGTAAATCGTTTCATGAAAAACATAGTGTTTTTCTATTGTCTGGTAGTTTGTTCATAAATCTGAAAATCGGATATTGGTAAATAAAAAAAAAATGTTTTTTTTAGTTACCAATATCCATAGTACTATTTGTTAAGTTTGGGACTAGAAAGATGATGATGAAATCCTTCACGTACGGAGCCATATGTACCACTGCTCAGCAGTGGTACATATATAGGCCTGTACTCCTGTAGTAAGGCCTCCTCTATACAGAGGTATACAGTGTATACTGTATACATATCCTCTATACTGTGTATACTTTTATAGTGCCTGTACTCCTGTAGTAAGGCCTCCTCTATACAGAGGGTATCACCACTGCGTGGTGGACTATGCCCTGATACCTGGCACCACTGCGGATTGGCGGACTTCACATATCTTCGAAATAATTTTTTTTGTAATTATTTCGAAAATATGCAGGTTTCCTCACGATGTTTTCCTTCACCGCGGAGCACGTGATAGGTCAGCACTTAAAGTTAAAAACTTCATTGGTGCCGGCACCGGGGATCGAACTCAGGTTGCTCGAGTATATTGAATTAAAGGCGAGCGCCCGGACACTGAGCTATCACGGCTCTTGGGCCTTCATATACTTTTGTTTTTTTCTTCAGTTAAAGGACGATATTTACGAGCAGCCTGTCAACATGATGTCGCCAAAAAAGATCCCCCACCAGAAGGTAATATAACTAACCTATTCTTTCCATAGCAAAAGTTCTCTAGTTTTCTAATAGTTATTGTGAAATGTCATTTGAGTAAGTTTGTGTGCTGTATAGGAAGCACACTATATGATTGTGTTAATTTTTATGTGAGAAGATGGCCAGCTGATTTTAAGTGACATTTTGTTAAGTGAGATTAGCCGCCGCCTATTGACATTTGCAACACCCGTAGAGTTGCAGATGCGTTGCCACTTATTAATAAAGCGGGCCCCGGAAACCATACTTACCAGACGAAACGCAGAACCATAACACTTCCACTTCATGCTGGTCTTCTGTGAGGTCATGGTACTTCCCGGACGGACCTGCGCATTCGCCCCGCAATTGAGACTGTTGCGTGGCCATACCGTCATATTACTACATACATTGTCTGCACAATGTATGTAGTAATTATGACGTTGCATTGTCTGTGCGCATTCTAAATTTCCTTGTTACAAAATACGAACAATTGCCCACCACATACCACATTCTTTCCTTCCAATTGCTATGCGTGTCCTCAAGGATCACCACCTAAGAATGCATGCTGTAATAAGTCGATGACAAAAAAAACAGCCAAGTGCGTTATAGCGGTTGTTGTTAAGCGGTAACAGAAATAATTATATCATCTGTGAAAATTTCGACTGTCTTACTATCACGGTTCATGAGATACAAGCCTGGTGTCAGGCTGACAGACAGGCAGACAGCGGAATCTTAGTAATAGGGTCCCGTTTTACCCTTTGGGTACAGAACCCTAAAAATATGTGAAACTAAATTAAATAAACGTTTTGCACATCGTAACAATATAATTTACCAGGGAGACGCCGAAGTTATACCGGAGAGGCCGGACTACTCCGGGGTTCCTTACGACTGGCCGGCCCTGGATGAATTCCTGGAGGGAAAGGACGAGGAACGGGACCATAACAGACTGAAACGAAAAGCCAAGGTAAGACCAACAAATCTCTTCTCACTGAATCCAATGCCAGCATAACTTGAATAGAATCAGACAATTGTATTTTCCAAGTTGAGGATTGTTTATTCGTGTTGAACTTTTATTATTTCTTTTAATGTGAAAAATAGCCAAGCGAGCAGGTGGTTCACCTGGTCTGCTACAGCCGAGGGTTGCAGATGCGTTGACAACCTTATAAGCCTTAAGCTTTTTATATTTAGCCTTATTCTTATCCTTTAAACGAGCAATTCAATATATATATATATATAATTGGAATCTCGGAAACGGCTCCAGCGATTTTCATGAAATTTAGTATGTGCGTAGATTCGGGGGCGAAAAATCGATCTGACTAGGTTTCATTTTTATAAAATGTCGTTTTATCCCACTTTTCAGGGAATGAAAAATATTATTCGAATACGACGGTAAATTTCACCGAAAAAAAAATGTTATAATAGCTCGGTCGGTAATAGGGCGGCCGCTAACAAACAGCCACGAAACAGAAGGCCGTGGTTCGTATCACGATCATTTACACACTTTTTTTACTTTTTTTTCGATTCCAGATAATTGCTTTCTTTATCTGTTATTTTTTGTCGATTTGTTATTTTTTTCCCTTTTTTTTAAAGTTCTTTCTTTTGTGAAAAACACCAGTTCATATTTTCTTATATTACGTCGGTAAGATCGAAACATATTATCCATATTTCATTACTTAGTAATTTGTATCTAAATGTAATTTCCAAAATACACGATTTACCAAAAAAAAACAGTACTCCAGGTACTATATTTTAATTATCTAATTTATAAAATACTAATAATCAATAATTATATTACTTTATCATAATACTAATAATCAATAATTATATTATCACTACATAGTATGAAACAAAGTCGTCCCGCTGTCTGTCTGTCCCTATGTATGCCGACTATAATTTTATAGTCATATATAAAATTATAGTCGGTGACGTATTGCAACTGTCAAATTTTTCATCAGTTGTTAAGCGCATTTCGGCGATGATTTCTGAGTTCCCAGTTTTATATTTTTTCTTTGTGTTTGTGGTTTATCTGACGTTCGTGGTAAAATAAAATACTAAAACGATATTTATTTTTTTTCTTTTAAAAAAAAGTGCTGATAAAGATGACGCTCGTTTAAATATTGTTCCGCTTTACATTATTATATGAGATACTCGTATATAAGTGAACGTGACAGATTTTATAGAACGTATGATATGGAAAGAGTACTTTAGGCATAGATAGAATCGGACCGAACAGAAGTGAAATTACATCAAATGGCGCAATTTGAATGGCTCATTTTCGGCTTATGTTATATCTACCCTTTATTTGTATATAATATTATGCTTAAAACAAAAATGAGAGCATGTGCGATACGTGAACGACCTTGCATTTAAGAAATCGCAAGACCATTCTTCAAGACATTCAGTGTCCGCATGTATAAAATAAAAGGAGTTTTATAACATACTTGTACATATACATATATACGACCTTATTGATCGCAAGACCATCTTACAGTGTCCGCATATATAAATATTGAGTTTTATCATACATGTACATATATATATTATTAATAGTTAGTAGAGGGTGAACAGGTTGTAGCCTATACTAGTTTAACTTTGCCAATCGGCAGCGGATCACTTTTGTAAGATCTTGAACAAAGTCAGGATTGAGAAAATTAAAAATAAAAATACGGTAACGAAATAGCCGATGGCAGTTCTACTTTGAGTCTTAAAACAGACAAGCAGTGCGCGTCTTAACAAGCACACCAGACAGCAGTGCGCGTCGGTAAAGCAGTGCTGTAAGAATGTTCCACTTCGAAACACGACATCCCCGTGAGACAGCCGTCGATAAAGCAGTATGCCAAGACCACCCACTGGTCCCACTCCCGTTCGGCGCGAGATATGGGAGACAGCTGGCTCCGTGCGTCGGTAAAGCAGTACGCGGCGACCTCCCCGCTAGGCAGACATCGCCGCAACGCACGGAACCCAACGGCATGGTGATTTTCTGATCGCAGAACGCGGGGAGCTTCGGCAGCGGCTCCGGCGGGCCGAGGCTCCGCGAGCGGCCGCACCACTACCTCTACCCCGAGCCGGTCAAGGACCGCCCCATCGAGTTCACCACCACCACCAGGCGGCCGAGCATCCTTCCCGACCAGATGAACCCCGGCGTGATATTCCGCGTGCGCATGTCAGACGCGATACTGCGAATCAAGCAGCGCATGTACGAGGACCCCGAGCGGCACATCGAGGCGGACATAATCTACACGAACCTGATAAAGAAGGCGGTGACGGACGAGATAGCGAAGTTCCACAACCTGCTGCTGGTTTACAAGACGGACAGGAGCATAAAGGAGCACCTGGGCGAGTGCGGCGGCAGGATATACAAGTTCATCAGCTACATGAGCATCAAGGTGCACATATATTGCCTGTTCGACGCGCTCTGGATAGATGGCAACCCGTACGTGATCGGGGACGAGTACACCGTGACCCCGGTGGAGGTACCGCCGCTGCTGCAGTGCGACGCGGCCGAGTGCAACTCCATCGTCTTCGTGGACTCCATCACCGAGCCGAAGGACATTGAGGAGTGAGCTCTCGCTTTAAACTCAATAAACCGTTCAGAACCATCATGTTGTTTTAATATGTAAAGGGAAAAATCCTATATCGGCTAGACCACAGGCGATGACATGCAACGATGCAATATCGAAGTCTTTACATTAACGTACATTATATGTCAGCTCAATATGTACCTGGAAGCGGGGCAAGCGTTGATGGTTACATTGGGCTTACGAAAAGTCTTCGATCACACAAATCACTTCTTACCATCATTTTATATGGGCTACCTGAGAAATTATGAAATTGGGTCACCAATTTTTGTGTGGATTCCAATATCAAGACCACTGTTTACTGTACCCCAAACCTGTAATGGCTGGTGTCTAGTCCCTTCCCTGTTTCTCCTGAATATCAATGAGCTGTTGCACTCTTATAAACCGGTGCTAGTAGGTACCGGTTCCTTATATTTCAGACGGAAAATATTTCTCAGGAATATGCCGATAAATGTCGCAATTAGATGACTCCATGGTGCAATTGCAAAAGTATTGGCTTCGGTGTCGGGGGTCGAGGTTTCGATCCCCACACGGGACAACGATTTGTGTGACCCACAGGTAGTTGTTTCGCAACTGGGTGTATGTCCGCGCGAAATTTATGTATGTAAAACGTCCTTAAAACACAGGATAATGGTATCCTAAAGTAAGTGCAATGTTTTTTAAATGAAAAAAAAAATCAACTTGGGCCCCAGCGCCAAATTAAAATTTAGTCCAGCAAATTATTAAAATTTGTCAAATTTAATGATTTATATTAAAACATTAAACACTTTTTTTTTCTTTAAAAGAATGTTGCATCCTTCCATGTATTCCGACAGAAGAAAATTAGATTACTTTCGAAATGTAGCAATTGGCAGGTCTTAAGTTCTGTTGTTTTTTTAATTACGAATGTCAAGTACTGTACAGGATTTAATGTGTCGGATAGAATGTAAAGCGATCCTTGCCAATGATGGAGGTGAAAACAGTCAATGATATAGTTAATACTTACTTCTTCGGACAGGCCGGAAAAGTGTCACACAATAAGACGAAGAATAAAACAATTCTTCAAAGGAGTTTTTTCATTCAACGCCTGCCTTTATTTTTGTACTTAAAAAGAAATGAAAAGGAACACCCAGTTAAACTAATAATTTATATACACATATTCATTATTATCCTAATTAATCGACTGTGACATACTGGAACTGTATGTATCCCGTCCGTATGTTACCCCGCTACTTAACTTCTGAACTGATTTTAAAGAATAATATTCATCATAATAATTAGGTTCATCTTTATAGTGAGAGTTTCATTGTGTACATTAAAATTATAAGAAATCAAAATGCCAAACCTTTGGCGCCAAAATGAGTTTTAATTTTTTTATTTTTTATTTTATGTAAATCACTTTTTATTCGCGGTACTATTTCGTTAACTTTATATTGGAAAAAAACTCTTTAAAGGAGGAGCACCAGAAGCGGTGCATTTGGTGGTTAAAGAAAAGTTAAAAGAAAGCCTATAATTCTTCCCTTCTCGTAAATATATTATTCGTTTCAGAAGCGGAGGGGAGGTCGCCGGCGCAATCGACCTCGTCCACCTACTACGACGGAATCTAACGAGGTATACCGACTGGCAACACTGATAGTTGTTTTAATTATATCGTCACCTGGGAGAGCATCATCGACGCTCTCAAAATTAGAAAACAGTGCTAGCCGAACGTAAAACAAGCTTTCTATGCTAGTTGTTTTACGTCTCTACGGGGCATAGAAAGCAAGCGGCCTGGGCGGCCAATACTCCCTGTATTGGCCGCCCAGGCCAACCCGAGTGGTCGCTTGAAAGTGGGCAGGCGAGAACTTTTCCTTCAGTACTTATGCCTCGTGCACAAGTTGTTCGCCGGTCCATGCGAATTTTATCACTGACGCATATAGGAACAGAGAGTAACAAAGCTACGGTTCATTGTTAACCACATTCCCAGAGAAACTGCAAACAAAATAGGCAGAGAAACTGCGCGTTAATTTTCATTTACAAGTCGCTTTCATCCTTAACTGATATCAAATCAAATCAAATCAAATCAAATCAATATTATTTATATTTCTATAGACAACATTGAATTCAAAATGAGATATAAACTTGAAAATTTCAATATGTTTATACTCACGATGGCGGCAGACGATAATTTTGATCTGAATACAGATATTAATTGATGAAAATATGACATGTTAAAAAAACTTAAAAGCCTAACTCTTAATATAGAATGTCGTAGGATTTGTTTTTCGTTTCTCTGTGCTTAAAGCTTAGATAAAAAATCTTAACCCTCTGCTAAATTGCAAGGCGAAGAACACGACGACGCCGGGCGCGCCGGTTGCGCGGCGCGCCGACTCCTGGGACTCTAAACAGCAGCGCGCGAAACGCAAACGCTACAAGGGCAAGAAGGACAAGCCCAGCTTTGAGACGTACGAGCCACCGGTTAAGGTGCGTTTTTGAATGCTCCCGCACGCTTCCCTTTTTATTGGAGGCTGTAGTCAAGACGCAGTCTGCCTGACGCTGAATCCGCTCACGGTCATAGATAGGGTTCCTAAGTGTTTTTGAGAAAAATAAAGTATCACATAGAAAGAGAGATTTTCAAGTAGAGAAAAATTAAGTATAAAGAAAGAATAATAAAGTATTTTTCAAAACTTTATATATTTCTCCTCTTGAAGATACAATATTTTTCTATAGCACACACACACAGTTTACTTAAAATTTTGGAAGCTATCCTTACATTCCAAATTTAAATTTACATAAAAAAAATAAATTTTTAATAAAAATGAAAATCTGGGAAAACATATGGTAACACACACACTGATACCACAAAGATTCTAGGTTCCAAAATATATCAAATTACAAATTGAAAAATTTATATTATAAGAATAAAAAGTAGTAAATATTTCTTGAATGGTACCACCACTCGAATCTGGCCATTTACTCAGGAAGGTAGTCGCGTGACTCTAGTCCAGTTTTATTTTCCTTATCTGTATTATCTGATGTCTATCTATCGGGAATCGTAGATTCTATTTCCATTACTTGTGTGACCCGCAGATATTTGTTCCGGATTTGGGTATTTATTCCCAAGCACGGTTGACGTCAGATAGGTGGCCGGCCGTAAAAAACCTAGCCAATTCCATTGACAACGTGATTCACATGTTATGCCGACCTCAACTCGGGGAATAAGAGGAAGGGTTAGGTATGAAGGGAAATTCTGTATTAATGTGACAAAAGTGGTTGGACTCTTATTCGGTCCAAGCTCGTCCGGGAAAATATTGTGACTTCGCAGAAGACAGGCGCGTAGTGGAAGTAATATGCCTCTGCATTTCGTCTCGTCAGTGAGGTAGCTGATGCCCGTTTAATTAAAGGTTGGCGACGCAACTGCATGATGATTCTGATGCGATTTTAAGACTGATTTTAAGACTCGGATTCAGCGTAACATATCATTTTAGACCAAAACAAAAAAATACGCCAAGAAAAATCACTCCTTGCAGGAATGGGAGACGACATTCGTGGAGATGCCCAAGGATTTGTACCAGGCCCATCTGAGGCCTGGTGTCATATTCCGGATTCATATGGCCGAGGCCATACTTAAAATGCAGTACAGGAAGTATGTAGAACGCTCTTATACGATTTTAACCGCCACTTAGCCAGCGAAGTTCTTTCCCAGATTATTTTATTTTTGGGATAAAACCACGCAAAAGGCTGTGCTGTTGCTAGAATGGGCAGGCGCGTCAGGGGACCTACCACGGCCTCACAGAAGACCCGCGTGGGGTGGAAGTGTTACACTTCTGCGTTTTATCTGGTGAATGTAATGTGGTAACTGGGTAGTAATCACTTTTGCCATAGCGCAAAAGTTGTCAACGCATCTGCAAGGCATCGGATGATGTAGATGTCCACGGGCGCCGGTATTCACTTAGCATCAGGCGAACCATCCGAACGCTTGATGACTTTTCAAATAAAAAAAAAGTAAATTTAAGAATAAAATATCCCTCAAATTGCGGTGTAAGAATATGCTAACATTGTTACATAGCGTGATAGCTCTTCGTCCGGGCGCTCGCCTTTAATTCAATATGCAACCTGAGTTCGATCCCCGGTGCCGGCACCAATGAAATTTTTAATTTTTAATGCTAACTTATCACATGCTCAGCGGTGAATGAAAACATGGTGAGAAAACCTGGATATTTTGGAAAAAATAAAAATAAATTTTTCACCCTCTGTACAGAGGAGGAGGTGGGCTATGGTTACTGGGTAACTAAACATAATTTTCTCATGCATATAAATGCAAATTACAAATATGTAATACACAGACACAAACAAGTTCGTAGCGAAAAACGTGTTTAAAACTCACGGAAGCATTCCATCGTACAGCTACGGTGAAGACAAGGACGAGTCGGTGATAGAGGCGGACGTCGAATACCTCCGGCTGACAAGGAAGGTGATCAACGACGAGATCACCAAGTTCGAGGACCTCAAGTGGCTGGTCGGGTGGTTCGGAAACCGCTCCGAGCTGATACAGGAGCACATGTGCAACACGCGCTACTACACCGTAGGTGAGGCATCAGGGAAACATAATCTCATTACATCTTCTATTTCACTTTCCGCTTCCATTTTCCTCTCCCTGTCCCTCTCCCACGCCGGCTGAAATCCGTCGCCGAATCGGCTGACGGTTAATCGCTGAAGGCATCGTACCGATCCATTATACCTTCTATTTCACTTCCTACTTCCATTTCTCCTCTCCTTGCCCCTCTCCCCCACCGTTTGACATCCGTCGCCGAATCGGCTGATGACCTATCATGCTGAAGGCATCCCACCGTCTCCCTATATCTTCTATTTCACTTCCCGCCTCCATTTCTCCTCTCCCTGCTCCTCTCCCACACCGGCTGATTTCAATCGCCGAATCGGCTGATGATCGACTGCGCTGCGGGCACCCCGCCGTCTCTTAAATCTTCTATCTCACTTCCAACTTCCATTTTCTCCTCTCCCTGTCCCTCTCCCCCAGCTGAAATTCGTTGTCGAATCGGCTGATGATCGATCGCGCTGCAGGCATCCCGCCCACGATGTTCACGCACAGCGAGGAGTACATGAAGCGGGCGTGCCTCTTCGACAACGTTTACTTGGACCACGTGCCTTACGTGGTGGGCGAGGATGGCTCCCTGATGGCGGCCGTAGCGCCCCCGGTGCTGCACTGCGACGCGGCCACGTGCACGTCCGTGCCGTTCATAGACAGGTGAGTTAGGTTAGGTAGGTTCAGTTTACGTGATCCCACGCATGCGCGTGGTGGACTGTGCCCTAATACCCTAAGTACATCCTAATGTTCAGGGATCGGACTCACACGCTCTGGCACAAGAGACCGGTCCACTATCAATTGGACTAATCGGGTCAGCCAGTTTACACCATCCGATGAAAATGATCACGATTGGAAGTCGAACCATATAATAGTGTTTTTTGACATTCCATAATGTAAGTTTAATGCTTCTATATTGAACGACGATCCGATTGGCGTAGTGGGTAATGACCCTGCCTTTGCGCCGGAGGGTGTGTTCGATCCCCACTACTGGAAAAATATTGTGTGATGAACATAGTGCGTTTCCAGTGTCTGGGTGTTGATATATTTATAATATGTATCTATTTACAAAAGAAGTGTACGTTTAAATATGTTTATCAGTTATCTAGTACCATAGTAAAAGCGTTGCTTAGTTTTGGACTAGAAGACTTTGTGTAAAAATGTGTCCTGAAAATTTAAAAAAATATGCTTCTCTATACAGTGTGATTTTTAGATGAAGTACATACTTTGACATATGTTAATTAAGCATTCCATAATTCAAAAAGAACTATTAATATTTTACTTTGACAAGAAATAACCAGAACCAGAAATATCAATTCAAACATAGTTTGTTTCCCTTTTAGAGTGATCACCCTATTGTTAAGCGGTTTAGTAATTCGGCGTTCAGTGAACAGTTTTAGTGCTCGTGAATAGGTTATTGTATTGAGACGGTAAGGCAGGAATCTCTAATAGGGTGTCCATAATGTTTGAAAATTTTACGTAGGTACGTACGTAAGGTAAGGTACGTACGTACCACACTCAGACTTGAATCAAATTCTGCATATGCTCTATTAATATGTCCGTCGTCTATAAAATCACCGTGTATATTGAATATAGATATTTGAATTTGAGTATATGCCGTCCACAGCATGATGTTCGAGGAGAAGCTCCCGCGCAGCAACGTGCGCACAGTGACCCGTTGCCAGGCGAGCTGCCGCGCCCACTGCCGCAACGACCCCGACTGCCTCAAGCGCTGCTCTGACCGCTGCTTCAGGGCGGACTAAACCGCGTCGTCCCACTCCAGCATTCCTCGTCAACTCCCATTACAACCAACTCTTCTCATCTCCCTAATTATGTTGTCTAAATACAGCTTTGTCTCACTCTAGCATTCCTCGTCAACTCCCATCAGTAATGACTCTTGTCATCGCCCGACTTGTGTCGTCTAAATCCAGCTTTGTCTCACTCTAGCATTCCTCGTCAGCTCCCATCAGCAACAGCTCTTGTCATCGCCCGTCTTGTGTCGTCTAAATCCAGCTTTGTCTCACTCTAGCATTCCTCGTCAACTCCCATCAGCAACAGCTCTTGTCATCGCCCGTCTTGTGTCGTCTAAATCCAGCTTTGTCTCACTCTAGCATTCATCGTCAACTCCCATCAGCAACAGCTCTTGTCATCGCCCGACTTGTGTCGTCTAAATCCAGCTTTGTCTCACTCCAGAATTCCTCGTCAGCTCCCATCAGCAACAGCTCTTGTCATCGCCCGACTTGTGTCGTCTAAATCCAGCTTTGTCTCACTCTAGCATTCATCGTCAACTCCCATCAGCAACAAACTCTAGCATTCATCGTCAACTCCCATCAGCAACAGCTCTTGTCATCGCCCGACTTGTGTCGTCTAAATCCAGCTTTGTCTCACTCTAGCCTTCCTCGTCAGGTCTCACTCTAGCATTCCTCGTCAACTCCCCTCAGCAACGACTCTTGTCATCGCCCGACTTGTGTCGTCTAAATCCAGCTTTGTCTCACTCCAGAATTCCTCGTCAGCTCCCATCAGCAACAGCTCTTGTCATCGCCCGACTTGTGTCGTCTAAATCCAGCTTTGTCTCACTCTAGCATTCCTCGTCAGCTCCCATCAGCAGCAACTCTTCTCATCGCTCTACTTGTGTTGTCTAAATCTAGCTTTATCTCACTCTAGCATTCCTCGTCAACTCCCATCAGCAACGACTCTTGTCATCGTCCTAATTGTGCTGTCTAAATCTAGCTTTGTCTCACTCTAGCATTCCTCGTCAACTCCCATCAGCCACAGCTCTTGTCATCGCCCTAATTGTATTGTCTAAATCCAGCCTTGTCTCACTCCAGAATTCCTCGTAGCTCCCAGCAAAAGCTCTTCTCATCGCCCTACTTGTTCAGTCTAAATCCAACTTTGTCTCACTCTAGCATTCCTCGTCAACTCCCATCAGCAACGACACTTGTCATCGCCCTACTTGTTTAGTCTAAATCTAGCTTTATCTCACTCCAGGGAAAGTTCTATGATCTCCTATTTCATTCTCTCTCGTTTGGTTCTTTTGTCGTGCTGAATCGTACATTCCATCTTCCTTTGTCAACTCCCATCGGCATCCAGCTCTTCTCGTCGAACTCCGTGTATTGTTTTACTCCAATTTTCGTCATCTCTCAGTTTACTTACGATGGGAAAATTAAGCTGTCTTTCTTTGTCTTTTGCTTGTTTCTTCTATAGCGTGGTAACTTCCAGCTTACCTCGACAATTCTTATTCGCATATAGCTCTTATAATCGGTCTCCGTGTTTTCTTACTACAGCTTTCGTATTATCTTTAATTATTTCAATAAGAACTTCATCTGGAACTTTCCCACATTCAGACGTTTCAGCTTCTTAAGTCGTCTTCTATCATGGGCTACCTTCGTGCTGTAGTTTAAGTACTCGAGTTCTATAGCTTCCTCAAAGCTGCTAGACAACTGAGCCTCTCTACTTCACTAATCGTACGACGTTATTATACGACGAAGTAAAGCTAATCTACAGATTTTAGTAGATATTTGGTATTTAAGGTAGTAAACCTTAAACACTAACAAAAGCTTTTGCATACTTCGAGTGACGTTAATTTCCTGTAGTGCTTTTTCACCTACTAACTATAACGAGTTATGGGACCTCTATCTACTTATTGCTAAATAGCCTCAGAAAAATGTTTGAAAGGATATAAATTATTGTCCAATTCTGACCATTCCCAAAATTATAACGAATTTCGGTCTCCGCTATTCCTAACACATCCTGGGTCGTTGTTATCACGACAATTATTTACGAAAAATATTTTTAAAAGTAAATGCACAGTACCCAACGTTTTTTATTTAACCATATTTTAATAAAGTTAATCCGATTTGTTTATACAACACATGCGTAAATATCAAATACAGAACCATAGACTAAATCGTTTATGTCATTTGGAAAACTATGTTGAAAAAGGTTAGGGATATTTTAAATAAAACGAACTAGGACAAAAATGTCCTACCTTACCTTATTACCTTAATAAAAATAAAAATGCTCAGATTAAATAATAATATTTTATTTCACAATACATCATAGATATAATTAATACAACACCTACGAGTAAACATGTTAATAATAATATTGTTTACATAGACTATATTCTTATTGCTTCCCTTTTTAGACAACGATTGTAAAAGTTCTGCTAAAGCTCTGTTTTAAGATTTTAAAAATAAATATAATACTTAACAGCTCTTAATGTATATTAAGATATAATTTTCAAGACCCCGGTCTATATTCGTTTTTAGTCTTGCGATAGGAATCGCTAGCGGAACTAGATATTATTACTAAAACAAAGGTATATAAATTTAAAAAGATTTTTCTCTGTATTTTTCCATTTCTTTATGTTTTTGTAAAATTCACTTTGCCTTGGATTACCGCAAAATACATCAGTTCTCACAAAGTGGACAATACAAGGTATTTTCGAAATTATTAAATTTCAAAGCTTCTCCTTACTTTACAACTGGTTTTAAAAGTTTTAAATTTTTACAATCACTTCATTTTAATGTATAAACATCGATTATTATTCGATTCGATTATGTTCGATTATTATTATTACATGACTAAATAAGACTTTAAATAAATATTATGTATTTTTTGACTGGATAACTTTATCCTTTATTTTTTTCTTTTAACTTTAAGGACGTTTTTACAAAAAAAAATCACGGGGATAAACCACCCAGATGCAAATTATCTGTGGGTCACACAAATAGTCGTCCCGTGTGGGAATCGAACCCACGACCCCCGACGCCGAAGCAATTAGCTCGGCAACGGCGCCACCGAATCATCTAAATAAATATTATAATAATTATAAATCATATCACGTTTTGTGTACACAAAAGTAAAAATAAGAAATCATAAATATGTATAAGTATACTTATAAACTATATTACAACATTGATTTGCATTGCTTTTGAAGGTAAGGCAGTTTTTAACATATAAATTTTTTATGAACATTGGTCCCAGGGCGTGGTTAAAAATAAATGTTGGTAATAACCTTACCTTATTAATAAAGTATACATTATTAATTAATACTCAATTATCTATTCTTACATGGGAAAATAGTAACGATTCCAGTAAAAGTAATTTCGAGGCTGTGTGTATCGTTTTCAATGTGTAACCAACCTTATCTATTGATATTAAAAGCTTAATATCTCTTCAAAATGAACTGTACAAAATATACATTTCTTGGACCCGAATAAAATATATACACAACCAAATTAAAGATAAGACCACAGTATCAAGTATGTTTAACTACATATATAAAATGACCAACCAGTAATTTATGCATATGATGTAATCTCGGGGACCACCAAAATCTGTGCGACACCAAGCGTAGCACGACCACGATTGACTTACGTCAAGACCACGGCTCATATTACGACCACAGCGCATATTACGACCACAGCTCATATAACGACCACAACGACCACAGCTCATGTTTACAGCTCATATTACGACCACAGCTCAAATTACGACCATAGCTCATATTACGACCTCAGCTCACATTACGACTACAGCTCATATTACGACCACAACTCATACCACGGCCATGGCTCATAAAACGGCCGCAGCTTACGTCACAGTCACTGCCTGGACGACCGCACTGTCGGTTAACTCCCCCACCTGCCTGTTGGTCTTTTGCCTGCCCGGCCTCTGCGGCGGCACCGAGATGTTGTGCTCCCTCTGCATGTGCTTCTTCCAGTAGCAGCGGCGAGTGAAGCAAGCGTGACACACGTCACACTCGAACCTGAGAAAGCGTCATTAAGGAGAAGCCTAAACAAGCGAAACGAAAAAAAAAATATATCCGTTTATCTCGATAATTGCCTATATCCATGCGGATGTAACAAGTTAAATATAAAAGTTCCTGGCAAAATATTTTATCACGTGTTCACTTATACGCTTTTCTATGCGCGCAAAGTAATCCACAAAACTTGAGAAAACCTTAGAAAGAGTGCGCCTCGGTAACCTCACTCGCGAAACGAAACGTAAAAGAGTAACACTTCAACTTCACGCCAGTCTTCCGTGGCGCCGTGATACTTCCCGACGCGAGCCTGCCCATTTCGCAGCAGCAGAAATTTACCAAGACAATGGTGACCTGCCTCTTAACGTATAAAATTTATATCGTATAAAATCTATACTATTGCCGAATATCTTGACGACGCCAATGTGTGGGGTTAATACTGTTGATACTCACGTAGGCTAAAACAAGACTATTGTACCTGTACTATTGTTTTGTAAACTGATTTTTTTAAAAAGAGCAACTGTTGGGTTTCTTGCCGGTTCCTTCTCAACAGAAACTGTTTCCCGAACCGGTGGTAACTTACGAACGTGTTAATTTCTTTGTAAAATTTTGACGTTTCATAAGAACGCGCAAGCGTTTATGTGAATAAAGATATTTTATTATTATTATTATATGTTTTTATGACCACGGGGATAATCTGCAACACATGTGGTGTAGCAGATGGGCCGGAAACCTTTAAAAGAGTGCGCTCCGTTAGGCTCACTCGCCGGACGTAACGCAAGAGTATAAACACGTCCAATTCGCGCCGGTCCTCCGATGTTTCACCACGCGAGCCTGCCCATTTGTGCAACAGCATGGCCTTCCGGGGCGGTTTTCACCGCTCCCAGCCACCGATTAGCTTAATGCACAGTCGACGACCGTCGGGGTCTCGGTCCGAACCGGCGACCTCGACGGCCCTTAGATGACACACCATAATTAAACGCACGCATGAGCACATGCGCGACCCTACCCATAGCGGAGGGTCCAAACCCGTGGGTTCTGGCTAGCCCACCGGTTCTGCGTCCGATGAAGCTTTAATAGTCTCGGGACTGAAAGCAAAAACATCAGTTAATACAAGATAAAAGATACAAGCAACAGCATAAATTCACCGGCACAGCCGTGACCTGCCTCTTAATGTCGTTGTGCGAGTCCAGGTGGCGGTTGAGCTTGGTGCGATCGTAGAAGCCGCGGTCGCAGAGCGGACAGCTGAAGCGGCGCACGCGCTCGTGGTAGCGGCGGATGTGGCACGTGAGGTTGGACGAGGTGTGGTAGGAGGCGGTGCAGTACTCGCACTGGTACATCTTCACGCCTGCGCGACGTCGCGTTGAGAAAGACTGAGAAATTCGATGTGGATTCCCCTCATTCGATTCAGACGCGAACCAAGCTATTGTTGTGTATACAGCGTGTCGTTACCACCGCGACAATAAATGAACACACATATAGAGGATAACTTTTTAAAATTGTATTAAACATTTACATTCTTCGAACATCAATGTTTACCGAGTTATTAAATTTTCCAAAACAAACAATTTTAGAACACCCTTACGTATAAAATTGTAACGTAAAGTTCATTTGTAAAGTCACAAAGCATATGAATGGGTTGAATGAATTTAAAAGAGACAAAACATACTGTTAAAAGGAGAGGCTTGTAATGCGACGCTGTGGCGTGAGTTGTATAGGATGTTACAAATTTTGTTTCTTTTTTACTTAATTAGTTTGTTTGAAAAATATTTTTTTTTAATTATGGATTTTGTTTAACGTTAATATTTTTTATGATTATTGGCAAGTAGCGTTAGACGTGTGTTCATTTATTGTCGCGATGGTAACGACACCCTGTATATATTAATAAGTTGTGGATTTCACGTTGCATACAAAGATTAAGGTAAGTGGGCTGCGTTTGGATGAAATTGTTGTACGATGTATTTTATGTTTGTAATGGTTAATTTGTAATATTTGTGTTTTTCTCTTTTGTTTTTTACAATCTTAGTAACTTGATATAAATGATAATAATTAAAAAAAATAGATGTGATAGCTCAGTGTTTGCGTGCTCGCTTTAGTATCGATACACTCTAGCAACCCGAGTTCAAATACCGGTGCCAGCAGCAACGAAAATTTTCAATTTTATGTGCTCAATTATCACGTGTTCAGCGGCGAAGGAAAACTTCGTGAGGAGGTTTGTTTCGCATGTTTTCGAAATAATAAAAAAAAAATTATCGACTATTCTACTACCCTCTGTACGAACGATGCTTTTGCGTAGCACTAAGTATATAGGATGATACTTTTTGGCAAGCAGTTGTATGTGTGCATGAATGGGAACATTCGGGTGAGAATGTTTGGCTGCGTGTACACAGGCTAAGTACACAGGCTGCTACTTTTTTCCGAGCAGCTGTTAATGCGCGAACCGGAACGTTCGGGTGTGAATTGACGTGTGTGTATATCCGTGTGTGTGACACTCGCCCGTGTTTATACGCAGGTGCTTAGCTAAATATACAGGCTGTTACTTTTTGCTGAGCAGTTTTCAATGCGTGAACGGGAACGTTGTGTGTGTGTGTATGTGTGTGTGTGTGTGTGTGTGTGTGTGTGTGTGTGTGCGTGCGTGCGTGCGTGCGTGCGTGCGTGCGTGCGTGCGTGCGTGCGTGCGAGCGTGCGTGCGTGCGTGCGTGCGAGCGTGCGTGCGTGCGTGCGTGCGTGCGTGCGTGCGTGCGTGCGTGCGTGCGTGCGTGCGTGCGTGCGTGCGTGCGTGCGTGCGTGCGTGCGTGCGTGCGTGCGTGCGTGCGTGCGTGCGTGCGTGCGTGCGTGCGTGCGTGCGTGCGTGCGTGCGTGTGTGTGTGTGTGTGTGTGTTACGCAGGTGCTTAGCTAAATTTACAGGCCGTTACATTTTGTTGAGCAGTTGCTAATGCGTGAACGGGAACGTTCGGGTGTAAATGCATGTGTGTGTGTGTGTGTGTGTGTGTGTGTGTGTGTGTGTGTGTGTATGTATGTGTGTGTGTGTGTGTGGGTGTGTGTGTGTGTGTGTGTGTGTGTGTGTGTGTGTGTGTGTGTGTGTGTGTGTGTGTGTGTGTGTGTGTGACACTCGCCCGTGTGTATACGCAGATGCTTGACGAGGTCGTGCTTCTGGCAGGTGCGGTAGTCGCACCGGTCGCAGGCGTGCCGCGGCGGCTGGTGGGAGCGCACGTGCGTGTAGTGGGAGGCGCGGTGCACGAACACCTTGCCGCAGATCTGGAACGAACCGGGAACCTGCTGTTGGGAAGCCCAACGGACATCCACCACCGGGCCTATGACCCCTAGTATTTCACTACATAGTATAAAACAAAGTCGTCCCGCTGTCTGTCTGTCCTGACTGTCTATGTAAGCTCAGATCTTTAAAACTACGCAACGGATCTTGATGCGGTTTTTTTACTAGATAGAGTGATTCACGAGGAAGGTTTATATGTGTAATACATTGCAAAAAAATTATAGAAATTAGTTATAAAACTATTCTCACACCTACTGAATATACATATGTAAAATTTCATCAAAATCCGTTAAGCCGTTTCGGAGTAGTATAAACACTAAAACTGTGACACAAGGATTTTGATGATAATGATATTTCAGGACATATTTACACAATATTCTCTAGTCCCAAACAAAGCAACGCTTGTGCTATGGATACTAGATAACTGATGAACATACTTAAACATACTTTTCTTCATAAGAAAAGTATGTTTAAGTATGTTATACATAAATACATTATTATACATATATAAACGCCCAGACTCTAATCTATACATAAAAATAAATAAAATTGTAAGAGTGTCTGTTTGTAATATTAAAATAACCGCTTTTTACTTAATTCATATTTATGTATACACCGTACATATACTAAAATAACATTTTTTACAGTTTTTGTCTGTCTGTCTTTCTGTCTGTTTGTTCCGGCTAATCTCTGAAACTGCTAGACCGATTTGGACGGGACTTCCACTGGCAAATAGCTGATGTAATAAGGAGCAACTTGGGCGACTTTTATTTTAGTTTTTTTTTTTAATTCCACGCGGACGAAGTCGCGTGCACAGCTAGTAAAACACAATGTTCATCGCACAATACTTTTCCATTAGTGACCGAAGCCACAACGCTTCGCGCAGGGGGCGGGTACACTGCCCACTGCTGTTCGGGTCGTCAGCCGTTTTACCCCTCAAATTCGATTCGAATTTGTTTTTGTTTTCGATTCGAACTCACTCTCGATTCTAACTCGATTTGAAAATCTTACTCCCGAACCGAATCGAAACTAGAAACAAAACCGTGCGTTATCAAATCCGTTAACTGTATCTGGCCTATTACGTCACAGACAAACGTTCCATGTTTACGGTTATAACATCTTTCTTGTATAAAATGTTAATTGTTTAATTTTTTTCGTAAAAATTATCCGATCTTAGTTAGCTCCAATTAGAGCCGCTACTCGATTGTGCGCCGGCGTCAGATTCAGTGGTACGAACTGCCACGAATTCGAGTCAAATTCGATTGATTCAGAACTCGAACTCGACTCACCTCGCAGACGAATCGCTCGCTGTCCCTGTGAGCGTCTCTCTTGTGCTCGTCCGACTGCTGCTTGCTGGCGAACTTGAGGCCGCACGGCTCGCAGAACAGCTTGCGGAACTTGAACTTGCTGACGCGCTTCGCCCCGCCCTTGTTGTAGGGGCCGCGCTTGGCGCGAACCGTACCAACGCTTTGCTCAGCGCTGAAAGGGCGGAGGGGAGGGTGTTGGATGAGTGGGCAGCTCTGTACGGGTATGTACCATGTTAGATGTTACTGTTCTGCCTTTTGGTGTGTGAGGCCGATGCACACTTTGTTATAAGACAGCAACGCACCTGCAGCGGTACGAGTGTTGCAAATGCCCTTGGGCTGCGGTTATCACTTAACATCAGATGAAACGCCAACTCGGTTGCCACCTTGTAAAATAAAAATAAAACACTAATCGAAGCCGTGATTGCTCAGTGTCCGGGCGCTCGCCTTTAATTCAATATACTCGAGCAACCTGAGTTCGATCCCCGGTGTCGGCACCAATGAAGTTTTTAACTTCAAGTGCTGACTTATCACGTGCTCCGCGGTGAAGGAAAACATCGTGAGGAAACCTGCATATTTTCGAAATAATAACAAAAAAAAATATTTCGAAGATATGTGAAGTCCGCCAATCCGCAGTGGGGCCGCGTGGTGGACTATGCCCTGATACCCTCTGTATAGAGGAGGCCTTTGCCCCGCAGTGGGACATGTAGAGGCTGTAACGTTACGTTACGTTACTAATCGAAGAGAGTATTCTCCTATCTGTATTAAGAGTCAAGCTGTTAGAAGATTGAAAACTGTTGTGGTGAATTACCTTCTCTTATTATGTCTCAATTAACATTTAATAGTGAGTTGCCTTGAAGCCTCAGTTAAGTTACTAGTCAACGGAAACTTTTTCTTTCTCCTGCCCTTATCCCACCGAGGTGGCACACATGGGAATCATGTTGTAAACGGTATTGGCTAAATTTTTTCACTACCGACCGCCTTACGTCAATCTTCCTTCGAAATAAAAATCCAGATGACAGATGAACCAGACAAATAGTTTTATTTTCTATACATCAGTCATACATTAGCGGCTTCAGCAATGCCGAGGTACTCATTTTAGCAATAATGAGGTCTAATACTATGTTTTTAATTCAGTAATTTTACTTGGTTTAAAAAATCGGCCAGACTCGCGCACGAAAGGTTCCGCATATATAATAACAGCAGAAAATCATTGCTGTTATATGGGAGCCACACTTTGTTGTTATAGCGGCAACAGAAATACATCATCTCTGAAAATTTAAACTGTCTAACTATCACGGTTATCGAGATACCTGGTGATAGACAGACAGACAGACAGCGGAGCCTTAGTAATAGCGTCCCGTTTTACCCTTTGGATACGGAACCCTAAAAAAGCATCAAAATTCTTTCACCGTAAAAGTAAGAATTTGAACTATTAAACAAAAATTATTTTTAAATTATATTGAAATATTAACATCTTACATAAAGGCTTTGCTTTATGTAAGATGTTAATATTTTGTTAAAAAGTTTCAAAAATATGCTGTTATTTACCAAAATAACTGTTTATTGTTTGAAAAAAGAGATTTAACATATCAAAGCTTTTTAAGTCAATTGCCATTATCAATTGATATTTCATTACCACCACATGCCAAACAATATTTACAATATGACCTTGAGTCTTTTTGAAAACAGTCTTAGCACAATAATATAAACCAAACTGAGTCAAACTGTTGTTGATATCATTAAATAAATAAATAAGTATTCAAATCATATTTACCACTCTTTTTTCACTTTCATCTTGACCCGAGCACTCTTCCGAACCTTTACATTAGATTCTGATTTTACAATAGCATCTTCAAATATATCCAAAGTCTCATTTGGCTCAGTAAACTCATCCTTTGTATTACTTATATCATCTGTCACCGAACCAACTGTTAGTGTTCCTGGTTCCTGTATGTTTATATTGCTATTTACATTTTTTAAAGTTTCCTCTGCTAATAAACACAGTGTTTTGAAATTGTGCGCAATAGCTAGGTTGTCTAAGCAAGCTTTGCACATCTCTGTCGGAAGACCGTCTTCTTTTTTAAGCTGGAAAATAGTTATTTCATATTTTTAAGAATTATTGTGCTTGATTAATATTCATATAAATATAACAATAACATTATAGCTGATGGTACGATTTTCCATTGATGTCCATCGAATTAAGGAGCGGGAGGGGTGCTGGGGGGAGAGGGCAAAGAGGGTTATTACCCACTAAACTAGTGGTGCACTGACATTCTGGGTGGTCATAAAAAAAATAACCATGAAGGCTAAGCTTAACCTTCTAACCTAATCTATCGAGTTGGATTACTCTGTGTCGGATTTGTGACCTATTAAACTTTTCAAGTTGTACTGTTCATTAATGGAGATATTTAGCTCGATACTCGCCACGTCAGCCACACGTATTGGCGAGCTCCACACTTTCTGAAAATATTTCCATTTTTCTGGGCTTGTGGCAGCCTACATAATTCTCGTTACTTAACCGCCGCCCCATGCTAGGGGTTGTCTTTCAATTAGCACCACCAGGAGGCATGTGTTGGGAATCTAAGAGTTACCACCTACGGACGTGAAAGACGACTACTCCCCCAAACAAGGACAAGGGAAACAAAAAGTCGTACCGAATGTTAGAAAATTGAAGAGGCGTATGCGCCACGGTAGGAGAAAACACGCTTAAGAAGAAGAAGAAACTTTTAAAAAAAATTTAATAAATTATTTTACCTATATTTATCATGTTGGCAGTATTACTGTGTATTGAGTTTTTGAAGTAAAATGAGTAAAATGGTGGACTTTCTTAATAGAAATAACAAGTTTTAAATATATTTTTCTCAAAAACTATGTGTTTCCCCATGTTGGAACTTTACATGTGTGCTTATAATAATGTTACCTTTCTGAAAAAATATCAACCCTCAACCCAACTGACATCAGTGGAAAACTAGTTGATGATTATCATCCCAATTGGATTTGAAAATGGAAAAGTTTTTTTGTTTATTTAATTCCTCCTAATATACCTAACCTAACAGTTTCAATTAATGCCAACTTGGACTGGATGAAGCAAACTTAACCTTTATCTACTATACCATTCACCACTGCAAATTGATTTTGGGGCAAGCTAGAAAAAACTAAAGTCAAGCACAATATCATATTTCTATAATAAGTTACAATATTTACTAAGGCAAAAATTCCAAACAGTGCTAATACATTAACACACAAATGGCAAAATAATGTTATTGTGTTATTTTCACAACAATGTCATAGAATAATAATACCCACTGATGAAATAGTGGGAAACCCTTCATTTAATACATTCATATTTTCTCAAGCGAAAATTGGCTTAACACACAATGTTTATACTGTTTGGGGAAAAAAACTTTTCTTGATATAATTTAATATTGTATTTTTAAGTAATTTATAATGACAAAGTTGTAAACAACTGGTAATTTTTATGGACTGTTCAAACGACTTCACTGTTTACTTTTATTAAATCAATCTATTTTATTGGTACATACCTGTAACCCAGTACAAAAATAAATTTTATTAATGATATCATCAGTGTCAAATATATGAAGCATGTTCACATTTTTAGTCATACAAATTCGGCAGGTATCCATGATATACAATATGATTTAAAAAAATTATCTTAAGTTATTATTTATTTTACCATTTTGTAAATATTACTTTATTTTTACCGTAAATTAATTTGAAAACTAAAATGTAGATTGTAGATTACATCAATATACATACAAGCTATTGAGTGAATTGTAGTTGGTGAATTAATTTTATTATCTAATCAAAATGTCATTTTTTGAAAATGACATATTTTGACAGTATATAGAAAACAAAACATTAAAAAATTAAAACCGTAAACCGTTATGTTGATGCTCTGTTTGTCAAAAAAATACTTTTTTTTAGGTATGAAAACAGCTGGAGTGGAGTTACATGTTACAACATTAGGCTTGATGCCATTATTAGCTAAAAATTATAAAATCCTCTTTGTAGAAATTATAAATCAATATTTCCTAAATGCTTAAAACATTTTTTTATGTTTAGCAATCCACTAGTTTATAAGTAAAACTATATTATTCTATATGGTCAATTACATAGACGACAGTAAAAAATAAAGCTTTTGTGTGTAAGGATTGTAAGGTCAGTGCCGTCTCTATGTCTAAAGGTCAGGTCACTTTTCATCGTGACAGAAAATACAATAAAGATCTAAAAGGGAAGGAATATAAGATGGAAACAAAACCCTGCCGTCGCTTAGGGAACTGTGATGGGAAAAGCGACCAGCTCTTTTGTGTGTATACGCTAACATTGTGGTAGGATCAAGCAACAGTTCTGTTGCATGAATGGGCAGGTCCATATGGGAAACTACCACGAGCTCACATAAGACCAGCGTGAAGTGGTAGTGTTATACGCCTCTGCGTTTCTTTCGCCTGGTGAGTGAGGTAGCCACGGCCACTTTTTAAAATGTGGGAATGTATCTGCAACCCTACGGATGCTGCAAATGTCGGTTATCACTTAACATCAAGTGAAATGCCATCGCGCCATCTCGCTTGCCCCATTCTCACATAAAAAAAAATCAGTTCACAGTTTTTGTTGATAAATTTATTTTTACACGTGTACTTGATATATAGAAGTATATCATTAAATGCTATCTAATCACCTTATACTTCCTTAATAACATATAAATGGCATGATATTTTTAATAATGTGTAATAAAATAATTTGATTTTTAATTCAACAATTTATTGTCTCATAAAGATTTTCAGCACTTTATTTATAACTCGTCATTTTTTCATAACGCGCCTAAAGAAGTATAACTTCAAAAATATTTAAGTGGAGCTCACATTCAACATACATGATATGACTTCACATACAACAACAGACATGATTTTTTGTCGTTTTCATAGATAATGGTACGAACCCTTCGTGCGTGAGTCCGACTCACACTTGGCGTTTTTTTAAACTTTATATATAGATACGTAAGTTCCTAGGTTATAGGTAGGTAGGTAGGCGCATTATGAAAAAATGATGATAGTGAAACTTTAAGATGTGCGCGCATCACTGTAACACAAAAGTAACACCTTTGAAGCTGCCCGCTAAACCGCTTATTTTTTTATAGATGGCAGCATATTCTCAATCACATTCACCCGTTACAGTTCACAATAAAGAATGTAGATGACGTTTTCATGATCTTTATTATTTATAACCTTTTCCAGTCTTTTTATTATTTTATTGTAATTAATTATTTGCATGCAATTAAAAATTATTTTAATGATGCAAAAAAAGTATAACTTCTCACGCGCGTACATAATTCTTTTTTATTTATTTTTTTGCTGGATGAGCCACTAGAGGCCTTAGGGGCCTTCACAGATCCGACGGACTTGAGGTGCCCTGGCGCAAGGGGCGCCTAGCCTGAACCTCGGCGTATTATGATTATGCATTATGGCTAAGTTCGAGGGCTCCCGAGGAAGTCTCGGCTCGGCCGGTCACGCTATTATTATCACTGGTTTGGGAGGCCGCTTTGGCATACGCTCCATGGAGCGACTAGGCTCAAGGGTCCCCGAGAGGGGACCACGGCTTGGGCTGTTACTCAATACGCGTTTAGCATTCTGATTCGAAGGTGCCCGAGAGGGCCGGGCCTTGGCTCGATCGGTAGCTATTATCTGGCTGGGGCACGTACATAAATACACGCATCCATTTTTGTAGTATAGAAGAAGATGATATGTCACAGTTGGCCACAATACTGCAGACGAATGAAAGGACCTGATACCTTAATTTTATTAAATTATATGACAAAACTAAAATACCTTAGCACATACACTGACACAAAAATAGAGACTAGGTTCTGTTTCAAATTTAAGTAGTTCTTAGTAAGAGACAAAAAGCATAAGAAGATCCTGTGGTAAACTTGTTAGCTCAGTAAGTCTTCTTATATTTTAAATTTCATCAAATAACTGCATATAGAGATTCATAATATTTATTTCAGAGTCATTTATTAAACTTTGCTTTAACAAAACGCATTTCATTAGCGTTCTAAAATGAGTAACATCTAATACACCTGAGGCATTAATTATATTTACATTTTTTTTTACAGTAAAATTATATTACATTTTCTCAGAGCAGATAGAATTCTATATACAATATTCTATTTTGCAAAATTTTTATTAGAACTTTAAATTAGTTAGTTTTTGAACGGCCCAAAATGGCTGCTACATTAATAATCTTAACACTTCTTAGGCTCATTCCACACTGTTGGAATGAACTAAAATATTATACATAAATTTGATAAAGTGATTAAGGAAATAATACACCCCTATATACCCAATAATGTTCAATAAATGATGCATCTTACTTAGATTTTACTTATGTACAAAATAAAATAATTAGAATAAACAAAACATATTATTACAATCATTTAAAATAGCAAGGTTATATCGCTATATTTAATCCTACCGGACTAAATATAGCCATTAAGTATTTATAATGTTATCAGAAAATTCGGCATAAAAAAAATCTACTGTTTATAAAAAACTAACAAATACTTTATTTGATGTTTCTATGTAGGTAGTTACTTGTGTTAAATTGGTCGACAAAATTTTCTCATCAAATTAATCTTATCATTACAGTATATTCAACCAATTATACTAGAATTTGATATTTTTCGGTTATGCAGCAGTTTTACTAAAGTAAAACAATAATATAAATCTTTATTCTGCTGCAGTGTGTTCCATACCAGTCGGTGAGCGGTGAATGTCAAACGTCAAAAATCAAATAAATGTGAGTCGGGCGTTGTAAAGACGAAGGCAATTGCAATTTTCATTGATATACCCTATTAGTGCCTTCGTACGGTGTCTTCCGTTCATTCAGCATCAGCCCTGCGGGTCACAGGTGAGTTGCTTTCATTTATACGCAGGAATTTTAGGTTAACCGAAACGTTTAACATGATAAGGTTTATCTGTATGAGTTTTATTTGATATGTCCGATTGTATAAGCCGGCTATACCGTGGTTTGATTGCTGGATAAAGATAATGCATTGTCAGTTAATTTGCATAGTCACTGACCGCTGCGCGCGGTCGTTGCTTTCCGTAGAATTTTGTTACTATTACAGTTTTCCAATAAGAACTTGATACTTTTAATTATAGTTTTGGTGTTCGTTGTATAGTGGTTGTTAGGAAAATAATACTAATTAATAAAGATTATATATCGTAATATGTGGAAGTAACGTTACAATTTTTTATTTTGTAATGTATAATCCTCATACGTCTAAAGTTGGGACAACTTTTGTTGTTAATAGATATTGGTAGATAGATAATCATAGATAAGGTTTTAGAGGCGGAAATATCTTTGCCAAGTGTCAATCATTGATTGTCCGGATATAGGTGTTTTATTGATGATCATTTCAAAATTGTTTCTGAGGCTGACATTATGTAGCTTTCAACATTTACCATCAGTTAAACCACACACACTTACCGCCAGTTACCTTGGCTTTGAAATGTAAGACAAACCTTCGTATATTTCATTGGTATAATGAAACAATTTTTCTATCCATAGTGATATGAACATACATAAAAAATATAATATATACATATACTCAAAACATGGAACCTCCTTCTTATTTGAAGCTGGTTAAAAACTTACTACAAAGAAACTGTTGATGGCTTATATAACATTGAATTGTAAAATGAAAATTTAAAACCCTCTTTAATTTTTAGTTCTTCTTTCTCAACCTAGATGAAACTTGAAATGTGCAGAAAAACTGTACTGTAAACGAGAACATCTACTCTATGTTTTATTGATATTATATATATCATTTACCAACCCATACTGCCATGAATTTTCTCTCAAACCATTAAACGGCTCTAATTATCTATTTAAAAGCAACAAACCCACAATCATTATCACCTCAGACAATGTATGGTATAGTTTTCAAAATTCATATTTATGTTTTGTCTTAATTATCTAATCATCAAATCAGTCATTGGAGTGCCATTAAGATCTTATCACATCATAAATAAATAATTTGATAATTGTGGAAGATTAATTTCCACTTACAACCTGTTCAAATTGATTACAGATGCGTTTGAATGCTTCGGTGAAGAGCGCATGCTCTATTTAAACCCAAACGAGTGGTGCTTTTACATTGGAAATTAGTCTTGAGTGGCATATAAACTCTGCAAACACTCAGACAACTTAAACTCAGAACTGCTCTCTGTCAATACCACTCCCTCTTGTGCAGTGATTATTCCTATCTGATGGGGTCTGCTTGACTTGTGCTTCCATTTCGCATTATAAGACATGTCATACAGTAATGTCGCAGGATCTTCTGTTTGTCAATATCACTTAATTTTATGTGCCTGGATGGTTTGATGGTTTAAGTTTTCATTCTTTGACTTATCATTATCTGGGTTTGATCTGAAAGTGATGAACAGGAATCTAAGCAGTAAAGTCCAAGGTTTGAAATCCAGATGTATCATTGTATGTTTTATCCTAGCAATTGATTTTCAGAAAACCGATTCATGATTAAACAGCCATTATCCAATACTGATTTTGTATAACTTTAACAACTGAATTTTTTTATATAATTTTGTTTCTTTGTCCAATATCTATTATTTGTGGCATTGAGTGTAATAACATATTTTCTATGTAAGAAACATTAGTTTTTTTTTTTTCTTTTCAATTTTTTGTGTAAATCTTATTTATTTTCAATGTGAGTGCCTTGACTGCTTTTTAAAAGAAAAACTATGTCTATTGAGCCAAATCTCACTGCGTTGCAACCTGTTTTAAGATTTAGTAATCAGTTAAGTTATTTAAATAAACCGCTGCACTGTCTTTCATGCTAGGATTAAAATTTCATAAGTTTAAATAACTTAGGTATTTGCTATATAGTATTATTAGGCATTTATATTTTTGATATGCCTGCCATGAATGAACATTAGTGAAAAGAAATTATATGTAATGATTTCAATTTTATTGGAAACTGTTTTTATGTGTTAAAAGTAAAGTAACTTGCTCTGCTCTGGATAGAGGATTATTCCATAACATAGGATTGTTCCTTCAACCATAATATTTGAAGCCTGCTAATCCACACATTATGATTAGGCAGACTTAGAACATATACCAATTACTTTTCGAGTTTGCGGGTTTTCTCGGCATGGTCTCTTCTTTTCGAAAACTGCTTTGGTAAATAACTCCACATTCTATGGATATGTTAAAACTTATGTTGAATGCTAGCAGTTCACCTTATGTTAAGTCATTACCGCCGCCCAAGAACAGGCACAACATGTGGCGGGTCAGATACGTTGTGCCAACATTAAGAAATTGCGCTGTGATTACTTCACTCCTCAGACGAAACGCGAAAGTATAATACTTCCACTTCATGCTGGTCTTCTGTGAGGCTGTGGTATCTCCCCAGAGGAGCTTGTCTATTCGCACAATAGCTGTCCCAAAACCAGTAAAGGTTTGAACTCGGGTCTCCAAACTGCCGGTCGATTCGTATACCTAGGCGTTAGCTAGTGTTTTATTTACGTAAAATATTTACGAATAAAGATACGGGTATACCAGCGAGCCCTTTAGCACGTAATACTTTCGCGTTTTGTCTGGTGAGTGAGGTAGCCGGAGCCCAATTTTCAAAAGGTTGTCAACGCATCTGTAACCCTCGGATGTGGCAGATGTACATGGGCGGCGGTATTCACTTAACATCAGGTGAACCGTCTGCTCGTTTGACAAGTTTTCGCATAAAAAAATAAACGTAAATGCTTATAAATGTTTATTTCGTATTTCGTAATCCTTTTGTTAGAGGTGTATGCATGGATTGTAATTATGCAGCCTTGGTATCATAATTGTCCATAAATAATTACTTCGTTACGTACATAAGTCCTTATAGGCGAGCTCTATTTACCCTTTTTATGTGAGAAGTGGCAAACGAGCTGGCGGTACACCTGATGTTAGTTGATAACCGCCGCCCATAGACATTTGCAACACGCTTAGGGTTAGAAATACGTTGACACATTTAAATAAAGCGGGTCCCGGCTACCTCACTCACCAGACGAAACGCAGAAGTGTAACACTTCTACTTTACGCCGGTCTTCTGTGAGGTCGTGGTACTTACCCGGACGGACCTGCCCATTTGTGCAACAGCGAAGACAGCTTCGTGGTCCTACCATCATCAGCGTAGTTACCACATAAGGCTCGGGCATTGGTATACTGATTCGGATTGGTATTCTCTCTCTTCAGTTTCTTCTCTCTGTTTATTGGCCGTCGCAGTGTAGGACTTTTTTATGTGAAAAGTTGCCAAGCGAGCAGACGGTTCACCTGATGTTAAGTGAAATCCGCCGCCCGTGGACATCTGCTACACCCGAGTGTTCCAGATGCGTTGACAACCTTTTGAAAATTGGGCTCCGACGACCTCACTCACCAGACGAAACGCGGAAGTATTATATACCCCTTGACGTCGGTCTTCTGTGAGGTCGTGGTACTTACCCGGACGAGCCTGCCCATTCGTGCAACAGTCGAGGCTGCTGCGTGGCCCTACCACCGACTACCCCACACTAAGTGCAATGATGACTTCTGCAAATGTGCGGGATTTCGATGATGTTTCATGGGAGCCTGTGGGGGAAGCCTATGTCCAGCAGTGGACTAGAACAGGCTGAAATGATAATGATGATGATGGTACGAATTTTATTGTTTTTTTCAACCGCCTTATAGGAGGCCGTATTTTGAGTATTATGTATAGGTACTGATTAAATAAATAAAAATATTTTCAGACACATTTTTACACAACATTCTCTAGTCCCAAACTAAGCTGTACTTGTACTATGGGTACTAGATAACTGATAAACATACTTGTCTTTTATAAGTGTACATAAACAAACACCCAGAAACTGGAAAAACAATATGTTCATCACACAATATTTTTGGATCGAACCCATACCCTCTGTCGGAAGAGACTCACTACGCCCCATGCCAATGGGGTCGCCAATTACGCGTGGTACATGCAAACGACCCGCACTGGTAGAACCCTAGACCCACGCGTCGTCCCTAGTGCTAAGCAACTGCGAGTGTATAGTGTAGTATTGTAATATACTTGACGGTATTAAGCATTAAGATATTTGAAGTACGTTTTTTGATACCTGATTTTAATTTAAAATTATGTTGCCTAATCGACGATTCTGGTTATTATCCGTATCAAGAGTTACTTTCTTAAAGGTTGTACTTTTCCATATGCACGTATCTCCTTTCATCTGTCCTTAATCCGCCTAGGTGGGGTCGGCACACTGCGCAAATCGTGTTTTTAAGTGTAATGGTTAGGTGTTTTAAGACCTGCCTGAACAAACACCCAAATCCCGAACAATTATCTGTGGGTAACAAAAATAACTGTCCCGTGCGGGAATTGAACCCTCGGCCGGTTTCGATGCCAATGGTTTGGCGGTTGCGCCACCGAAATTTAACAGACATGATCATACTTTGGAGACGTGCGTGATATATACCAGGCGAGCATAAACTCGCGATGTTTCCAAATTATATATCTTTCAGGATTAATTTACTCTTTAGTCTCTCTTGTCAATCTGTACTGGCCTTAAGTAAACATCGTGACAGACACGTGGCCGCGCGTCGAGATTAAGTGATCGTCTTTTTTTTTCGCCTGTGAAGACGGCATTGTGATGTAAGTGCAAAGTGTCTTGTAACATTTCATTTATCTGTCTGTCAGTATCTGTTACAATGCTACAGAATCACTACAATTCATCACTAACGCTCTCCGCATTTTGATGTATTTTGACCTTGAAGTGGATGCGTTCGAGGGATGAAGGTCGAAAGGTCAAATTTTAGTTCAAGGTGTCCTTTAAATGTCAAATATTTTCATTTTTAAAAAGGAACGAGGAAGGAGGCAGCGTTTTAAAAAAGTGTTACTTTTTTAAAACAGTTCAGTACCTGAAGCACGAATGCATCTCGAATATTTGTTGGTTTAGAATTGAACCCACTGCCTGCTCTTCGTGAGCACACCGCTCGAACTCAGAAGCTTTGTTATACAAGAACTTTGGATTGATTACCAAATTGAAGCACTGTTTATCGAGAAGTAAGTTTTAAACACATATCTTATGGCCTATACGTAACTAATTAATAACCTCGTCTCTTATTATATTCACCACTACGATAAGAAAACACATATCACTGAACACGTGGTGCTCATAAAAAACAATTGTTCTAGATATTACAATATTTATTTTAGGTTGTGTCTAAGTAATAAAACTTGGAAGACTTAGTTCAAACCTATCCAGCTGTAGTTTATCGATTTCGATCGAATCTATTGCAACGTATGATCTTTTGGTACTCTTCTAGTTTTGTGAGTATCCATGGAACACTGAAAATACTCGACCTCCTCTCCCGATAGCGATCGAAAACGCTCAATTCTTCACCAATTTATGTATATCTATGTAGTCTTCCTGACGGTTCAGCTGATGTTAAGTAATTAGCGCCGCCCATGGACATTTGCAACACCCATAGGGTTGCAAATGCGTTGCCCCGTTTAAATAAAGTGGGCCCCAGCCACCTCACTCACCAGACGAAACGCAGAAGTGTAACACTTCTACTTTACGCCGGTCTTCTGTGAGGTCGTGTTACTTACCCGGACTGACATGCCCATTCGTGCAACAGTGAAAACTGTTACGTGGACTTGAGTTCCCTCGTAACGCAGTAACGCGTCTGCAACTCTCGTGCGTTGTAGATGTTCTTGGGCGTTGGTAATTGTGACATCTGGTGAGACGCCTGCACGCTTGCCAACCTTTCGCATGAATATAAAAAAAATCTGGCCACATTGGTCGTGTCTCGTCGGACCTTGCAGAGGTCACCGCGACATTGAAGCGACATTGGCGCGAGGGTTATCGGACAAGGGTCACGCGCTACACGAAACGATGCGTCCCAGTGAGCGAAAATCTGAATGGCGTTTTCCCGCGTCTTCTGGCGGCCACCACCGCTTCCGGAGCGCGCGGTTTCTGAAGTTATATAAATAAATAAATATTTAGGACACATATTTACACAACGTTCTCTAGTCCCAAACTAAGCAAAGCTTGTACTATGGTTACTAGATAACTAAACATACTTAAACGTACTTTTCTTTTGTAAATAAATACAAATTATAGATATATAAACACCCAGACACTAGAAAAACACTATGTTCATCACACAATATTTTTCCAGTAGCGGGGATCGAACCCCCACCCTCTGGCGCAGAAGGCAGGTACACTACCCACTACGACATTCGGGTCGTCAAGTTATACCACTTTTCTCTTTTGGCGCGTTCGGAAAAAGTTATGAGGGTAAAATTTTAACGATGCGCGCGCACACCAACCCTCAAAAAACGACATGACGAAGGAGCATTGCCTGAAATGTAAAAAAAAAACAATGTAGATGAAGGACGTTGAGATTTTCGTTGATGTGGCAATCGGCCGTTTAACTTACCGGTTAAAGTGTCTGGGCGCGAATCCCGAAGACGAATTCGACTCGGATCCGCGGCCGCGAAAACACTCGTAGATTTTTCTACAAACTTTAATGTTCCATCTTAAGTGCAGAGATTAGTAGTATAAAAATCTGAAGATCTATTGTGGTCCGCCCCCAAGATGTTACATACATATACATACCGAAAATCATATAATAGGACCTCTGGTAGTGAACGCTACACAGCGAAGACTGCTGTTTATGTTTTTAATTGACAGTGTCATTTTCGTGAATATCATCAAAATCGAACCGGAAAGTGCTTGTCTCTAATTAATAACTGAGCCGGTCCTATTCTCGTAACAGTAATTGCCTAATACATTTACATAAGGCTGAAAATCGCAACTCACTCTATCGCAATAATACAGCGCATCATTATGAACTCATTTCGCAATTTCTTGTATTAACTGATGTTTTTGCCCCGACGGCCGTCGACTGTGCATTTAGCTAATCGGTGGCTGGGAGCGGTGAGAACCGCCCCGGAACGCGGGTTTACCTTGTGTACGCGTTGTGTGGGTCTCGCCGTGCTCGGAGGCGAGGGCGAACTGGTGTGATTGTTGTTACACTAACTGTGGGTGTAGTGTTATCCGGCGGGACCCCGGGCGGTGGGTCCATCGTATCTAAGTCCTCTTCGTCGACCGGGTCGATGAGGACGTTTCGCGGGCGACGCTTGTTTACGTTCGCGTTTGTGTCGGGTTGGTAGTTTGCTGCGCTTACCACCAGAGGGTTGGGATGATGCTGGGCTCTATCGAAGAACCGTTTTGTCAAATCTTTAAAATGAGCGCGAATCGTCGGGAGTCTGCAATCGCTGTGCAGGTCGACGTTGCGCTGATACCATTGCGCACCGGTTGCGCGGCGGATAAACTTTGAACTACTTGCGATTTGTTAATGCGCGTAGGATTTGTATGTGCGAATATCATGCAAGCGTAGGACATGATTGGCCTTACGCAAGCTTTATATAACAGTAGTTTGTGCCTTAAGGGCATTTTACTATGCTTATTCGTTAAATTGTAAGTGTAGCCGGCCGGAGACGAACGCGGCTTTATTTCGGACTTGATTGATGTGCGTAGTGAAAGTCATACGCGAGTCGAAAGTGACTCCTAAATATTTGACCGTTTTCTCCCAGGGGAGCGTTTGGCCATATAGTGATATTTGCCCCAACTTTCTGTACTGGCGAGGACCTTTGTAACGGTGTGGCGGATGGGGGTTGGGGGTGCTACGAGTGAAGTGAATCGCCACACTTTTTTCTGGATTAATATCGATTCTCCATTTGCGGAACCAATCGCCGAGGCGGTCGGCGGCGCTTTGGAGTCGAGTCGTTAATTGAATGAGGTTGCGATCTGAGTAAAAGAGCGCCGTGTCATCCGCGAAAAGCGTGAGATTGACGTGGGGGTCTCTAGGTATGTCGCTCGTGTAGAGCGTAAATAACAAGGGTGAGAGGCAGGAGCCTTGTGGTACGCCGGCCGTGAGGCGGCGGCTTGTGGAGAGGGTGCCCTCGACTCGATATCGAAAAGAGCGGTTCAACAAAAAGGCCCGGATGGTGTGTACGAGCCTATCTGGCATTTTGAGTGTGTACAGCTTGTAAAGTAAGCCGTTGTGCCAGACTTTGTCGAATGCTTTTGCGACGTCGAAGAAGAGAGCCCCTGTACTAATGTGTTTGGGGTGGTTAAGGCCTTTTAGGATGTGCTCCGTTAGGCGGTATAACTGATCGGGACAAGAGTGTCTAGCTCGAAAGCCGAATTGTTCCGTTGGCAGAAGGCCGTTGGAAAATACGTGCTCTTTGAGCCTGTTTAACAATAGCCGCTCGTAGAGCTTCCCCAGACAACTGAGGAGGCTGATGGGACGATAGCTGGAGGGCTTATTGGCTGGTTTATTCGGCTTGCGAATGCCGATAACCGTGGCTTGCTTCCAGTCGTCCGGAAAGGAGCAACTGGAGAGAAGCGTATTGAAAATTGTCGCCAGTAAACAGATAAGCGGCCCAGGGAGAGCTTTGAGAATCTTATTACTTATATTATCTGGGCCCGGGGCGGATTTTGGTTTTAAATTTTTAATAATATTTTGGACCTCTTCGGGGGTCACTGAATTTAAAGGTTCGCCTTCCGGTGGAAGCGCAGCCCTAGTCTCGATTACGCGGTCCACCTCCGTTAGGTGGACCGAATCGGTGTGTTCGCGCGATGGCGTACATTGCTGCTCTAGGTTGTCCGCAAGGCATTCGGCTTTTTCGGAGTCATCTAGGGCTTCTGAAGCGCTATTAGGTCTAACTAACGGCGGTAGAGATTCGCGGGGGTCGGCCGCGGGCCAACCGCCAGTAGGCGGTGTGCGATGGCTCGATGTCCTCTAGGAGAGTGTCCCACGTTGTGTGTCGGTGTTCCGATACACGATCTTTGACTTCTAGCTGAAGGCGTCGAAGTAGGTTTCGGTTTGATTCCGATCGGTATCGGTCGAAGGCGCGTTTGGCTGCATTTTTCTGTCTAATTAGCAGTCGCAGGTCGGGCGGAAAGTTAAACCGCCGGTCGCCCGTCCGTTCAGAGTCTGTGACTGCGGAAGTGATAGTTTCGCGGAGACTCGCTATCGCTCGATTTGCGTCATCGAACGTAGCTATCGTCTCGGGTAAGTCTACTAAGTTCTGGGGGTCCAAGGCCTTGAGTTTGACCTCAAGACGATGCCAGTCCACTACGGATTTGGTCGGAGGGACCGCGCCGGCGTTCTGGCCCAGTTTACACAGGACGGGCCTGTGGTCTGAGTCTAGTTCATGGATTGTCTCTATCGACTCGATGTCGAGCGAGACCTCCCTGAATAACATTATGTCTAGGACACTCAGTGACGCGTGCTGGTAGTTGTCCACCGTAGGATACCTAGTGGGAGTCGCGGGAGCGACTATACTGAAATTTAGGTTATCGGATAAGCTAAAGATATGCTTTCCGTTGTTGTTTGGGATGCTGTTGATGTCCCATGAGCCGTGTTTGCAGTTTAGATCTCCTGCAATTATCACGGAAGGGCCTAAGTTAAGAAGCGTATCTAGGTCGCTTTGAAGGAGGGTTCTATTCCCCGAGAGGTAGGCTGAGACTAGTACAAGCGGCCTGTGGCCGGTGAGCGCTAACCTACACGCGGATGCCTCTATTTGATTTAGCTCTGGAATGTCGAGCGGGCAACAGTGCAAGGACCGTTTATAATAAATTAGTGTGCCTCCCAGACGGTTTGCTAACCGATCGTGGCGGACAATATTGTAATTTGCGATTCTGGGATCGCGTACACTAGGTTTCAAGAATGTCTCTTGCACTAGGAAAATATCTACATTATAATCGCGAAGGAATTCCGCGATTTCATCCCTTTGACCCTTTATGCCGTTTGCGTTGAAATACGAAACAACCAGAGCCCGAGGTTTTGTTCTACCTGCGGTTGTACTTCCCATTGAGGTGTTTTTATGGGTCTAATTAACGACGCGGCGGAGCGCGGTTTTATTGCGCGGACTATTGTTCTTTATGGTTGGCTCGTAAAAGCCCAAAGGGCTTCCACAAGCGTTTTGTGTTGGCTAATTGCCCTAAGACGCTCGTGGCCAGATGTGGCGGCCGCTATTTTAGCGGACAATACGGCGAGTTCCTGCCTATTTATTCTGTCTAATAAACTGCTAATGTTGGCTATTTGCGCGAATGGGTCGTCTTTGTTTTCCGCGAAAACTGACGGAATTGGCTGCACCTGCGGCCGCGGCGCCGTTTGAGAGGCGGACAGCTGTTGCGCGATCGGTCGTGAGGCGACCGGGATTACCGGCGCGGTTACCTGCGCGGCCACCTGGGGTTTCGCCCAGGCGTTAATGACGGGTACGGGCGCGGGGATGTATTTGACGGGCGCGGGTTTGGGCAACGTAGACTTCGCGGGAGATTTTCTCGCGGGAGTTTTCGGGGCCTTAGCGCAGCCTCTATAACTAGCCGGATGGCCGGTAGTGTGACAATTTACGCAGTCCGGTGGATCTGCGCAATCTTTCGGCCTCGTGCACTCGGTTGTGCCGTGGTCACCGGTGCATTTGACGCACCTTGGGTGAGCGAAGCAGTTATTGGCCGTGTGGCCAAAATGTTGACAGTTGTGGCACTGTGCCACAACACCTGATTTACGTGGGGGCTCGATGACTAAGTCACTGAGCCCACAGACCCTCTTAAGGTTGAAAATGGCCTTACCTTCCGGGGTAGGGTCAAGTTCCACCATGACCATGTCCATAGGGACACGGGTGCGAGGGTGCCTGAGACGACGCACGGCGTGGACCGGGTATCCCTGAGTGCGGATGTCGACCTTAGCCATATCGACATCCGACTCTTTTGGGACGCCCTTAATTACGACCCGAAGTTTACGCTCTTCGGGTAGTGAGTAGGTGTGGAAACCTCCCTTAGCTTCGCGCAAGTACTTTGTTACGCGGCGGAAATCGTCTGACGAGTCGAGGTATACGCGGATACCCATATTTGTATTTTTTTACCGGGGGTCTCGGATGTTGTGGCGTTCAAACCACGAACAAACCTGGTGCCACTTTGCCTTATCTTGTATAATTATTGGCGGCGGTGGCTTGATTTTTCGCTCGGAGGCGAATGTCGGTTCCGACTGGGCAGACGCGGCTGCCTTTTTGGCGGGCGTCGCGGTGGGACGGTTTGACGGGGCGGCCTCGCTTTCGGGGTCGCTGTCGGTAGCGGGGCGTTTCTTGCCCTTTTTTCGCGATTTGACGACGGTGAAGCCGTCGGCGTTCGCGTTGTTAGCGGGGGTCGTTTCGACCTCCATGTCTGAGCTGCCGTCCGATTGTGAGTCGGGAACGACAGCGCGGAAGGGGGCCGAATTTGGTTGCGCGGAAGGCGCGTTGGGTTCGTTCGCGGCGGCGGAAGTCGACGCGAAGGGCGTATTAGTTGTCGCAGAGGGCGACACAATAGTTGGCGCAGAGGGCACCGGAGATGGCGGCGAGGCGGCAGCCGGTGAAGCCGGACTGTCGCTAGAAAATTCGGCGTCGTTCCCTCGCGAAATTCAGATATTTTACCCATAATTCAGGGCATTCTTGACGCAGGAATTCCTCTATGAGGGAACCCATGTCGACGCTTGAGCCTTTGGGGCTTGCGCCCCGCCGGCGTGTGGTTTTCTAAATAGGCCTCCCCACCTTGCGGCAGGGAGGTGTGTGCCTAAAATTAAACTTTAGTCGCCTGCGCTTTAGGTGCGATAGGGTGAGTACCTAGCTGTCGCCTAATGCAACAAGCACACAGGTAAAAATTACAATGCTGCCTCTGAGACGAGAAATGTGTGTAGAATTCTACTTACGGACAGGAACCTGCCTACGAGCACAACACTACACTAACACTATCCGCTCGGAAGTCGGGCAAAGTTTCTTCTTTCTTCTGTAATGTTTTTTCTTTCTTCTATAATGTTTCTTCACTCTTCTTGCTTGAGACTTCCCTAACCGTAGACCGCGAAACACGACAACGATGAGGCAAGCAGTGCACACCGAGATATAAAAGAAATAATATAAGTAGCAACAACGGTTGCAAAATGGCTTCCGGGTCGGTTGGCATGGGCCCTCCGGCTCAGAGTAACGTCCGTTCCGTGTGGAAGCACGAAGCGGAATGTCTCTAAAGCGGAATGTCTTCTTTCGCAATTTCCAAACGATTTTCGACTTTGGACGCTCGGTTACGCCACGCTACCTTCATATGTAGCCTTAAGTATCTTTTATTTCTTTTCTATCAAATTGCCGTTATTCAGTACTGGCCATTACAAACAAAAAAGTTTTGATTGGCCGTGAATTCGAAATTCAAACTTTTTTTTAAAAATACGAAATTCTTTTTACAATTATAAAATATTAAAATATATAAAAGTTAGTTCTGTTTATTGATTAGCTTTGTATTTTCTTTGCATTTGAACATTTTTCGTCGTAACGGATACTTTAAAAATTCGTGTAATTATGGAATATGAGTGGCACCAACGCGACACAAACGGCACCTAACATCAACAACGTTTACACTATAAATGAAACTAATTTTACGGATTTATCGCGTTTATTTTTAATTTTAATTACGATAAATTAAAAATAAACGCGATTTAATGCGATTAATCCGTAAAATTAGTTTCATTTATAATGTGTAATCGCGTAACGTTTACACTCTAAAATTTACAGAGAAAACTTTACAAACGAACGCACAACCTAAAATTCATTTGGGTTAACCTTAAAACAGGAAGTTTTATTATAAAATGACGAAGTCTGTTTGCTTTTATATATTTATTTAAAATCTTTGAAATTTCTGAATCTCGATTTTTTCATCATTTGAGGCTAACTAGTCCCTGAATATCCATTCTTCGGTTATCGGTTCTACAAGCTGTGTGGCCTGCCTTGTTATACTACGGATATCCTTACTGCGAACTGTGTCACGCAGAGAAATACCGAGCGTAGCCCGCACCATGGCTCGCTGAAATTACATACTTATATTTAATGACAATTAGAACGCCGGAATATAGAATGAAATTATACCAAATTACAAGTAAAGGATGGTTAAACTCTTTGAATTGCTCATTTTGATCGTTTTGATCAACTTTTACATATTGAACCATCCTTTTGGCTCAAATGACATTTGAGAAGCTGTTTGACAACTCATTAGTCAATTTCTACGACGACCCGCGTTTCAAAAACCGGGCGTTAATCATTAATTAAATGATCTGAACACGAAGCTCACATTGTTATTAAAAAATAACTAACCTCTTCTGTAGGGTGGCGTTATTTTGTGTAGTAGGTTATATGAAGGTCATATAAACTCTTTTTGGGTCGACCGCGACCGCTTCTGAGCAAACGCACCTAACGCGAGGTTTGTCAGTTTTTTTATTGTTAATTGTTTTATTTCACATACCATCGTTGGAATCATTGACGTGTCGAAATGACTTGTTCCTTTTTTAGGGTTCCTTACCTAAAGGGTAAAACGGGACCCCATTACTAAGATTCCGCTGTCCGTCTGTCTATCCGTCTGTCTGCCACCAGGCTGTATCTCATGAACCGTGGTAGTTAGACAGCTGAAATTTTCACAGATGATGTATTTCTGTTGCCGCTTCTGTTGTCTTTTGCCGTTTTTATAGATAAATGGTACGGAACCCTTCGTCCCGACTCCAACTTGGCCAGTTTTTTTCTAGTACACCACTGGTTGTGTTTATACAATATCGCCTGAAAAAAGAAATACATTGGCCGCTCGTTTTTGGCGTCTTCTCTGGAGGAATTCTTAGAACGGACTTTTGTATACTTTTTATTAATTGTTTCGAATAACTAACACAGTATTCGTTTCAAAGTTTAACTTTGCAACATTAGTATTGGTTATAGCATGTGTGTGTTATAGGTATATACAAGTAAAACATTTTTATGAATAAAATATAAAACCAAATAAAAAGACTATAAAAAAGTACAGTAGTAGCCTTTATATGTCCCACCGCTGGGCCTCCTCTGCAAAGAGCAGACCCCACTGCAGATTGAAGAATTTCACATATCTTCGAATTTTTTTTATTGTTGTTATTATTTCGAAAATATGCAGGGGTACCTCTCGATGTTTTCCTTCACCACCGAGTACGTGATAAGTCAGCACTTAAAGGAAGGCAGCCTATAAATGTCCAACTGCTGGGCAAAGGCTCCCCTCTGTACAGAGCGTATCAGGGCATAGACCAGCATATGCGCCCCCACTGCGGATTTGTGGACTTCACATATTTTGCGATTTTTTTTGTTGTTATTTTGAAAATATACAGGTTTCCTCACAACATTTTCCTACAAAGCGGATCGATCCCTTGATCGAACTCAGGTTGCTCGAGTATATTGTATTAGAAGCGTGCGCCCGACACTGAACTATCACGACTTTCTCTATTTATATACACACTATACATTTTCTATTGGAGTTTTAAAGTTAAATAAAAATTTTAAAGTTATCCGCGAACATACGTAAAAAAATACACATACGTTCGAATTGAGAAACCTCCTTTTGAAGTCGGCAACTTCGAATAACTCACTATATACATTTTCTATTTGATTTTGAGGATTTCCCCGATGTATTTCCGAAGTCCACGGTCCAATCGTCATCTGCTAGCCGCGTTCGGCTACGGCGGCCGTTTTCTAATGTTGAGGGAGTCGCCGATGCGCTAGGGTGGCTGGAGTAGCCGATTTTCGCATTGAACGCGCGGCCACACTCGCCACGAGTCAGCACCCCTCCGATATCAGCCGCTTACCATCAGGTGGGATGGCAGTCAAGTGCTGGCCAGTTCTAAATAAAAAAAAATATAATAAATCTCGGTCCAATGCCACCGAAGTATGGAACCACTTGACACCCCTAAACCGAATCCAATGCAAAGGTTGAAATCGGTTCACAAATGACGGAATTCTTAATCAACATCCGTTAAGATGACACCGAATTGTGCAACCACCTCCTTTTTCGTAGTCGGTTGAAAAATCGCATTTTGCGATCGTACTCACGTGAATGGTTTTGCTCACATCTTCCCAACACATTTACCGTGGCAGGACCACGTGGCACTTCCCTGTTCTCCGAATGGGCAGGTCCGTTCGGATAAGCGCGGCCTCACATAAGACCGGCGTGAAGTGAAGTGAGTGAAATATTATACTACTGCGATTCGTCTGGTGAGTGAGGTGACCGGGGCGTACTTTATTGAAAGACTGCATTTGCAATCCTAAGTGTGTTGCATATGCCCATGGGCGGCAGTTATCGCTTAACATCTTCTTACGTAAAAGAACCGTCGCGTCCTGTGGATTTCTCCCGACCAGGGAATAACAGTCAATCGATGCCGTGACCCGCGTTACTGACCTCGACATTCCAGACAGTTTGCAGTCAAGTATTTATCAATGAAAAGTATCTTATTTTGTATAACGGTAAAATTCAGCCTAGTTTTTTTATTATTTTTTTTTTAAACATTGCCGTCACTTTAGGATAACAATTTCCTGTGTTGTAAGGACGTTTTACAAACATAAATTGCACGAGGACAACAACTATTTGTGGGTCGCACAAATAGTTGTCCCGTGTGGGAATCGAACCCACGACCCCCGACGCCGAAGCCAATACCTTGGCAACTGCGCCACGGAGTCATCAAGTAGTTGATTATCTTTCTTCACAATAGAAGGCATTGTCATAATTTTTTATAAGAAGATTTATTTATGATCAACTTTATTTTATTCTCGTCAATAGCGGAAAACCCAAGCTTTTGATCGGTGTTCGAATCATTGAAATTGATGAAGAATTATGGTAGTTGTGGCGTTCTGTAAAAAAAACAGCCTTTGAGGAATTATACATAGAGGTACCATATTTATTTTTTTTTTTTTTTTATGCGAAAAGTTGTCAAACGAGCAGACGGTTCACCTGATGATAAGTGAATACCGCCACCCATGGACATCTGCCACTCCCGAGGGTTACAGATGCGTTGACAACCTTTTGAAAATTGGGCTCCGGCTACCTCACTCACCAGACGAAACGCGAAAGTATTTCTCATACTTCCACTTTACGCTGGTCTTCTGTGAGGTCGTGGTACTTACCCGGACGGGCCTGCCCATTCGTGCAACAGCCGAGGCTGCTGCGTGGCCCTACCACCGTAAAAATTATTTTTTTATTTATTTATCCTTTATGCACTTAAATTACAAAGGAGGACTTAACGCCAAAGGCATTATCTCCCAGTCAACCTTAGGGTGTTACAGAGATTAGGTAGGTGGTATATTGACGTCAGTGGGTCGACAATGAACTCCAAAACTATGTTTAAACACAGTTTTGTTTGCACAAAACGACCCCCGCGTTTGACAGGCGCTGTTATCACATGGAAACTCTGTAATATTCATTGATTAATTATTATTCAAGGTGAAATCGAGCAACTGCCTAATACGTTCCATAGATTCATACACAAATGAATGTCTCGGGTGGGATTATTGAATGGAAAGCCGATGTTAACTGACGGCTGCATCCACCACAATTGACATTTTTCTTTATTTTAAGTATGTTATGTATAGTATGCTAGTTGCTTTTATGAGACGTATAAGTCTTTAGATAAAAACTTTCAAACCTACACCAAGCTAAGCCACAAAGCTAAGCGGTCGACATTCTCACCGCGCGAAAATTATGTAACCTGCTATCGATTGTACATTAATTTATTACAAAGTTTTGTACAATTTATCTTTTAAACTTGCGTTAAAATTTCACGTTAAATGTAGATTAGCACTGAAACTAAAGAAAATAACACCAAATAGCTCACCTTCGATATTTACCTTTGAATATTAATTAATTAATTAATTTTTTGGTAAATCATGTATTTTGGAAATAAAAAAAATAAAAAATAAAGATCTGGTATAGAAAAAGTGTGTAAATGATCATGATACGAACCGCGGCCATCTGTTTCTGGTCGCCCGATTACCGACAGAGCTTTTATAAAATTTTTTTTGCGGCGTAATTTACCGTCATATTCGAATGATATTTTTCATTCCCTGAAAACAGGGATAAAAGGACATTTTCTAAAAATGAAACCTAGCTACATCGATTTTTCGCCCCCGAATCTACGCACATACTAAATTTCATGAAAATCGCTGGAGACGTTTCCGAGATTCCGATTATATTTTATATATACACAAGAATTGCTCGTTTAAAGGATGAGATTGGTTAAAACTTTCTTTTTTTAAACATTTTCTTTTATTTTTTTTTAAACATTGCACTTAGATTAGAATAACATAATTCTGTGTTGCAAGGACGTTTTACAAACATAAATTTCACCTGGACAAACACCCAGATGTGTAACAACTGTCTGTGGGTCACACAAATAGTTGTTTCGTGTGGGAATCGAACCCACGACCACCGACGCCGAAGCCAATACCTTGAGAACTGCGCCGCAAGGTCATAAAACTAGGTAAGTATTTCTTTCATGGTATTTAAAACTATTATACATTCCCGTTTCCGTATCCGTTTCTATTTCCCTTTCCGTTTAAATTTATTTATTTTTAAAGGACACCAGCAATACATACATTCAACGTTAAAATAAGTCGTAAGACATACATAAAAATTCTAATACAATTAAAACTAAACATTATTTCCTTGAATTTATTGAAATTAAAATGTAATAATACTATACTGGGTAGTTCTTCACAGATAGCTTTGTAAATTTTATTGTTGTATCCCCTTATGTTTCCGATTCCGCTGTACTCGTATCCATTCTGTTGTCGACATACTCTAGTTCGCCCTAGCCTTGCCGCGTACACAAGGTACACCCAACCGCACCGAAGCTTTATACAATCTACGAAATTGATATTATACAGCGTGTCGTTGCCACCGCGACAATAAATGAACACACATATAGAGGATAACTTTTTAAAGTTGTATTAAACATTTACATTCTTTAAACATCAATATTTACCGAGTTATAAAATTTTCCAAAACAAAAAATTTTAGAACACCCTTACGTATAAAAGCGTAATGTAAAGTTCATTTGTAAAGGTCACAAAGCATATGAATGGGTTGAATGAATTTAAAAGAGACAAAACATACTGTTATAAGGAAAGGCTTGTAATACGACGCTGTGGCGCGAGTTGTATAGGATGTTACAAATTTTGTTTCCGTTTTACTTAATTAGTTTGTTTGAAAAAAAAACATAATTATGGATTTTGTTTAACGTTAATATTTTTATTAAAACATGCAGAAAAAGTACGAAAAGATTGTCGCCGCCGTGGGAATCGAATCCGCGTCTTATACTATAAAAAACTTAAAAATTTATAAAAAGCAATGGCGACATCTCTCGTTCGAATTATCGTTGTAAAACGATATTGGAAATTGTTTGTATGCTGGAAAGGATATAACAATAGATGCGCCAAGCATTGCTTCAAATGCTAAATAACAATGTAGAAGGAAGGCGTTAAGATTTTCGTCGCTGTGGCTATCAGCCGTTTAGCTCAGTGGCTAGAGCGTCAGGCAGCGAATGCCGAAGACGCGGGTTCGATTCCCACAGCGGCGACAATCTTTTCGTACTTTGCTGCATGTTTTAATGTTCAATCTTAAGTGCAGATATTATCACTATAAAAAACTTTAAAAGTTAATATTTTTTTATGATTATTGGCAAGTAGCGTTAGACGCGTGTTCATTTATTGTCGCGATGGTAACGACACGCTGTATACAAAGCGTCATACACTAGCGCACCGAAATTCAGGCGCTCAATTTACACCAATTGGTGTAATTAAGTTTTGTATAGACTGCTATCTCTTCCCATATCATACGTTCTATATCATCTGCCATATTCATTTATATATATCATCTAATGTAAAGCGGAACAATTTTTAAACGCCGCGCAGTATGGACATGCGTCATGTATATTATTAAAATTCATTGGTCTGCTTGACTGAAAGCCGAGTATCTGTCATGAAAAAGACAAACGGAATGTCGAGAGAAATGCATCACTATTTGTTAGTTAATGTTTGTGAACGTCCTCTGTGTCTCTCAACTTTAACCAATAATAGTTTCGTTCTATTAACGCGAGATATAATAAATAACTGGAACGGACAACCGGACCGGTGTCATCCCGACGTTGAAGTTACGAGGCTGACAGCAGTCACGCCTACCATAGAACTTGGAAATTCGAAAGGTGAACTAGGCTTGTAATCAGGAATTTATATGGAACAATGCACGCCAGTGCTATTGAGTTGAGGCGTAGGTAATTAAAATTAAACCTTGTTACAATGTGTTAAGCGTGCTTTAATGCGAAGTATTTTCAGTAAATTCTATTGTTTTATTATTCATTTTATTTAGAGCCGTGATAGCCCAGTGTTCGGGCGCTCGCATTTAATTCGATATACTCGAGCAACCTGGGTCCATATCTCGGTGCCGGCACTATATAAATTGTTAATTATAAGGACTGACTTTTATCGAGTGCTTGGCGGTGAAGGAAAGCCTCGTGAGGAAACCTGCAAATTTTAGAAATAATAACTTAATAGGGGTCGCGTGCAGGACTATGTCCTTATACCCTCTGTATCGAGGCCTTTGCCCAGCTGTGGGACATATAAAGGCTGTTACTTGTATACAGTGGGACATATATAGGCAGCTGGCGGCTCACCTGATGTTAAGTGATAACCGCCGCCCATGGATATTTGCAACACCTGTAGGATTGCAGATGCGTCACCACCTATTAATAAGTGGGCCTCGGCTACCTCACCCAACAGACGAAATGCAGAACTGTAACACTTCCACTTCACGCCGGTCTTCTGTGGCGCTGGCTTCGGCGCATCACGTCGCGGTTTCGATTCCTTTTTTTAACCGACTTCAAAAAAGGAGATTTCTCAATTCGACCGTATATATATTTTTTATGTCTGTTCGCGGATAACTTCGTCGTTTATGAGCCGATTTTGATGATTCTTTTTTTGTCGGAAAGGAGATATCCCAGGGTGGTACCATGGTAAGGAAACCCGTATCTGGCGATGGCATCCCAGAGAAATCTAGGGCAATCATTGAATGTCATATGTATTAACAATGTTTTCAATTTTCTGATTGAAGTCGATATTTTTTTTTGTTAAAAATTATACTTGTTTTATGTAAGTGGCAAACGAGCTGGCGGTTCACCTGATGTTAAGTGATAACCGCCGCCCACGGACATATACAAGACACGAAGGGTTGCAAATACGTTGCCTCCTTTAAATAAACTGGGCCCCGGCTACCTCACATACCAGACGACACGCAGAAGTGTAACACTTCTACTTCACACCGGTCTTCTGTGAGGTCGTGGTACTCACCCGGACGGACCTGCCCATTCGTCCAACAGTGAATATGGTGTAAATATATATATATGTAAATACTATTGCGTGGCCCTACCACAGTTAAGTTTCTAAACAGGACATTTCTCTCGGCTATGCTAAGCCCTATGGCTTACATAATCCTTCGTCAAATCGACCCTTTGAAAGCTAACGTTAACCGCTATTGATGAAAAATAGACAAATGAAATTATGTTGATGTTTTCATAAAAAAAACCTTTTGTTTGAAACTTCCTATGAAGTACCTACGACAATGCCATCAAGTGACAATTTATTTAAACGAAAAAGTATGAATCAGTGAAAGGTTATCATTCATTGATTCATAAAAGTAACAGCCAATACATGTCCCACTGCTGGGCAAAGGCCTCCTCTATACAGAGGGTATCAGGGCATTGATTCATACTTATTTTCAAATTATTATAATTACCATGCAATGACTGGTCATGGAACTGGTGCAAAAGTATCGCGCGGGTCAACTAGTTAATAAATTTTAATCTGTGGAGGTCGAACGGATAACTAACGGTTGGTTTCAATATTATATCTACAGATAGATTTTGTCACTATCGATAGGTATTTATCATTAGCACCATAATACTTACGTCAAAAGTCTGTCTCCAGTATTCAAATCTATCTGTATATAGAACCGGTCATGAAAGTATATAATTGCCATTTCTATTAGTATAAACGGTTGTTAATAACAATAAATTTGAATATTATTAAAGAAATATTTCGGAGAATTGTGAAGGTATCGTGTACAGAACCCTCTAAAGACAAATCCTTTTGTTTTTTTTTTTTTCAAATGTCGTTAAGAAGAAATCGACTTCCGCGAGGCCACATAAAACATTTTGTTTTATGTAATTTCGTATTTTTTAAATTACCAAAAAGTTTGTTCATCGCACGATAACTATTTTCTTAATATAATGAGTATGTATATTTAAAAAAAATGCATTTTCGAAAGATAACGATGGAAAGAGGAGATCTTACATAAGTTTTTGTTTGAGGCAACACATTTCACTGAATAACAAGGCTGTTTCATTTGAGAATGTTTGATTGAACATCGTTATTAAGCACGTAACATATGCGGAATTAGCATATTCGTGGTCTGCGCGTAAAACTTAAGTGACAGCATTAATATAACGCATGACAGTAACAGATAATGTGATTATGCGCTATTTGGCGCGTTTTTTGACATTCACTTTTTTTTTTATTCGCGCGCAATTGCGCAATGAAAACAATGCCAAGATGGCGTCCGCTGTTTCATTAACGGCAAGTCTTCTTCAGGTATGAGTTCTGGTGGTGAGTGGTTCTCGTTTTAGGGCGGCGTGGAAGACGACACTGAGCTATTACGGCTCAGTAAATCAGTACATTAAATTCAGCATCGTTTTCTATTAACTAAAATTGCGCTTTCACTCCGGAGAGTCCATAAAGCTTTATCTGAGATGGAATTAAAGGTCTTCATGTAGCCCCAAAACACTGAAAGACACGAGTTACTGTAAAGTATAGTTCTTTTAAGAGTTAAATAAAACAAACGGCTTTTTCAAAGGCCACTTCAGAAGTATTATATACTTAAGTGACCTATTATGTTATCATCAGTTACTTAGGGCCGTTTTCAATATGCTATTTATTTGTAGCGGTTGTTAATAGCGGTAAGCGTAACGTCAAAATTCTATTTCCAGTAACCAAATCTACAGATAGATAGAACATTGAAAACAGCCATTAGAGAAGTTGGTAATTTTTTTTAGTACATCCCCTGTCTAAAATCTCTTCGCACGCCGCTAGTTTTTAATATAACTAGCTTTTCTACGTTTACGGTATTATTAATACCGCTAGTTTTACTGAGTCGGACTCTAAGCTAACAGATTGACGGATTTCTGCATTGCGCTGGTTAGGTGATCAGGTTTCGACTAAAAATCGACGAAGTAGGCTATCAGAACGTCCGGTTCTCATACCCTATTTCGTCTAAAGACCTTCGATAGTAGCGTAGCGTTCGATAGACACCTGACGCAGTCAGATATCGCAGTCCGAAGGCAGCGGTATAGTCACACACACTGTGTCGGTTGGAATCTAGGGTCTAAATTCGAACCGACACAATGGTTGACATTGAACCGCACGCCACACTTTCTAACGGACCGGTTAATCGATTGACACGCAACTAACTGGTCCACGTTAGACCGCAGACGCACCTCTCACCGGTGACTTGGTATATTTAGCCAAGGTCGCTATATAAATTCGTATTATCATTATTATTATTTTTTTATGTGAAATTTGCCAAGCGAGCAGGTGGTTCACCTGATGTTAAGTGAATAGCACCGCCCATGGACATCTGCTACACCCGAGGCTTTGCAGATGCGTTGACAACCTTTTGAAAATTGGGCTCCGGCTACCTCACTCACCAGACGAAACGCGAAAGTATCTTACTTCCACTTTAGGCCGGTCTTCTGTGAGGTCGTGGTACTTACCCGGACGAGCCTGCCCATTCGTGCAACAGCCGAGGCTGCTGCGTGGCCCTACCACCGATAATATTATGTGGAATGAAGCACATGCCAGTTAACAAGAGCTTTGTCGTCGGTGTTCTGCAGCCAGGCCCCAACTGCAGACTGAACGAGACTGGAGTTTATTTTCTTTATGGAAAAGGAGACAAAGAGACAAAGTTGACGACTCTGTGGCGCAGTTGCCAATGCATTGGCTTCGGCGTCGGGGTCGTGGGTTCGATTCCCACAAGGGGACAAATGTTTGTGTGAGCCACAGATGGGTGTTTGTCCTTGAGAAATTTATGTTTGTAAAACGTCCTTACAACACAGGATATTGTTATCCTAAAGTAAGGGCAATGTTTTTTTATGAAATTAAAAAAAACACCACCGCCCGTGGACACTTGCATCACCGGAAGAGTCGCAAATGCGTCGGCTTAGAGTAAATGAAAAGAATTTATATATTATGGACCTAAAATCATATTCATATCGCCGTTAGTTGCTTACGAACTACTTTTATGTAGTATTTCACACGAAAAGTAAGATTTATATTCATAAGAAAAGAAAACCAGTAATCGACATAACATCCAGTTTTCGTTTGAGTAATACTAATGTAGTCTGATTGCATATAAATTGTTTGGTCACTCATTGCGGCCAATAAAACAACACTGTATTTATGAAGCCATACTTATATGACAGCTAACTTCGGCTTCGCCCTAAGCTTCGGCTACTTGTGGCCGGAGCCGTCTGTGTGGCAAAGAGAGCCACAGTTGAACGCGGTGCGATATTCGTGCCAGATACACTCACTTAGCACAATTACATACACTATTTCGTCGGAGAATCCCGACGTTTCTCCAATTTTGGTCACCGTGCCGTACTAAATTTCCTTCGAGACAGTCTCCATGTCGTCTTGATTTTGATCATCGTCGCCCGTACAACTCCTGCGTTGCAACACTAGATGCCGAGCGAGCGGATTTATCGATTTGTGCACGATTCGTCCCAAAGTCGCCGGAGGTCGCGGCCGCGACACTATAACCCCCGCTATCGCTCCAGCCGTAGAGATGAATTGATCTAACGATCGCGCTGACATTGAGAAGGTCGTCGTCAGTGTTCCTTGACAACGGAACGCAGTTTTTTGTTATTTGAGAACTTGGCAAACGAGCTGGCGGTTCACCTGATGCTAAGTAATAGCCGCCGCCCATTGACATTTGCAACACCCGTAGGGTTGCAGATGTGTTTGCCACCTTTTAATAAATTTGGCCCCGGTTACCTCACTCACCGGACGAAACGCAGAAGAATAACACTTCCACTTAACGCCGGTCTTCTGTGAGGTCGTGGTACTTACCCGGACGGACCGTCCCGTTCGTGCAACAGCGTAGTGGCCCTATCACCGTTATATCTTATCTATATATATATATATATATATATATATATTTATATACTATTTCCCTTGGTCACGCCATCACGCGTGAACGGCTGGACCGATTTTACTTTTTTTTGTTGCGTTTGTTATTATCAGGAANAGGTACTTATGAAAGAAAAACAAAGTCGTCCCGCTGTCTGTCTGTCCCTATGTATGCTTAGATCTTTAAAACTACACAACGGGATCTTGATGCGTTTTTTTAGATAGAATGATTCAAGAGGAAGGTTCATTGTTCATCGAATGTATAATACACACCCGTGCGAAGCCGGGGAGGATCGCTAGTCCTTACTAATATTATAAAGGCGAAAGTTTATATGTATGGATGGATGTTTGTTACTCTTTCACGCAAATACTACTGAATGGATTTTAATTAAACTTTACAATAATATAGCTTATACATCAGAATAAGACATAGGCTATAATTTATATACATATTTTATGTATATATGTCTTTCTGTCTGAATGTTACACCGTAAGCCTATTCTACGCAGACGTAGTCGCGGGCAGCAGCTAGTATTATATGTAAATCGTATCAGTGGAAACATTCTAAACATACCCTATTGTTGTCTAAATTCCATGGTGTCAGGGCTATGTAATACTTGTAGAATAAGTTCAGGGAACCCTTGAATCTGCTACACGAAGTCTACTACAACGTCGCTGACTAGAATTAACAGTAGCAGTAGCCATTTGTAACCACGTTCTACCCTCGTGATAGAACGCGGTTAAAAAAACATTAATCATTGTTAAAAAAAAAAAACCTTTTTAATATGAGCTACTTGTTTTAAAGTAAATCAAAACGAAAAGAAACTATTCACCGTTTATTCCGCCTTTATGAAATTATCATCTGGCCACCCTACTCAACGCCGACCTCCACCTGTATCGTAATATGATGGATTATTTGGCAAGCTTGTTCGTTTACGCACATCAACTATTGCGGGTTCAATCCGGAACCAATAAAATTTCTAGACTAAAGTACGAAAAGTTTGTCGCGCTGTAGGAATCGAACCAACATCTTCGGGATTCGCGCCCTGACGCCTTAGCCACCAAGCTGATTGCCACACCGACGAAAACCTTAACGTCTTTTGTCTACATTATTTCTTTGAAGATCGGGAAATGCCGGCGTTTCAAATGACGTTGAGTGATAACCGCAATCCATGGACATTTGCAACACCCGAAGGGTTAATGCACACACCTTTAAATTAAGTGGGCCCTAGTTACCTCACTCACCGGACGAAACGCAGAAGTGTAACACATCCAATTCACGCCGGTCTTCCGTGAGGCCGTGGTACTCACCCGGACGGACTTGCCCGTTCGTGCAACAGCGAAGACTGTTGCGGGGCCCTACCGCAGAGGTTATTACGTAATAATGTTGAACTAATTATGGTATTCGATATTCAGTAATTAAAATAACTCCACATTAATGTCATTATATCATTAATAACCGAGCGTACGGGTTTGAAACGACCGCGTAATGGACGCTCGACCTCATCATTGCAGTGCCGCTTGCATAATATGCTATTCACGGAGTAGAATAGTATGTTTCAACCGACTTGAAAAAAGGAGGATCCTAATTTCGACTGTATTTTTAGGGTTTCGTACCCAAAGGGTAATATGGGACCCTATCGCTAAGACCCGCTGTCCATCTCTCAGCCTGTCCGTCGGTCGCCTGGCTGTATCTTATGAACCGTGATAGTTACACAGTTGAAATTTTCACAGATGATGTATTTCTGTTGTCGCTACAAAAAGAAATACTAAAAAGCAGAATCCTTACTAATATTATAAAGGAGTTTGTATGTATGGATGGATGTTTGTTGCTCTTTCACGCAAATACTACTGAATGGATTTTAATGAAACTTTACAATGATATAGCTTATACATCAGAATAAAAAATAGGCTATAATTTATATACATTTTTTATGTATATCTGTCTTTTTGTCTGAATCTTGCACCTTCTGCCTGTTCTACGCATACGTAGTCGCGGGCAGCAGCTAGTAGAAATATATTTAAGTGGGGGCTCCCCAGAGACATGATTTTTTTTCGTTTTTTAGATAATGGTATGGAACCCTTCGAGCGCGAGTCCAACTCGCACTTGTTTTAAATTTGTTAACTCAGAACTCCGTCATTTATGAAGAGATTTTAAAACTCTTTTTTGCAATGGATTTAGCTCCCATATGGTCCAATATTGATTGGTATTGGAACTTGGGATCCGGAGATGCATACGGTAAATTCACTAAATCAAATAGAAAATGCGTAGTTAGTGAGATATTTGAGGTCGGTTTTGTTTTATTGTTAGAAAACATATGTGCTCGTATGCAACTAAGAATAATTATGTTACAATGCTCTTACATAAGGCAGAACCCGTTAGTGTTTATTGCACTGTGTACGAAAAAAAAACAGTTCTATGTCGGTGTCTACTCGACATGTATAAATCTCCGTTTTTACCTCTTCCGTGAGACTTGAGAAATGTGTTAATTTGCATTGGATCGATTTAATTAAAATTATCCATCGGTCAAATGTACTGTTACTCTGTAATTACATTATTTTCTAAGTTTTTTATGTATCCATTGTGATTAGACCGTGAATAAAACGTTTCTTCTATCTTTCAAATATATTTTACCAATTTCGTAGTTCCCTTGTCCTTTTGATTATGAAATAAAATCATTTTTAATAGAGTTTTCTTCATCGTACGCTGCTTTATTCCTAGGTTCAAGTTTCTTAATCTATGCAGAAATATTGTATTGTCCTAAACGAAGAAGTAGATAGATAGGTAGATATAAGCTAGATTATTATTGATTTTAATGACACCATAAAGTGCCATGAAATTTGTCATTTTATAACGTATAATATTAACGTTTAAACAAAGAGTAGAGTACAAAAACATAGCATTATAAAATATTGAACACGTGTACATTAGCAAATTCACTACTTTCATTATACACGCTTGCTTAGTGGAGCCTGCACTAGGTTCGCAACCTGTCTCGTAGTGGTCATACTCTCGATTAGCTAGTCTGGGGTCATTTAAATTAGGTAAGTTGCAATAAACATAATAATAATTTAAGTGTGTGCGTGCGTGCGTGCGTGCGTGCGTGCGTGTGTGTGTGTGTGTGTGTGTGTGTGTGTGTGTGTGTGTGTGTGTGTGTGTGTGTGTGTGTATTTTTAATGACTATGAAATCGCCGTGCCTATGAATTCCATTGAATACATACCCACATAATTACGCACAAGCTAAGCAGAAAATTGTGCATGAGCTGTAAATGTAAACCTTACTCTACCGAATGCGCAGGCTCTTCCGGGGAAATACCACGGCCTATCGGCAAACCAGCGTTTCGCCTCGTGAGTGAGGTAACCGTGCCCGCTCTTGGAAAATTGGGCGACGCTTCCGCGACCCCAACGGGTGACGAGCGATAATCACTTAACAGCATATAAACCTTAAGAAAATTACCCACATGCCTGGTACACAATACACTCCAGGGTGCGTTCATGATACATGTACCTCTTCTGCCGACCCCTGACAACGCATGTGTTGTAAAATGTCCATGGGCAGGCGGTTATCGCCTAACATCAGGTGAACCGCCAGCTCGTTTGCCACTTTCTCACATAAAAAATATGACCGTGCTTAGATTCAAATCATTCTGACTTTCATTACTTGCAGTTTGAGCTGAAAGCGTCTAAAACAGCGCGATCGGTCGACGCCTCGTATTACAACCGAAGCCTGGCGGGCGACGGTCACTGCGCTATCGTGACGTTGTCAATTGTCAGTCTCGACGCAACTAATATTATCGGAACGGATGATACATCGATAGTGCGATCGTGTTACGCTTAATAGCTACTACACTCGTCGAGACACGATCCTGTGTAATAAATGGCGAGCGCCTTATCTCAGTTTTTTTTTCTACGGAAACATGATTTTCGCGTCGATAGCGGATAGGAGCGCGTCGTAGTTTTCTTCGCATAGTGCCCGCCGCCACGGAGCGCAGAGTACTGGATGTGGCATCTGTAGTACATGTTACAAATATACATACAGACAGTGCTATTTCTTGCAGTAAATTTTTTTGTGCATAATTTGTACAGAATAAAGATGCATTTTGTATATACATAATCATTTTATTTTTAGTGTTTTTTTTTTGTTTCAATCCGCAAACTGTTAAACCTTCATCGAATGCCGAGCTCGTATCTTAATTAGATAGTATGTAATAGTAGTATGTGTATATGCTTTTATGCGGCCTGTGCCAGGTTGTGAATCTAAACATTAGTAAAATTTTACGACAGTTTTATCTACACGTTTTAAGTTTTATCTAAGTGCAGAGACTAGGACTAGAATCAAAAACTCAATAAAATTATCAAAAATAATTATATTGTCTATACTCTATTCTATACTAACTAGCAATTTGCTGCATCGTTGTTTTTAATTATTTATTACTTTTATCAAGTGTTGATTAAAATTTTATAAAATGAAATATAAATTACCCTATTGGGGAATGTAATTTCACACTAGGTAATTTTACGGTTTTCTTTAAACTTTGCGTGAACGATGTGACTGAGTGGGCAAGTGTCATCGTTGACTTATAAAGTGGCCTACTTAACTATTCAGAAAATATTGTACCTCCCGATGTACTTCCTCCTCATTACTTATGTTTTAATACAAATTATAGCATGGTTCGTCGTTAATTTGTCAACTTACTATTGAATAGTAAATTTATAATGTGGAAATAGCCCTTTATTTCGCGGGTTAAGGTTCCCAAACTTTTTTTTTATACAGCGTGTCGTTACCATCGCGACGATAAATGAACAAACGTCTAACGCTACGTGCCAATAATCATTAAAAAATATTAACGTTAAACAAACTCCATAATTAAAAAAAAATATTTTTCAAACAAACTAATTAAGTAAGAAACAAAATTTGTAACATACTATACAACTCGCGCCACAGCGTCGCATTACAAGCCTCTCCTTCTAACAGTATGTTTTGTCTCTTTTAAATTTATTCAACCCATTCATATGCTTTGTGACCTTTACAAATGAACTTTACGTTACGCTTTTATAGGTGAGGATGTTCTAAAATTCTTTGTTTTGGAAAATTTAATAACTCTGTAAATATTGATGTTTAAAGAATATAAATGTTTAATACAACTTTAAAAAGTTATCCCCTATATGTGTGTTCATTTATTGTCGCGATGGTTACGACACGCTGTATATAAAAGCATTGCCCTCACTTTAGGATAATTTTATCCTGTGTTGTAAGGACGTTTTACAAACATAAATTGGACGAGGACAAGCACCCAGATGCGAAACAACTATCTGTGGGCCGCACAAATAGTTATCCCGTGTGGGAATCGAACCCACAACCCCCGACGCCCAAGCCAATACCTTGGCAATTGTGCCACGGAGTCATCAAAACTATGTACAAATACCGTCGATCCCAAAAGGTAAAGTACCGCTAGAATCAACTTACAGCCGTACAATGGTTACCTATTCGTTAAACAAAATTGGTCAACACATTCCATCCCATTTACCGCTCTGACAATGAAAAACACACTCGAACATTTAAAATGTATAGAAATTGAAATACTCTTTATCATATCTTATAACTGTTTATAGAATTAAAACTTATTAAGTGTGACCACTGCGCGTCGCAGAATTCTGTTAAAATCCTTTTCTGTTCTAATGAACAAGCCAATCCGCGTGCTGTCCCTAGCGTATCGAGTCGGATTGCAATGCCGCATCCAGCGGCGCGCGCTCCGCGGCACACCGCGATAACGGTCCGCGCGCGCGATTCGGGCGGGACGCGGCGGCGCGCGCGAAACTCGCCAGTCCCCCGCCGTCAGCCGCACAAAGCGGTCGCGTCGAACTGTACTTGCGCAGTGGTGCCCGTCGCGTGTGATAACAACACAGCGGATTTCACCGAAACCCTAATCGCAGGAGCCGCCGCCAATAAGTGAGTGCCGATGCCGAGCCGTATCGCGGCCCCGTGAAAGTCGCACGCTTACGGAATAGTTTCACTTTCGACAGCGCAGCGGCGTACGTACGTACGTGGCCGTGTTACGGTGGACAGCGCCGCGCTCCGCGAGCGATTAATATTATTGGCGTCCGGAATAATTAACCGACCCGTGTTCGTTTTACGAAACGACGCGCGTCGCTTTCGGCGGTATTGACGATTACCTTTTTTTTTTTTCTTTCTAGCGATCGTGCACTGGAAAAAGTGGCGGTCGGCCCACTCGACGTTTTTACTTCCTGTTGTGTTCGACACCGATGGTTGCGTGTTAATTTGTAATTTAAAACGCTTTTGGATACGTACGGAGGGCTTAATTATGTTAATGTTGGTACATAACATTGAAAATATCATCGTTTTACTACGATTCCGTTTTATTATTTTTATAGATAGATAGACTGAAGATTTTATTTTGTCTTTTGTTTACGAGAGCTAATTTGAATATATTATTTATTACCCGGTTGGCTTATGCTTTAAGGTCAGCAGTTAGAAAGTAAAACCGGTCAGATATTAATATTATAATAATTAGAAAACTAGTGACGGAATTTTAGAAATTCATAAACAACTCGTTCTAGTAGGATTGTATGACTGGTTTAGTATTTTTGTCAGTTATGTATTTTTTAATATCACATTGCTCGAAGTAAGGACACAAGTTTGACAATGGATAAAAGTTTTAGGAAAAAAAATAATTTTCAATAAGTTTTATACATTTTTTCATTTACTTAATAAATGTTAATTAAATTTATGTGCAATTGTAATTATTTAAATTTATGAAACCGAATGATTCATTGACCGCACACTATATTTGCGGTTTTCTCCCGGTCTATCTCGATCGTGCCTAATTTAACTGGAACTGAACTTTGTAACGGATAAACTCACACCCGGTTTTTGAAACACTGACCATCGTAGAAGTTAGCTAATCATATCAGAATGATCTTAATGATCAGAATGATCAATTCAAAGAGTCTAACAATCCTTTTGGCAACTCTTTTAACTGTGGTAGGGCCACGCAACAGTGTTCACTGTTGCACGAATGGGCAGGTCCGTCCGGGTAAGTACCGCGACCTCACATAAGACCGGCGTAAAGTAGAAGTGTTACACTTCTGCGTTTCGTCTGGTGAGTGAGGTAGCCGGGGCCCGCTTTATTTAAAGGTGGCAACGCATTTGAAACCCTACGGGTGTTGCAAATGTCCATGGGCGGCGGTTATCACGTAACATCCGCCAGCTCGTTTGCCACTTTTTCACATAAAAAAAAAGTAATGACATTTGACAGCTGATTAGTTAACTTCTACGATGTTCACTGAATGGTTTCTGAAACACCGATCATCGTAATGTCAACTAATCGGCTGTCAAATGGTTTTTCAAATTTCATTTTAGTTGCCAAAAGCATGGTTAAACTCTCTGATTTGACTAGAATGATCTTCTTAATGATCAAAATGATCAGATGAATGAGTTTATCCATCGTTTTAGCAACTCAAATGACATTTGAAAAGTCATTTGACAGCTGATTAATTGACATCTACGATGATCAGTGTTTCAGAAACCGGCCGTCAGTTTTTGAGAAACCGTTTAAATGTGCAGAAAAGTTATGTTATTCATTATGTCAGGCGATAAGTCGACGTTATGAATGAGCACAAACTATACTAGAGTCAAATTTATCACGCATTTGACACTCAATAATTTTATTTTTATTCCGTACGCCAAATTCTAAACTATGACCAAAACTCACGGCTACCGAAAAATATGAGTTTTATGGACATTTTCAGGGCAGAAAAGGTCACCGTTGTTTACTCTACTACAACTTGATGCAATCATGGCGCGTAACAGCTGATGTTTGACAGTTAGCGTTTTGCTCGGTTAATGAGTTCACAACTCGGATTCCAATTTACGGTCAGCCGTTATTAGGTATCCCTAATTCTTTTTAGTGCATAATATTTTTAATATAGCCTAAGTATGTTACTCAGGGATAATGTTGAAAGAATTTTTGAGATCGGTCAAATAGTTTTTGAGTTTATTCGTTACAAACGTACATAAATACAAATCTTTCCTCCTTATAATATTCGATTACGTTTATTGTTTATTATACATATATATAATCATTCAGAAATGATCAAAAAGTCAATTTCTTCATTCATCTAAAACTTTTATCAAAAACGACCAAGTGCAAGTCGGACTTCGGTATGGGAATCCCACTTAAATATTTTTTATTCTGTTTTTTAATATTTTTTGTTTTAGCGGACACAAAAATACATCATCTGTGAACATTTTAACTGTCTAACTTAAGCCGAGTCTTAGTAATAGGGTCCCGTTTTACCGCTAAAAATGATATTCTTTAAAAATAAAAAGATAAAAAATTTGGCTCCGCTATTGTTGGCGGGAGACAGACAGCGATTCGGACCGGAGACATCAAGCCCCCCCCCCCCCCCCCCTCTCCCCCACAACCTGCCTTACGTCATCCCTGCTTGGGGTCAAACACCCAGATACGCAACCCTTAGTGGGTCACACAGGTATTTCTCGACCGAAAATCGAAACTGCGAAATTCGGCTCCAAAGCCAATTGTTTGGCATCTGCGCCACCGAATCCTAAAGAACTAGGTCAGTCGGGATTCCGTATAACAGGGTCGGGGGTTTACGTCCAGCGACTATAGACTTCACAAGAGCCGCTTCTTCGATTGTAAATACTCGATGAAAGACTAATGCCCGATTTCTGAAACACTGAACATCGTAGAAGTCAACTAATCAGCTCTCAATCTTTGAATTGATCATTCTGATCAATTCAGACAGTTTAAAGTTTAAACATCATTTTGGCAACTCAAATAACATTTGAAAAGCCATTTAACAGGTGATTAGTTGACTTCTACGATGATCAGTGTTTCAGAAACCGGGCGCTAGTGTTTATCCGCCTTTCTGATTTGGATAGCAGCTCGATTATCAGCCGTATAGTCTCAGGCTCAGAGAATAAGGCAAAGGTGACGCTGTCGTCATGGATGACCGGAATGGGACCTGACCCCCCATTTTAGTAGACCCCGCAGGGGCAGCATTACGAAGAAGCAGTGCTAGTAGTGCAAAAGACCATGAGATAATCGGGGATAGCCTACGAAAGTTGACAGTGTTAGCGGGTATGAACACTGTAATAGGTCTGTCTTCAAAGGCAGACTTTCTTGCGGGATTTTCTCAGGTCTGGCCTAGTTCAGTGAACCGATAGTCTTGACGTTCATTAAGATCTCATGTGTCATCCCGTAATGGGGGTCTGCCGCGCATCAACGCGTCGGTCGTCAAGAACCGCAACTATTCGACCTTATACACCCCGCGCCTCTGACGTCACTCATTACCATTGCTAATGGCGACTCGGTGGCCGCTGGCGTCGGTCGCCTCGTGAGCCGCTAGCCAACACTCGGAGCACTCGGAAAAATCGAAAAAAAGACTGCACCTGTCTCGCTCGCACGCCCGAAGCTGCCACCGCTAGACGTGGTAGAGCGACAGCTGCTGTTGCACGAATGTGCAGGCCCGTTCGGTCGACAAGAACCACCTCGCAGTTGACCGGCGCGAATTGGAAGTGATACACTTCTACGTTTCGTCTGGTTAGCGACGTAGCCACTTTATCAAAAGGTGGCAAGACATCTGCACGTCTGATGAGTGAGGTAGCCGGGGCGCTATTTGTTCAAAGGTGGCAACGCATCTGCAACCCAACGGGTGTTGCGAATGTCAATGCACCGGCACAGCACCTCAGAAAGCCTTGGCCGTACCTCAGAAGGTCATATTAGCGTCGGAGTCGCGGAAGATTGCGTCTTCGTGTTCCCTTGTCCTCGCCCGATGTGACATTGCAGATGCAACTTGGGTTTTTGTGTGGACATCCTATCCTTCGAGACTCCAGCAACTCTGCCGCAGTGGTGTAGATTTTTCCGCAGTTTAGTTCGGTCAAGTACCACGTCCGATTGGACGGTGCGAAGTTTAAGCAGTCGTACATTTCGTTTTGTCGGTGAGGTCCACGCGTTCAGTTGTTGGCCACGCGCCTGCAACATCTCTGGAGTCCTGTTTTGTGGGCTCCTAATTTACTATCAAACGAACCGCTCAATTTTATTATTAGTCAGAGACAACGTTTCCAATACCAATTCACCATAAACCATGCCTTTACAACTGTTTTCGTTCGTTCTCCGTGAAACAGATTGATTTCTACCATTTTATCGTAAATGATAATAAGTAAGTATTGTTATTTGATAGCTCTTTGTTGTTAAACAATAACTGTGTCGCAATGATAATAAACAACATCATTGTAAACTGCACGTGTTTTTATTTATCGCTAATTAAGTTTTTATTTGTGGTATTACCAGCCGTGATAGCTCAGTGTCCGGCGCTCGCCTTTTATTTAATATAGCCGAGCGACCCGAGTTCGATCCCGGGTGTCGGCGCCAATGAAATTGTTTAATTTTAAGTGCTCACTTACCACGTGTTCAGCGGTGAAGGAAAACATCGTGAGGAAACTTTCATATTTTCGAAATAATGTAAAAAAAATAATTTCTAGATATGTGAACTCCACCAATCCGCAGTGGGGACGCGTGGTGGACTAACACCCTCTCAACATAGAAGTGGGACGTGTATAGGCTGTTACTTAACGTTTGGTTTTTTTTTTTTAAGATGATGATTTACTGACGTAACTATTCAACGAACAACTGCCAACCGTTAAGTCGCGTTCGTAAATTATGCAATAACGAAGGCGATTCGTCACACATACACCTCTCGCGGCCCTTTGTTTTAAGGCGCGGTTAAAACTTCCTTATTTGTTACGGTAAACTCGTTTTAAACTGATTGCGCGCTCCTGCGGTTAACCTTCCCGCCGCCTTAACTGGCGGTTAGTTTTGACCGCATAGTTGTACCGTCGGCTAGGTTCCGGCTCGTTACGCCCGACGTCTCGGAAGATGAGCCGTGGATGAAATTCGAAATCTTCTCAAATATAGTTTTTTTTTCATGTGAGAAGATGCCAAACGAGTTGGCGATTCAACTGATGTTAAGTGAACGAGGTTTGCCGATCCGTTGCCACCTTTTAATAAGTTTTAAGATTTTAAATTTTAATTAAGGATTAGACCTTGGATGACGTGAGCTATTCGATTCAGTAATCTTAGTTATGATTAGTATATCTTCCTTAAGACCTCTCCCCCCCCCCCCCCCTCCCACAACAAAATTATTACGAAAATTAACGAAATTGGAATGGGGCTGGTTAGAGCTAGGTTTATGGTATGTACCTACAAATTGGTATTTAGCGGCGTGGTGTCGCCGTCACAGCGGGGAAATGCGTCCGCGGCCTCGCAATATTGACAGTTAGCGGCGACCTTTGACATCGTGACGCCAAACGGAATGCGTAAATGGACAGGGCGTTAGGACGCACGCACACTGGGACGGCTCTCGCTTCTCGCTTCTCGAACAGTGCTATCCCTGTCTATAGGATGGATTGAGACGAAACACCCCTCCTCCCCCTCCCCCTCCCCGCCCGTCTCCGCAGAGCTCATGAAAACTCAAGGATCCACAGTTACCTACACACGTACCGAAATGTACAGAGTGCAAAAAAAGACAATGAATACATTTAATGACTGTTTTTTTATGTGAAAAGTTGCCAAGAGATCAGACGGTTCACCTGATATTAAGTGAATTCATAACATCTGCAGATGCGTTGACCTTTTGAAATTTGGCCTCCGGCCACCTCACTCACCAGACGAAACGCGAAAGTATTTGTCATACTTCCACTTTACGCCGATCTTCTGTGAGGTCGTGGTACTTACCCGACGACGAGCCTGCCCATTCGTGCAACAGCCGAGGCTGCTGCGTGGCCCTACCACGTTTAAATAACTTGGAATAATGGGTAAATGTCAAAAAGTTGTTATTAAAAAAAACCAAAAAAAGAATTACTCGTAGATTAATTTTACTATACACATTGGGATATTAGTTTTAGTCTAAGATCCCGGGATTTAGTCTAAGATATCGGGATCCTATACTATTTGCGTTCAAATACAAACGCATTTTTCTAGTACATGCAGGTAACCTTTACTTGTGAACTGATTACAGTCATGACAAACTAGAAATTTTTTAAACTGAAAATTGAACAAAAATAAACTTTCATCTGGTACAAGTTCTAATAAAATTAAATCGCCTGAAAGGAATTATGTAAATTTGTAGATGATTATTAAAATATAAACAAAATTATAAGTAATTAAAATCAAAAGTATACCAGTGTACGGTGACCCTTATACGTTAGTGTCGCGCACCTACCTCAGTGTGATCGTTTTTTTTTACTGTACGCTTGATTAATTAAACAAAAATAGAACATTTGTATTACGCCGGACTAAGCAAGCGCGGGGCCCGTAGCAAATTCTTTCAGCCAGCGCTTGATCTGCAATGGGGTCTTAAGTTTAAAGTGTTAAAAATCAATTCAATACTCTTACTTAGTAAGTTTTATTAAAAAATTACGCTCAGACAGAGACTGGGTTTAAATATGCGGGATCCTTTTTTGCACGGGGCCCGTAGCAATTGCCAGTCTCGCTATGTGGTTAATCCGGCACTGGGCAGATCAGATCGGATTTTTTTTATCGATTATAATATAAAACTTATAAAAGTACCAAACATCGCCGTGCGGACAAAATGTATCCAAATTTTAAATACAAATTAGTACAACACTGGGTAGGTACATGATTCATATTAGAAAATGTGAAATTGACCAGTGACTGAGAAGACAAGGCAGCGGTACGGTAGGTTAACATCGTATGGTCACGTCATGAGAAGGTATGAAAGTCACGTAAGTAGAAAAGTGTTAAGTGACTAAAGCAAGAATAGTCTACGGACTCAAAGGCTTAGGACTTATTTTATCTATTTTATAATTTATGTACGCAGAGTTATGGCAGAGATTTAAATAGATGAAAGAATAATTTGTACAAAGGCCCTGCTTATTTCATAAGAAATTTTTTCCAGCAGACCTGTGACTGGAAATTGCTTACAGATGGTAGTTAATTGTGCAATGCAATAATTATAAATATGATATCATTAATAACTATATTTTTAACATTAATAACTTAATGGGTCGTAAGATAGCTTTTTATAATAAAAGCATAATTATGCTTTAGGGAACATTATGATAGACGACTTCGTGAAATTAGGAACACAGCCCTATTCTTAATGTTCTTAATGTGTGCAATGCAAATGACATTCTGGAGTTGATAGTGATCCCCAGCGGCGAGTCACAGTCTCCTTATTTCCGAAGTTGAGATCGTAGTTCATCTTGCTTCATCATCGTACAGTCGCGCGCAAAGCACATATCCGCTTTTGTGAATAAAATGCCAGGCATTTTTTAAAAACGACGTTTGCACGCGACTGCCCATTATTATTCCCAACTTCCCGTAGACAAGAAATAAAATGAAATGTAAATATTACAGTGCGACTAAACTTTACCGAACGTCGTCTACGATCGATTAAACGCTATTTGATTAAATAATTAGTATTTTATTAATCATTAATCAATATTTTTAATTATTAATGAATTCACACTCGGTGCAAAATCAAACGCGTTACAATGCAAATTGCGACCTTGAATATTTTGGCGGGACCATACGCGAGATAATCCACTCGTTTTTAATTGCTCAGGTTGCAGATAACGGCACCGCATACGCTATTTACTCTTCTAATTATATCATAGTTTCCATGAATTTATGTATCACACGCGTATAATTGAATTGTAGCTTGTTGTGAAGCATATTTTAATTGGCCGGATAATGACCGCAGTCTCATCTGGAAGATGGTAAAAAAAGTCTATTTTAGATGATGAACACGTTAAGTAAAAAACTATGTCTTGCTTATTCAAGAGTCGCTGGACCGCTCGAGAACGCTAGCGCCATCTATCTTTTGTTGGCTCAAACTTTGCTTTTAACTTTATGTCAACAGCGCTTCTTTGCTAAATTGGAATTTGTTTTTCTATTTTTGAAGTGACGTTAAAATTCACTAATTTCCCGAACGCACTAAAAATAAAAGTATAACTTCAATAATACCAAATAAGTTTTAAATTCTAGATCTAAATATTTATCTGTCGAGCCGCGGGAAAAGGCGGGAAAAGCTGATGTAATGGCGTTTGCGTAGCAACCATCGTCTATTTAATTAGAAGTTCCTGGAGGACCGAGCTTTGCTCGTTTTTTTTTTGGTAAATCGTGTATTTTGGAAATTAAAAAAAAAATAAAGTAAGCAATGATCTGGTATAGAAAAAAAAGTAAATAAAATAAGTGTATAAATGATCGTGACACGAACCGCAGCCTTCTGTTTCGGGGCCGCCCGATTATTGATCGAGCTATTATATATATTTATTTTTTCGGCCCAATTTACCTTCATATTCGAATGATATTTTTCATTCCCTGAAAACAGGGATAAAAGGACATTTTCTAAAAATGAAACCTAGCTAGGTCGATTTTTCGCCCCCGAATACTAAAATTCATGAAAATCGCTGGAGCCGTTTCCGAGATTCCGATTATATATACAGCGTGTCGTTACAACCGCGACAATATATATATATATAATCAATAAGCAAGTGGCCGCTGCCGGCTGGTCCATGCGACCATGTGTCCCTTCGCTCGTGTAGATAACGTCATATCCAGTATACAGGTTTGATCATCCCAGATTTCTTAAATGTTCGCTTCTGCGGTCCTCCATTACGTAATTTTGTATTTGTTTATATTTTACTAGCGACCCGCCCCGGGTTCGCACGGGGGAAATTTATAAGACTTAAAAACCTTCCTCTTGAATCACTCTATCTACTAAAAAAACCGCATTAAAATCCGTTGCGTAGTTTTAAAGTTTTAAGCATACATAGGGACAGATAAACTGCGGGACGAATTGTTTTATACTATGTACTGATATTTGTTTTTTTTTAAACGTCACCATTAACACTATCTTTTGTTGTAAGTGCGTTCTTCACGAGGATAAACTTCACGTAGACAAACACACAGATCCGATACAAATTATCTGCGGGTCACACGAATAGTTTCACCGTTTGGGAATCGAACCCACGACCCTCGGCGCCGAAGCCAACACCTTAGCAATGGACTCACCTCATTTGTGGTCTCACCGCGGCTCCGATGCGTTTCTCGGAACACATAAGGTTCTATAGTGGGTTTTTAATGGTTTTACCGTATACTACGCAATCGAGGCCGTTAAGCTCGCCTAAAGAAAGCACGGTTAACGCTGTTTCGACGCGCATTTTTAAGCTCCTGTGTTTGTGTTTATGTTAAATGTTGACAAAGAAGCAGGCGTCGACTGACGTTAGGATGACCTGACGGGTAGCAGGTACGTTGCCAGAATTATAAAGTGGGCCCCGGCTACCTCACTCGCCGGACGAAACGCGGAAATTTAATACTTCCACTTCACGCCGGTCTCCTGTGAGTAATATAATGTATAATATGTAATAATTTCTTGTATTTACGCGATTACACATTATAAATGAAACTAATTTTACAGATTACGGAAACTGACGGTAGCCCGTGTTAACTATGCCAATCCGACGTCTAACACCTCAGTCTGTCCCGTGACCATGAACGCTGTAAAGGGTTCGAAACGTCGGGAATTAAAATTAAAAATAAATCCGTAAAAATTAGTTTCATTTATAATGTATTAATTATATATTTAAGATACATAAATATATATATTTTTGACCATTGACATCCAATAGTCTAATAAGAAAGTGGCACGAGTCTATTAGGTATTGATTAGAGCCATTACGCGAACAGTACCCGTTTCGGCCATCTTGGTGTCGTTGACCTATTGACACCGCCGTTGGCGGGTGAATTAATTCCTCACGAATTTCTAATTCGGCTTTGGAATACGATTAAGAGGCAGCAGTTCCACGTGTTTTATCGTTCCACGTTGCATAATAAGCACCCGCCATTTTTTGCCGCCTAATTTAGTGACGTTAGACAGACGGAAGCTGGACCGAACGTCTCCTAAATTAGCCTATGACCGTTCTTAACCGATGATGAATAATGAAATTGCGATGTTCGGATTTTATTCCGTTTCTTTGTTTCCTCTCGCTGTCCACTATGAGCTTGGCACGATTATTCCTAGCAAATTTTTCAAGGTCGATTTTTCACCCACATTGGGACCACCTCTACTTCGTAAAACGTAAAGCCATAAAAAGACAGCCTTTCAAAGTTTCGTTCAGACGCTTCTTCGATATTCCGATTCCGAATACCGCGTCGACGTTTATAACGCGGATAGAGATCGTCTCGACGTTCGCCCGTTTTCGCCATTCTCGTTTTTCGCCTTATCGTTTTCGGAGTAGACGTGCAGACTCGTAAAACTTCGGTTAGCAAAAAATTTTAATATTTAATCGCTTCAGACAAAACATTACCGAGCGGAATTTTCCTGATATTACCACCGCCACGTGTCCATGATTCTGTGCCCATTTTGTATAATTTTATAGGCGTACAGCGGAATAAAATAAAAATCAAATAAAAGGAAGAAAACAATTTTTTTTAAAATGATTTACTGTGGTTGGTAGAGATGGGTCGTATCGCTTTTTCTGAGTACCGTATCTGAATCAGATATCGATTTCAAATATCAGATTTCGAAACTATGTATTTTAATATCTAGATATTTTACGGTCCCGTATCCACCTTGAATTCTAAAAAAAAAAAAAAAAAAAGAGTATTTAAAAGTTGATTCATTCTATGTACATAATTTTCCTGTTATTTAAAACTTAACTTATTTACAATGATGTGTGGGTTAATAATTATTTAGTTTCCTCCGGGTTTAAATTCACGTTTACGAACGTAAGCTGTTTGACTTTAATCGTCGAAAGTCTTGTTCGACGATCATTGTACCTATACATAACTAAAGCTATTACCAGTGATACCAACTGTTCAAAAAGAATATGTACTTCTAAATAAATTCGAAAACCCACTAAAATTGACTAAATTCAAAAAAACTTACTGAATTTAAAATCACGATTTTTTTATACTATTAAGGTAAAATTAAAACATTACCTGATAAAATTAAAAATTTCATTAAAAATAGAAATTGAAGTAATATAAAAATGATTTATTTTAACATCTTATATATCGCTTAATAATTGACTTTAACATATTTTTAAAACACGCAATCATGAGTGACAATATCTTTATAATTTGTGTAAGAAATAATACATTCAGTATTATAACTTAGGGCGGAAGAATTTAAAATATACACACAAAGCACATAAGCATTGGTCTGATTTAGACCCAAGCAGCACAACACTATTAAATTATATTTTTCTTTTTGTGTACTTTTATTTTTTTCCAAATATATGAATAAAATTTAACTGATAAAAATATTCACAAAAAATTTACCTCCTAAAAAATTTCCATTTATATTTTTCTTCCTTAATTTAGGCAGAAAATTCTTAAGTAGTAAGTTGGCATCCCTTACTATTAAGTGCTTAGTACCAATGCAATCCAGCTCAAGACTAAACAAAATTTAAAGACATCGTTAATACCGTAATTTGTATTTAAATGCAACAGAAATTTTTTTCCATGTTGTTAAGATTCAAAATTACTTAACTGCGCGCTTTGTCGCCCGTTACGGCTCAAGGCTAAACAAAACAATAGAAATATAATAATATCGTTGTAGTAATCTTTGATACCATGATTAGTATTTAATTAAAACGGATCTTATTTGCATAGTGTTAAGATTCAAAATTACTTAACTTATTCATAATATCTGTTTAAAAATCTGATATTGTGCCTTGCTTGCCGTACTGCTCTAACTAGTGTAATATTTGTATCTCACGCGCTTTGTCGCTCAAAATCTGTTTAAAAATCTGATATCGTGCATTGCTTGCCGTCCCGCTCTAACTAGTGAGTATTTATATCTCACGCGCTTTGTCGCTCGATATCTGATATCGTGCATTGCTTGCCGTCCCGCTCTAACTAGTGAGTATTTATATCTCACGCGCTTTGTCGCTCGATATCTGATATCGTGCATTGCTTGCCGTCCCGCTCTAACTAGTGAGTATTTGTATCTCACGCGCTTTGTCTCTCGAAATCTGTTTAAAAATCAGATATTGTGGCAAACGCGTATGATATCGCGATTCGTGTCGGTATAGCGAGCGAGCACGGTAGGTACATCAGATTTCGGAAATATCAGATATTGTAAAATACATAGATATTGAACGAGCCAGTAAGCGATATTCGGATATTGTACTAATATCTAGTTTTCATATCTGATACGATTTGTATCGCCCACTTCTAGTGGTTGGGCTACGCACCTACCGCCCTTTTTGACGACTGAAAAAAAAATACCCTTCCTTGGCTGTCTGGTAAAGCAGTGAGGAAATATTTTTATTTTAGCAACTTGTCTGTTTGCTAAGAAACATAACTACTTGCAACTATAACAAAAATAAAGAATTTATGCTAGCAAAGCCTTTAAGCTAGTAAAACGATTGTTGTAACGAACGAGTAAGCGAGTAGAAACTTCACTTTAGATAATATGCCGACGGAGACAAACAGAATATTTTATAATACACTGGAGTCAACGGAGACGCGCCAGTGTTGGCAATCTACAGAAAAACATCGTACGTTTAGTAGGTAATGTTGCCAGTGGAGCAAGGTTTGATGTGGAATTTTTTACGAATTTTTCTTTAATGCTTTACGTAAATTCTTCGGTCAGGCATTAATAGAATGCTGTTTATTAAGAATTTTGTAGTTTTATGAAAATATTATGCTTTGTCTTACTGCTTATATCTTCATATCTAGGTACTTACTGTACCGTGTCTAAATTGTACATTACCTGCACGGACTAGAGAATAACAGGACTCTGTGACACGCATATCGAAAGCGAGGCATCGTACTGGTACGATTTATGTTGAGAGTTTGAGAGGCATGAGGGATACCAGATAGGGTTACCATCCGTAATATAATAAAAGCTCCTTTTGCGTAGATCAAACCAAAGGGGAAATCAAGTGCGGGTCGGACTCGTGCACAAAGGGTTCCGTACCATTATTTACAAAAACGGCAAAAAAAACATTTTTTTATGTAAAAAGTTGTCAAGCGAGCAAACGGTTCACCTGATGTAAAGTGAATACCGCCGCCCATAGACATCTGCTACACCAGAGGGCTGCAGATGCGTCGACAACCTTGGAAATTGAAATTGGGCTCCGGCCACCTCACTCACCAGACGAAACGCGAAAGTATTATACTTCTCTTTACGCCGGTCTTCTGTGAGGTCGTGGTACTTACCCGGACGAGCCATTCGTGCCCATTCGTGCAACAGCCGAGGCTGCTGCATGGCCACCGTGAACATGGCCCTACCACCGTGAAAAAAAAAATCAAGTATGGGAGGGCGCAGCCGTGAAGGTATCGGCTTCGGCGTTGGGGGTCGCGTGGATTCGTTTCCCACAGGGGACAACTATTGGTGTGTACCGGTAGTAGCGTTTTTGTAACATCCTATACAACTACAACTGACTGATTACATGTACATTCAGACACTTTTTCATTCGTTGCCACAACGTCGCATTATAAGCCTCTCCTTCTAACACTATGTTTTGTCTCTTAAATTCATTCAACCCATTCATATGCATACATTTTAATACGTAAGGATGTTCTAAAATTCTTTGTTTTGGAAAATTTAATAACTCGGTATATATTGATGTTTAAAGAATGTAAATCTTTCATACATTTTTAAAAAGTTATCCTCTATACGTGTGTTCATTTATTGTCGCGGTGGTAACGACACGCTGTATATAAATTTACAATTGTAGGTACATGTTTGTACAACCTTGTACAAATATTCTCATAGTTACGTAATAAATAAACACGTTTGTGTATACAATGTTTATGTATATATAATGTATATGTATACATATATAAATGGAGTACATTATTTATTAAAATTTAACCATAGTGAATGTCCTCTACGAATATTATTTTTTTTTAAAAACCTACTCGCTCATTCAATAGTTATTTTTAAAACTGAACCTGGGAACCGGAAAAGCACCTGTCAGATGTGCACAGAATACATAAAAATTAATATGATTTTATTTTTTGCATCAACGTAACGTTCCGTTTACCATAAACCTTGGACTTTGAAGCATATCGTGTATAAATATATTAAATTACCATAGGTAACTACGTTTCTAATAAACGTTCACGTTTGTGAGCTAGTGTTGTATTGTGATTCTGACCTGCGTTGACGTAATTTAATATGAAAAAAAAAGAGTTATTGAAATAATAAGCTGTCTCATCTCGTGTCATCTTCTGTCACTTCAAGACGATATCATTGGAGTCCCAACCTTTGTAGAAAATTACTCTCTAAGTCCTACCTAAGTTTAGGAATCGAATGAAAATACTCCCTGTATTGACATACATGAGTATTTTAGCTTATTTTTATTTTTGTTTGAAGGCACTCATAATCTAGTAGCTTGGAGGTTGGTCTTAAGATCGATGGTTTAACTCCTAATAAACTTGTACTAATGAGTATCACGCCATTAATTTTCCTATGTGAAAATTTCCCATATTAGGGTCCTGTGTCCAGTGACAAACTTACCACTTGTCACGTTAGAAAGTTCGAAGAATCAGTTCGGCGAAACTTTAATATTTTAATTTGTCATATCTGTTAACATGATATAAAAGACATGAGCAGTTGAGCACATTTGTTCTTAAACTACCTACAAAATTTACTCTGCGTGCCTATAAATGGAGGTTTGCCGACAACCTATCAATAATAACTTAATCATTGAGAATATTTTTTCTCTGAATAAATAGCCTTTTTTATAATTGGAAAACGATCAAATATGTGGTCTGCGGTCACATTAGGCTTGCTCCTCGAGAGCAAAACACGTTTGTAAAAAGTTAAGGCAGGCCGCGCGTATATTAATGAGCGGAGCGGGTAATCATATTCCATATTCTTATGTACATAGACATGTTTTTTAGCTTATTTGATGATTCGAAAACGGGGTTCCTTTATTATTAATCATAATAAACACAATAACAGATATTCTATGACATAAAATTTAAATTGAGAAATTTTATGCCCGGTTTCTGAAACACTGATCATCGTAGAAATCAACTAATCAGCTGTCAAATGGATTTTCAAATGTTATTTGAGTTGTTGAATTTACTATCATTCTGATCAATTCAAAGAGTAAAACAATCGTTCTGGCAACTCAAATAACATTTGAATATCCATTTGATAGCTGATTACTTGACTTCTACGATGATCAGTGTTTCAGAAACCGGGCGTTAGATATTATGCTTATTTAATTCGTTTGCGTACCGCCCGCGCCCGCTCCGACTAGTCAGCTTTACAATGTAGCGCCGGCCTTACAATGGCGCGATTCGCGTACGGTCACGCGGCCGCGGTGGTAGGATCACGCGATGCCACACCACGCTTTTCGACCAATCACGGCCCATTTCGCCCTCTGCCGCGGCCCTGTGGCCTGTTTGCCGCCAATTGCTTGTAAGACTTTCGATATTTATTTAAATGTCGAATTTACGATATATCGAAAAAAAAAAATCGATATTTCGACATCGGCTTTAATAAAAAAAGAAACAATCTTATTAAGTCAGCTCAAATATGACGATTTATAATCCATACAGGATTCATGTAATAAATTTAATTATAAACATTTGAAAATGTTGGTTATAGATTAGTAATTGTTGTTCAATAAAAATTTCGGTAAAAGTTTTTAGAAATATCTACTTGTTTTATATCTTAAATTTGTCTACTAAGTTTACGTTAGTTACTACGTTTGCCAGGCACTAAAATATTAATTGTAGAAGCAATTTTTTCAGATGCTACAGATGTAGCGGAAGAAATGAAATAGCTATTTCTAATAGCACGGGAATAAAGGGTCTACTATCGATCCAAAATTATATATTTTATAATTTTTTTATCGATAGTAATTACATTATTTATCGTTATTAGAGTGTATAAATAATATATAAAATATGTAAAATAAAATCATTTAAAACAAATATCGACGGTCGATATTCCTATTTCAATACCGAATCATATCATCCAATAAAATATTAGTGATAGATATTATATAGCATAATATCGATACTACTATATTTCTATAGCATAATATCGATATTTCGATATATCGACATTTTATCAACATTCATAACCTGATGCTTGTTGTACGATCGGCGTGCGTTGTGGCGGTTAGCAACGCTTTCGATCATACGCTGACTACCTTGGCGTTTCGTTTATAAATTCGCAAATTGATTTTAATCCACGAATTACCAAAATAGGTTGTACATTTATATAAATATTTTATTACATTTATTTTTAATATTATTACATGAAAAACTACCGGATGGAAAAAACTACAAGGAAAACTGTCCTCTCGATTTTCATATTTGCATTGTGGTATTGCCACGCTCATACGGTGTAGTTAGGGTTGCCAACGCTTTTCAATTCAAGTAGAGAAAAAATAAGGTATAAAGAAGAAAAATGAATAATTTATCAAAATTTTATTTATTTCTCCGCTTGAAGATATATTTTTAAACGCTTCTGGCACACACAGTTTTATACTATACTAACATTTTTGGAAGGTATCTTTATATTCTCAATTTAAACAAAAAAGTAACTTTTTATTAAAATGACAACCTGGGAAAATATGAAGTAGCACACACATATCAAATATCATAGACAAATATCGTAAAAGAAAAACAGAGTGATAAACTTTTCTTGGGTTGAAAATAAAAATCATATTTTTTTTTATGTTAAAAGTTGCCAAGCGAACAGACGGTTCACCTGATGTTATGTGAATACCGCCGCCCATGGACATCTGCCACACCCGAGGGTTCCAGATGCGTTGACAACCTTTTGAAAATAGGGCTCCGGCTACCTCACTCACCAGATGAAAGGCGAAAGTATTATACTTCCACTTTACGCCGGTCTTCTGTGAGGTCGTGGTACTTACACGGACGGGACTGCCCATTCGTGCAACAGCCGAGGATGCCGCGTGGCCCTACCATCGTGAAAACGGCATAACATACATAATACATAATTAACATAACATAATTAACAGCTAAAGTTCTGTTTCAACTTAGAAGTATCAATAAAAATGTATTTATCTATATAGTTCCATACATTGTGTTTTTTATGGTTCACAGTAAATATTGAAAATAGAGTATTCGCTTTATTCACATACTTTATTTTTATGCAATAGTATAAAGTATGTCTACCAAAAATAATGAAGAATACGTTATTATAAAGTATGGCTGGCAACCCTAGGTGTAGTAGTATCACGGGAGACCGGCGTGGAGGTTTTTTTTGCATCAAACGCACAGAGCAATCGCTGTTTGATCAAAATAAATCTTTCACTCGCATCGAAACTCGATTAGTTTGGATTTCCATGAATTTTCTTTATATTCAGTGACAATACACGATTGTAATACCTAGAGATAAGGATTCGTCACGCACTGGATATAAAATAATTACAAGTTGCATATCTTTTCGGCCATAAACACGGTTTTAGGTTCGGGCGAGGCCTATTTATATGTATTGAGTATTTGATGTTTTTAATGCATATATCATTTTGGTTTGTTACAAGAGAAAGTATTAAATATTTTGTTCCTTTTTCTACATCTTTAATGTGGTTGGCCTAAGCAGCAGTTTTAGTTTTTACACGAATGGGCAGGTCCGTCCGGATAAGTACCACGACCTCACAGAAGGCGTAAAGTAGAAGTGTTACACTTCTGCGTTTCGTCTGGTGAGTGAGGTAGCCGGCCCACTTTATTAAAAAGGTGGCAAACACATTTGCAACCTTACGGGTGTTGCAAATGTCCATGGATGGCGGTTATCACTTAACATCAGGTGAACCGCCAACTCGTTTGTCACTTTCCCACATCAAAAAAAACATATGTATGTCATTTTAGCGATGTTCGTTAAAAGAGAAAATATGTCATATAATGGATAAAGGTGCGTGATATATCTATAAGTGAGCATATCTATTATATTATTTCTCATAGGTGTTGTCTTGTCAGATGGTCATAACGTTCATTTTGAAGCTTATGTCCGCCGCCATTAATAAAATAGACAAATTATGTTAATCTTGTCATTAAAAAGCTCTCGTTTAAAAACTTCTTACAAGGAGCTGTTACGTGCAAATTTATCCGCGAGAAAGGTTTTTGCTTCGACCCCGTGACGTGATGTTAAATGCCCTATTTATTACCTTACTCATGTATTGGACTATAAATGCAAATAGATTTTAACTATTCGGCTTTATTATATTAGTTTGTATGTACGATAATTTACAATGCCAATCTATTGAGGATTTCTTTAAATGAAAGATAGCTATGTAGACTGAAATTTATTGTTATTCTTAGAAATAAGATACTGTTCCTTGATAAATACTATATACATACATATATGTATATTAATATTTAGTGACTAATTACGGTAACCGCGTGAAAAAATTCGCATCGGTCAACTTGTTATGATTACTGATATATCAGTTGGCTTTAAGTATAAATTAGAAGAAGGGTGGCGTGTGCTATTTAACCGACTTCAAAAAAAAGGGAGGTTGTCAATTCAACTGTATTTTTTATGTTTGTTACAACAGAACTATGTCATTTATGAAGTGGTTTTAACTCTTGAAAATCAAATATCAGTACAGAGCGAGGTATTTTAAGTCGGTTTTGTTTTTCGTTAATAAAAAATGGCCCTGTTTAGGGTTTTTTTATTTATTTTATTTACCCTTTATGCACAAATAGTACAGTCAACCTACAGTTCTATTAAGCGGTAACTCGATTTTTGCACTCGATTGTACGCGCCTTGATTTCTACGCTGATCTTGACTCTTTCACCATCCGCAGGTAAACCACTGATTAGTTACTTGCTAAGTAACGCTAATTGGCAAGTAAAAGTCACGAGTATCTTTTGTCAATTTCACAAACGAAATCAAAGCTCCAAGTAACAACTTACGGGTTAAGGGACTGACTTACCAAATCATTCATAAATTCATTCAATATTACGTCAAACATCCCTTCTCAAACAATTGATAGTTGTCATTCTGTGGTATTTAATTTGCGTGTTAGTTTTGGTTTTCTGATTTATTTTATTTCAGTAAACGATATAAAGTTTAAAAATAAAAAAAATGCTAATTTTGCTTTAGACGGATGAATTAATTTGTAATAATTAATTCGTCCAAAAAAATATTGATTAATTAAAAGTTTATTTACTTTCTTTTTAGGGCAATCAAACAAAACCTTGGTTTTAAAAAGATTTTTTTACCATTGAAATTTTGTAGGTAATTATTTTATGTTTTATAATATTTGCATCGAAGAAAATTCAAATTAATCTAATTGACAATCAATAAAATCAAACACTTCCATTTTTATCATTGTTACTAAACACAAAATGGCCAACTGACAATAGCAATGATGTAGTTTTGTGTTTTAACCGTCAGTTAAGCACGCTAATTGGAAGATGTAGTAGCAAGTAAGTTACTGACTAGTTTAACCCTTGGTTAGTGCTAATCGTACATGGTGAAATTCCTACAAGCAGTTACTGGTGACTTTAAGTGGTGATTAGCCTACTTGACACTTTACTTGTAGATGGTGAAAGAGGCCCTTAGTCATTTAAAATTCCCACCACTGCACTTGCGACGTTCGTTAACTTTTTATTCACCTCTGAAGACCGACATGAAATATAATCAGTTTGTTGAAAATTGAAATTGCTTAAAATGCGAAAAAACCAATGCAGAATACATTACAATTAATTGCACTAGCAATTAGCCGCTTTCTGAAACACTGATCATCGTAAAGATTAACTAATCAGCTGTCAAATGGCTTTTTTTTTTTTAATTTCATTTGAGTTGCCAAAAGGTTGTTTAAACTCTCTGAATTGATCAGAATGACAGAATGATAAACGTTCTGGGCGCGATTCCGGAAGCCCTTGGGTTCGATTCCACAAATTGCCTTTTCGGTTCTACAAATTTTAATTTCATCTTAGGCGCACTATAAAAACTTTACATAAAATTTTATTCAACAAGTTCAATTTTTAAACATTCAGAACTTTTCCGGACCTAAATTTAAATATCGTGTTTCTTCGAAATAAATATATATAACATAACAATGGTCCGGATACATTTAAGCGCGTAGCTTTGTTTGCCGAACTATAATTTAACGGACCTTAATCAACTTCTATTTGTTCGTGGTTTATTCTTCGTCTTCGTCAATTTACAGCGAAATTTACGATCGTTACTCTTTTTCGTTTCAGCCACCACCATCGACCATATGAGGTGCGGTAGGCGCGCAAAATAGACCAATAGCCCAACCGAGCAGCGGCGAGAGACAGAGATGGCGTCGAAGGCCATATACGAGGCGACCGGCAAAGAACTGATCACCAGGTGAGCGCTCGGGACCCCCGATATTCTTTTAACTGCTTGTTTTCAAGAAGATCTACTTCTTAAAAACAAGCATGTAAGTTATGACGGAGAAAAAATGGACGTTTATACACATACTATGTTTAGTACCGGGAGGACCGGTTTTTTTTTGTGGTAAATCATGTATTTTGGAAATAAAAAATATAAAAAATAAAGAAAATGATCTGGTATGGAAAAAAAGTGAAAAAATTTAAAAAAAAATAAGTGTGTAATCGTGATACGAACCGCGGTCGTCTGTTTCGAAGCCGCCCCATTACCGACCGAGCTATTATATTTTATAATATATATTTGCGGCGAAATTTATTGTCATATTCGAATGATATTTTTCATTCCCTGAAAACAGCGATAAAAGGACATTTTCTAAAAATGAAACCTAGCTAGATCGATTTTTCGCCCCCAAATCTCCGCACATAGTAAATTTCATGAATATCGCTGGAGCCGTTTCCGAGATTCCGATTATATATAATATATATATGTATATACAAGAATTGCTCGTTTAAAGGATAACATAAGATATAACATTTGTATTACGATGAATGTGAACACAGGCAGATCCAGTGCCGGACTAAGCAAGCGCGGGGCCCGTAGCAAATTCTTTCAGCCAGCCCTTGATCTGCAATGGCGTCACACAAAAAACCTACAACCATTCTGTGGTTGTAGCTTTTTTATGTGAGAAGGTGAGCAGGCGGTTCACCCGATGTTAAGTGATAAGCGCCGCACATTGACATTCGCAATATCCGTTCGATTGCAGATGCATTGTCACCTTATTTCTAATAGACTGCCAGACTTGTTTACTTTAGTTATTTTCACAGTATCTTATCGTACGGCATTTTGTTGTGGGGTAGTGCATCTGATATAAATTCTATATTTATTCTTCAAAAAAGAGCTGTCCGAGCAATCTATAACATCGGAGCCCGGGATACACTCAGAGATATTTTTAAAGAGATTAATATACTCACTGTTGCGTCCCAATATATTTATTGTAATATCTTGTACGTTAGACATAACCTTAATTGTTATCTAAAGACTGAATAGTGACAGACATAAATTAAATACTAGAAATAAGGACAAATTAATTACACCATTGTTTCGTCTAAAAAAAGTAAATAGATCGTTCATGGGGCAAAGTGTGCGCATGTATAATAAAATCCCACAATCGGTATTAAGTCTGCCACTAGATGAATTTAAATGCAAAAGTAAACGCGAACTTATGGCTAAGGCATATTATACCATTGCAGAATATCTTGACGACGCCAATGTGTGGGGTTAATGCTGTTGATACTCACGTAGGCTAAAATGACATAGTTGTTCTATTATATTGTAAACTAATCCTACTAAACTAAACTATTTGACGAACTCCGTGGCGCAGTTGCCAAGGTATTGGCTTCGGCGTCGGGGGTCGTGGATTCGATTCCCACACGGGACAACTATTTGTGTGACCCACATATAGTTGTTTCGCATCTGGGTGTTTGTCCGCGTGAAATTTATCTTTGTAAAACGTCCTTTACAACACAGTATAATATTATCCTAAAGTAAGGGCAGTGTTTTTAAAGAAAAGAAAAAAAGAATCGTTTTAAAAAAGAGCAACTGTTGAGTTTCTTGCCGGTTTCATCTCAACAGAAACTGCTTTCCGAACCGGTGGTAACTTACGAACGTATTAATTTTTATGTAAAATTTTTGACATTTCATAAGAACGCGCAAGCGTCTATGTGAATAAATATATTTTTGATTTTGAATAAACTGGGCCCAGCTACCTCACTCACCGAAGGATACGCAGAAGTGTAACAGTTCCACTTCACACCGGTCTTCTGTGAGATCATGGTGCTTACCCGGACGGAACTGCCCGTTCGTGCAACAGTAGAAGGCTAGAAGCCGTTGCAAGTCGCTGCCAGTTAATCTTAGTAACCGGCAAGGCATCGTCTATTCTGGTGTTTTAAACGTATTTCGGTGGCTCAACCGGGAAATTGGTTAGTCAAAGCTCTGTCCCCCCTTTCCACTATGTCGGAGGGCTCTGCCCGCCCCTTCCTTCTCCAGTCCTTTATGAGGGGTCGACAAAACAACGCTTCTTGGGAACAAAAGTAAAGTAACAGCCTATACCCATCCCACTGGTGGGTACGGGCCTCATCTGTTCGGAGAGTATAAGGGCATAGTCCACGCCGATTGGCGGACTTCACATATCTTCAAAATATTTTTTTTGTCAATATTTCGAAAACATGCAGGTTTCCTCGGTTACCATCACCGCTGGACACGTGATAAGTCAGCACTTAAAATTAACAATTTCATTGGTGCTGGCGCCGGGGATAAAACCACCCACGACCGCCGGTGCCGAAGTCAATGGCTTCGCAACCGCGCCATCGAATCACATAGCTCTGCTCGCCCCGACATAAGTAAAGGGCGCGCGATTTTATAATACATCAAGGCCTATTCTACTTGACCTCAATGTGACCTTTGAGGCTCTTAATTCTAAAGATTGAAAACTCGAACCGAATGTCAAGTGACCGCTTTCTTTGTCTTTGCAGTAGATCGGAGACTGACATTGATATACTAGCGATATAAAATATATACTATGTACATAAGAGCGGGAGGGGAGAAGGAGATTGATTTGGGTGTGACAGAACACTGCTACAAAAACCGGATATCGGAAATAACTTCTTAATAAAACCATAGAGATTTAAAAATTTTATCGTTGGGCAGAAATAATGGATGGCATTTATAATGCCTTTAAATAAAATTGTCAAGTACAATTACAAATAATCTGATTGTGTTGATGACTCGGTGACGTAGTTGTTAAGCCGCTGGCGTCAGTGGGTTCGATTAATCGGATATGGGAATTAAATTCTTAATAAAACCATAGTGTTAAGAATCAACCTTCGCCTCTGGCAACACCGAATAATGTGAAATGACACATCGTTTTTTGAAACCCGATCGACTCGGTCGCATGGTCGTGGGTTCGATTCCCTCACTGTAAAAATATTTGTTTGACGCTCAGAAATTTTTCATGTTCGATTCTGGGCGTTTGTTCCCAAGGACAACTTTTGACGTCAGGCGGGCGGTCCATAGGATAAAAAACCACCGACCATTTTTTCACTAACGAAAAACAAAACTGACTTCATGTCGCTCTGTATTCATTTTATAATTGATTTTCAGGAGTTCCCTATGTATCTCCGAAGCCCAAGGTCCAATACCAATGAAATTAATATTGGGACCACATGGGAAGCACCAGCCTTCAAATAAAAAAGAATCATCAAAATCGGTTCATTGAATCAAAACATAAAAAAAAAATACACTCGAATTGAGAACCTCCTCCTCAGATGATGATGAAATATATTATTCTAACGGCATATAGACTGACCTTAATGCTTAGATACCATCTCTTTGCCCCACAGGCACATAGCAGCCGGCACGGCGCTGGTTCCATGCCGGTACGCCGTCTTCGAGCAGAGCACCGTCTGGGAGGACGAGATCGGAAGGAACCCATGGCTCACCAAGGAGGTAAGGCACCGGTCGACCTTCATTCGACCTTGTTTTTTTTTTGGGACAAATCCTTTAGGGATCCCCTGCCACTAGATCGGGGGAGTGGCAGGGGAGTCTCGGAAACGGGTACCCACTAAGAAACCCACGCTGCAACTGTCTCTGTCGCATCGACCAGGGACACGGAAATACGTGGACGCAATCTTCCGCAACTATGGCCTTTTTGTGCCTCCTCTTCTAAATGGTGCTGTGCCGGTGCAATTGGCACAGAACCCCTCATGAGCACAGTATTGAGCGCCAGACAACCCCATGCCTGCCGCTCGGAACCTTCATTCGACCCTACGGGAAAATAGTCCCCATTGAGACCGCAGATTTGCGATTGGTTGGGCTGTAGTTACACGAACTGCAGGCTCTACTGGGGAATTACCACGACCTCAATAAAGACCTTCGTGGAAGTATATACTTTCGCGTTACGTTTAGTAAGTGAGGTAACCAGTGCCCACTTTCTATAAAGGTTGTCGACGCATCTGCGGGCTCTTATTTGTTTTAGATGTCCGTGGGAGTCTTTTCATTCACATAATATCACTTTAATTATTTAACTGTGGTAGGTCGAACCAACATTCTCCTCTGTTGCACCTCACAGAAGACCGGCGTGAAATGGAAGGGTTATAATTTCGTGTTTCTTCTGGTGAATGGGGTAACCCCCTATTAAAAGATGGCGACGCATCTGCAAACCTATGAGTGTTGGTGTAAAATGGGCGGTTATCACTTAACATCACGTGGACCGCCAGCTCGTTTGCCACCTTCTAACATAAAGAAATACCACCGAGTGGCCGTTCTTTACCTACATGTCCTCCATTATCTCGCCTACCTCTCCCCTCCGACCAGCTCTCGCCAACCTCTCAATCCCCCCTTCTCCCCTCAGCAACTGGTCGTGAAGCCCGACCAGCTGATCAAGCGGCGCGGCAAGCTGGGCCTGGTGGGCGTGAACAAGAGCGCGGCCGACGTGAGGCGCTGGCTGAGCGAGCACGCCGGCAAGGAGCAGCGGGTGGGCGCCGCCGTGGGCAGGCTCAGGCGGTTCGTGGTGGAGCCCTTCGTGAGGCACGAGCCGGTGAGTTGGGGGCCGGGTCTGGTGTTTTTCGCGTGGACCCAATACAGGGGCTGAGGAGCTGAGGAAGCGGTGACCCAATACGGGGTCTGAGGAGTGTGGAAGCGCACGGCAAGTTAGTGTGCTGGTTCTGGGATCCAAGTCTTCGTCTTCGGTGACACAAGTGGAGAGCCCGGGCTGCCAAGAGTGAAGTGACTTCGATATAGGTTTTGTTATGATTACAAAGTGTTTAAACCGATTTGGATCTCACTCTTGTGCCTGGTGGTGAGGGTTCGATCCCCGCTGCACATCTTCTGTTATGAACGCTGTGTTTTTATTATGTCTGGCTGTTTATGATTGTGTCTACGCATCAGAGTAAAGTAAAGTAACAACCTATACATGTCCCCCACTGCTGGCCAAAGGCCTCCTCTATACAGAGGGTATCAGGGCATAGTTCACCACGCGGCCCCACTGCGGATTGGCGGATTTCATATATCTCGAAAAATATTTTTTTGTTATTATTTAGAAAATATGCAGGTTTCCTCACGATGTTTTCCTTCACCGCGGAGCACGTGATAAGTCAGCACTTAAAGTTAAAAACTTCATTGGTGCCGGCACCGGGGATCGTCGAACTCAGGTTGCTCGAGTATATTGGATTAAAGGCGAGCGCCCGGACACTGAGCTATCACGGCTATTAAGAAAGATATTATGTCGAAACATAATTATTTATCTATTATTAACAGGTTCTAACTTGTTGGTTGTATACAGAACGAGGAGATGTACTTGTGCATCCAGTCGGGCCGCCGATCTGACACCATCCTGTTCCACCACCAAGGTGGCGTGGACGTGGGCGATGTGGACGCGGTCGCCCTCAGACTCGAGGTGAGGACGTGTACAACTATGAGCGATCGAGTACACGTTTTACACTGCGTTGAGATGAGAACGTGTATATATTGGAACAATCGTATACATGTTTACACCGCGTTGTGGTGAGAACGGGTACAGCTTTAAACAGTGGTGTACATGTTTTTACGCTGCGTGGAGGTGAGAACGGTTACAACTTTGAACAGTTGTGTACATGTTATTACACTGCGTTGAGGTGTGGACGTGTACAACTTTGAATAGTCGTGTACATGTTTTACACTGCGTTGAGGTGTGGATGTGTACAACTTTGAATAGTCGTGTACATGTTTTACACTGCGTTGAGGTGTGGACGTGTACAATTTTGAATAGTCGTGTACATGTTTTTACACTGAGTTCACTTTTGTGCAGTGTGAATTTCGAGATTTTTTTTGAACATGTACCAAACCTGTCGTATTTAGACATTTAACTTTTATTACATAATAATGAACAAATTTATTAGTCCGGCTTCGTACGGGTAAACAATATGTAAACACAAATTTTTCAGTAATTATCTTATCAATTTACACCATGTTTAACAAAGTATTTCAATCACAGCTAAAAGCTTACTTTTATTTAAATTATATGTTGTCAATATAAGTTGGAGATAAAGTACACTTGGATTGATAACAAACAAAAATTACTTTCATAGATTACTCATTACATAAACTAATAAAATGGCTTATATGTATATTATTAGTATGGATGAATTTGTAACGGACTCGTCCTCACTTTCCAGGTGCCTGTGGACACCGTGCCCACTGGCGAGGACATCGACCAGAAGCTGCTGGTCAATGTCAAGTCTGCCACGGTCAAGAGGTACACCACTCACTAGCCCACTTTGAACCCTAAGGAGTATAAAACGGAACACTATCTTTCCCGCTGGTCATTCAGTTGGTTGTTTTAGCCACTCAACAGCTTCAGTTGTTGCACGAATGGGCAGGCTCGTAAAGGGAGTTGCAGGCTCATTTGAAACGTTGTCAAATCTTCAAGCCCTTGTGGTGTCCATGGGCGGCGGTAATCACTTAACATTAGGTGAACTTGCTCGATTGACTTAGTCCCAATGTGACGGCATTGTCGCGACAAGGCTGTCACCGTAAACAGATACTGCGAGGGTGCAGCTTGTGTGGGTATGTACACTGATGAGCGATATGGTTCACAATATTTATGTGCTATTAAAACTAAGGTTTGCACTGTACAGATAAACGGTACAAACGAGTACAGGTGAGTGTCTGGTTTATGAAGGCGATGACCACCAGATTAATAATGGCACGGGATTCGAACTCGCGACCTGAACATTTCATAGCTATCGAGCATCGCTGCGTTCAGAAATTGACTTCAACTTTTTTGCTATTGTACAACTGTTATGTACTATTTACAATAAACACGATCTCATCCCATTTTAGAATTGCTGATTTTTTTTTTATGTAAGAAGATGGCAAACGAGCTCGCGGTTCACCTGATGTTAAGTAATAACCGCCGCCCATCGACATTTGCAACACCCGTAGGATTACAAATGCGTTGCCACCTTTTTACTAAAGTAGGCCCCGGCCACCACACTCACGGGACGGTGCAGAAGTACTTACTTGGGTCTCCTGTGTGGTCGTGGTACTTACCCGCACGGACCAGTCCATTTGTGCAACAGCGAACACTTCACTGAAATTTTAAAAACCACTCGCCCCTCCCTTCCAGGATAATGACCACGTTCATCCTCTCGCTGTACCAAGTGTACGTCGAGCTCCACTTCACGTACATGGAGATCAACCCGATCGTGGTCACCGGCGAGCGGGTGTACCTGCTCGACCTGGCCGCCAAGCTGGACCAGACGGCGGACTTCATCTGCGCGAAGAGATGGGGCGCCGTCGAGTTCCCGCCCCCCTTCGGGAGGGACGCCTACCCGGAGGAGGCGCGCATAGCCGACCTGGACGCGAAGAGCGGCGCCAGCCTCAAGGTGCGTTGGTCGCCTCGCATCTTTCAAGCCCGGCTTCCGAAACACCGATCATATTTTATTTTTATTTTATTTTTATTTTATTTTTATTTTATTTTTATTTTATTTTTATTTTTATTTTTATTTTATTTTTATTTTATTTTTATTTTATTTTTATTTTATTTTTATTTTATTTTTATTTTATTTTTATTTTATTTTTATTTATTTTTATTTTATTTATTCGGTTTACCAGCAATTGTTACATTTATACATTCATTAGAATTGGTACACCGTATATTTCTATAGCTGAATGCACAATTAATTAAAGGTAAACACCACACGCGAAGTATGTCAAGTAACACCAATGAACTTAACAATAAGAAATGTGTACAGAATGCAATTTAAAAAAAAAGTAGTGAACTTAAGTGATCACCTATCAACCTACTTACCAACCTACCTGAACACACGGCCGATAGCGTCTAATGTTTCCTTAGCGAACGGCGTATATCCGTTTTAGACTGGCCAGCATATAGTCCCGATTTAAAAGCGATACAAATCTCAGGTATATTGTTAAAAAGAAAGTCTCAAACAACCGTAATACCAATCAAAACGAACTATATGAAGCATTCAATCCCTTTAGAAATATGAATGAAATTGATTGAATCAATGTTATTGAAAATAAGGGATACGCCACTAAATATTAGCTATTTCGTAAATAACAATACTAATTACTAATACTTATGTACGTCTTTTATGTGAAATTGATACACTCGATTTATTAAAAATCTATTGTTGTTATTGAAAAGAATCGATTATTTTCTCACATCCCTACTGCTAAGCCACCGTTCCGCTGGCGTGGCTCAAAGGCCTCGTTGCCGGGCCGTAAAATCTTTATTAAAAAAAAAACTTTCCCGCCGTCCGCAGCTGACGGTGCTGAACAAGTCGGGCCGCGTGTGGACCATGGTGGCGGGAGGGGGCGCCTCCGTCGCGTACAGCGACACCGTCTGCGCCCTCGGCGGCGCCCACGAGCTGGCCAACTACGGAGAATATTCAGGCGCCCCCACGGAGGGGCAGACGGCGGACTACGCGCGCACCATATTCAGCCTCATGTGCCGCGAGAGGCACCCCGACGGGAAGGTGCGCCGGTGTGGGTGGACTGTGTGCGTGTGTGTGTGTGTGTGTGTGTGTGTGTGTGTGTGTGTGGTGGTGTGTGTGTGTGTGTGTGTGTGTCGGTGGAGAGTACGTGTGTGTGTGTGTCGGCGGTGTGAGTGTACGTGCGAGTTGGGTGAATGCACGCGTGGGTAGAGTATAGATTTTTTTTTTTTTTAAAAAACATTGCCCTCACTTTAGGATAACATTATCCTGTGTTGTAAGGACGTTTTACAAACATAAATTGCACGAGGACAAACACCCAGATGCGAAACAACTATCTGTGGGTCGCACAAATAGTTGTCCCGTGTGGGAATCGAACCCACGACCCCCGACGCCGAAGCCAATACCTTGATATAGATGGTACATGTGGATAAAGTATAGTTTGTACATGTGGGTAAAATATAGAATGTAGGTCAAATTAATGCACTTGTGGTTGTAAAGTACATACAGTATAGAACGTACGCGTGGGCAAAGTACAGACGGAACATTTGGGTAAAGGAAGGTAATGTACATGTGAGTGAAGCTTAGAGTTTTTTTATGTGAAAAGGTACCAAGCGAACCATATAATAACCACCGCCCAAGGAGATCTGCAACGTCCGTACTATTGCAGATGTTTTGGCAACTTTTAATAAACTGGGCCCCGGGTGGGACCCAGAGGAAACGCACAAGTACCCCGTAAGGACCTGCCCATTAGTGCAACAGCTAAGGCTGTTGCGTGCCCCCGCCACAGTAAATGCTCGCTCAGAATATCATGCCTCAGAAAATCAGCCTGTTCATGTTCAAGTAAAGAATTTAGTCACCGCTGAAGTGGCAATGGGTCGGCCACATCGCTCGAAGAACTATAACCGGTCGGAAAGAAAGGCTCTTGAGTGGCAGCCACGTATCAGCTATCGTAGTGTAGAACTTTCCACTAGACGGAGTGACCTGTTCAAGTGTGCGGGAGGTCGATGGATGCACTTGGCTCAGGATCCTGCTTCGTGGCAGTACGTGGGGAGGCCAATGTTCAGCAGTCGACTCGAACAGCTTAAAACGATGATGGTGACGAATTGGATACGGCTCGCTCGGGATCTTCCGTCGCGGCGTTCTGTGGGGGAGGCCAGTGGGCTCGAAAAGGCTGAAATTATGATTTTTTTTTAATGTGAAAAAGTGGCAAACGAGCTGGCGGTTCACCTGATGCTAAGTAATAACCGCCGCCCGTGGTCATCTGCAATACCCGTAGGGTCGCAGATGCGTCGCGAAGTCTTAACAATAAAGTGGGGCCCGGCCACCTCACTCACCGGACGAGGCGCAGAAGTGCGACGTTTCCATTTTACGGCGGTCTCCTGCGGTGTCGTGGTAATTGCCCGCACGGACCTGCCCATTCGTGCAACACCGAAAACCGCTGCGCGGCCCCTACCACGGTAAAAAGCTGTGGTGTTCACGACGAACCGTACACCACAGGTGCTGATCATCGGCGGCGGCATCGCGAACTTCACCAACGTGGCGGACACCTTCCGCGGCATCATCACCGCCATCGAGGCGTACAAGGACGCGCTGGTGCAGTACAACGTGACCATATTCGTGAGGCGCGGCGGGCCCAACTACCAGGAGGGGCTTAGGTGCGCGCCATTCTCGACTTTGTGCCGTAAGAGATAAGGCCGCGTCGACTTGCTTCGAATACTGTAAAGTCGATGCGTGTCTTAAGTATTTTTCCAAATGTAAGCTCATGCCAACGCGCAAATCGGACAATGTTAATTAAAACGATTAAAAAATTTTTAAACGTTTCGATAAATTGTCTACAATTTTTCGCCGCTGTCAGGGTACGAACCTTCGCCCGGCTTACGCGTCCAGACGTTGTAGCCACTAAGCGATCGACATTACACCACGCAAAAATCTCGACGTTTTATCTACTTTTTTTTTTTTTTTTTTTTTTTTTTTCTATAAATGCTCGGCTAACGCTAATCTAGTTACCTTTATAGTGATTTTGACCCACTTTCCCACTTGTGACCCACTTTGCTAAATAACATTTTTACAACGGACTTGAAAACTGGAGAGGTCTTCACTATTGAGGCTTAATTTAAACATTTTAACATTTAGTATTCGCAGTTATGATGTTTTATTTACAAGTGTTTTATTCGGCACGACAACGTCGACAACATCTGAATTACGTCGTCGGTCCGTTCTTGTTGTTGTTATCGTATTTTTACCCAGAGTGGCACGCAGAGTCTGATTTTTTTAATGCAAAAAGGTGGCAGCTCACCTCATGTTAAGCGATAACCGCCGCCCATTGACATTTGCAACACCCGTATGGTTGCAGATGCGTGGCCACCGTACAATACAGTGGGCCCCGGCTACCTCACTCATCAGACGAAACGCCAGAAGTAATAAACTTCCACTTCACGCCGGTCTACTGTGAGGTCGTGGTACTTACCCGGACGGACCTGCCCGCTCTTGCAACAGCTGAAACAGTTGCGTGGCTCTACCATGGCTAACGCCATCGTAACATTTTTACAACGAACATTTGAAAACTAGATATGGCGTGTGCTATTGAGATTTCATTTAAAATTTTCGTTTATATCCGTACTAGCTTTCCGCCTGCGGCTTCGCTCGCGTTGAAGCCCTTAAATAAATATCAAGATATTTTCAACCCTTCTTAACAATTTTTTCCAATAATAAAACCGTTTAAAAACTTTTAAGTTAAACGGTTTTATTTTATGTGCACTGAAAACTACAATATTGTATTGTCATCTAAATTAAATCTGTGTACCAAATTCCAGATCAATCTGACAACGGGAAGAGGCACTTAAATTTCAATTTCTAAATTTGACCCAAATAAGTAAACAAATTCCGTACGGGTCGAGCTAAATAAAACCGTTTAAAAATAGCCTATGTCCTTTCTCAGGCGTTAGACTATCCGTGTACCAAAAATTCATTTAAATCGGCTCAGTAGTTTTGGCGTGAAAGCGAGACAGACAGAGTTACTTTCGCATTTATAATATTAAGTATGGATTTAATATGCACATTTCCTTCTCAAGTCATAGGCAAAATGGACCTTAAGCGGTTGGGATAGAGTCTAATTTGGCGTGTGGCACAGGCAAATGCGTGAAGTGGGCCAGCGGCTGCGCATCCCGATGTACGTGTTCGGGCCGGAGACGAACATGACCGCCGTGGTGGGGCTCGCCCTCGGCCACTCGCCCATCCCGCCCGACCACCAGCTCGACTACGCGCCGAGGCAGCTGCCGAAGCTGAAGCCGGTGGTGGGTTGCCCGATTTTTTGGAGCGAAGACTTCTTAAGCGACGTCGTGGTTTGGAACGGGACGGAACGAAAAGAGACAACTATATAGGTAGTCGGTTGCTTCTCTGGCCCGAACCTGACGTCGAAACTGATGTTGTTTGCATTGAACCCTACAGTTACTCACACTTACTCACTCAAGCCTGAAGCAGAATTGAATCCCGCAGAGCCCGCTGCCCATAGAGCTAACCAAACCTGACGTCAGAATAAATATTATCATTGAACCTTATGCGTATTGCAATAAGGTCGTAAATCCCGCAAAGCCCGCCCACGATAGAGCTCACCTGACGTCAGAATAAATGTTATCATTGAACCTTATGCCTATAGAAATAACGTCGCAAATCCCGCAGAGCCCGCCGCCGCTGGAGCTGCCCGAGCTGACGTCGGCGCTGCTGGAGCGCGTGTGCGCGCAGGCGCCCGCCAGGGCGGCGCCACTCGCGCCGGGGGCGAAGCCCCTCTTCAGCGACCGCACCAAGGCCATCGTGTGGGGCATGCAGAACCGCGCCATCCAGGTACCCTCGCCCCACTGCGCCATTGTTTCATCCACAAAAACTAAATAGGTCGTTTTCATGGAGCAAAGCGTGCGCATGTACAGTAAAATCCCAGAGTCGACATTAAGTCCGCCGCTTGATCAATTTAAACTCAAAATTAAAAGTAAACTTACGGTATCCAAACTGAGGGTGTCTGTTTTTAGTAACGAGAAACAAAACCGACTCCAAATACCTCGCTCTGAATTCATTTTATCATTGTTCTATCTCTGGAGTATATATCTCCTAAGTATCTCTGGAGATCTCATTATCCCAATTAATTTCATTGGTGTTCCAGTGAAATTAACATGGGACCACGTGGGAAGCACCAGCTTTCAAATAAAAAAAAAGAATCGTCAAAATGTGTTCACCCAGTCGAGTGTTCTGAGGTAACAAACATAAAAAAATACAGTCGAATTGAAAACCTCCCCCCTTTTGAACTAGCTTGAAGTAGGTTGCCAACTAGTAATTATTCATTACTAGCTGCTGCCCGCGACCACGTCTGCGTAGAATAGGCTGATGGCGTAACATTAAGACAGAAATACAGGTATACATAAAAATAAGTATATAAATCATAGCCAATGTCTTATCCTGAAATACATATAAGCTATATTATTGCAAAGTTACAATAAAATCCATTCAGTGGTATTTGCGTGAAAGAGTAACAAACATACATACAAACTTTCGCCTTTATACTATTAGTAAGGATTATATGTCCTGAAATATGCTCTTGTATTTACATAGTTCAGTTCATGTGATCTTTGCGTCTGTGTCTATGCCCCCCCCCCCCCCCCCCCCCTCCCGATAACAGATCCGTATCCCCCTCCCCAGGGAATGCTGGACTTTGATTACATCTGTCGACGCGCTGAGCCGTCGGTGGTGGCCGTCGTGTACCCGTTCACAGCCGACCACAAGCAGAAGTACTACTTCGGGAACAAGGAGGTCTTCATACCAGGTGAGAAGTGGGGCATGTGGGGTATGTAGGGTAGGACTAAGGGCGGGGGACGATCAGAATATATTCCGATGGCCCGGGTGTATCTTGTTACTGCAGTATATAGTTGCAAAGTAAAGCATCAGCCTGTATAAGTCCCACTGCTGGGCAAACGCCTTCTCTGTACAGAGGGAATAAGGCAAAGTCCATCACGCTAACCCAACATTAGTTGGCGGACTTCACATATATCTGCGAATAGTTTTTTCTTAATTGTATTTGTTTGAAAATTTGTTCTCTTGCACTGTTGAGCATGTGATAAGGTCAGCACTTAAAATTGCTATGAATAATTCAATTTGTGCCGACACCGGAATATAAAATCGTGTAACTAAGTGACTTGAAGTAAATCGTAAAACACATTTGAGATAGACATTCTGTTCCTTGATTTGTTTATCCCGGGTTGTAATCGCGGGCCGGACTTGGCCGCCACCTCCCCATCCTTGCCCTATTACGATGAGTTGTATACATAAATAGATTGTGGCTTCCAGTTTTCTCCGACATGGACGTAGCTATGAGGAAGCACCAGGAGGCGACGGTCCTGGTCAACTTCGCCTCGCTCCGGTCCGCCTACGACAGCACAATGCAGGTAAACCACCACCACCTGCCACCACATACCACCATCTACCGTCACAGCTCACCATTCTCCGCCATCAGGGGCATCGTTACAACTGCCATAGCCATACAAAGCTGATGTTATGTATCATCATTGGCTTCGCTTCATACATTGAAAATTTCTTAATATGATTTTTTGATAATTGTAGGATTACCAATTCTTATTTATTTTTGCTGACAAAGATAGCACGAGTTTCAAAATAAATCATCTTGAAATGATGAAACATAGCATATAGTTATAACTTAAATTATTGTATTAGCAATGGTTATAATTTAATTTATTAGGCCTAGTTTTTATTTTATTATGATATTACTTAATACTGGTAAGTGAAGATAAAATATCGACCGATGATAATATTTAAGTCTATGAATAGTTTTTAAATTTACTGTACGACGAATATAATACAATACTTGTTTTTCTTTCTTTGATGAATTCATATTTGATGATTGATTAAACGAAATGTAATGCATTCATAATTTTCTGCTTAAATTTTAAATATAAATTTTTAACATTTCTCTTATTTATACTCGGAGAGGAATGATGAGGTCTTTTAGAAATTAAGATTTCGATATTAACTAAATGTTATGAAAACCTCACCTTCAAATCTTATCATATTTTCTTTGACGTCAATTCATTTAAGTTTGCTTGTACGTAATTCTCGAACTCCGCCGCTCGATACCAGGTCAAAAACTTCGCAACGCTAACACAGCGTTCATGCATAATCTTATATTCTTCTCTCATGTTATCACATGTTCTCTCCCCTCAGGCCATGCAGCATCCGCAGATAAACACTATCGTCATCATAGCAGAGGGCATACCGGAAAACATGACGCGCAAGATCATCAAGGTCGCAGATGCGAGAGGCGTAAGTGGAGACCTTATTATTAATTACTACTTTACGGTGGTAGGGCCACGCAGTAGCCTCGGCTGTTGCACGAATGGGCAGGCCCGTCCGGGTAAGTACCACGACCTCACAGAAGACCAGCGTAAAGTGGAAGTATGACTAATACTTTCGCGTTTCGTCTGGTGAGTGAGGTAGCCGGAGCCCAATTTTCAAAAGGTTGTCAACGCATCTGTAACCCTCGGGTGTGGCAGATGTCCATGGGCGGCGGTATTCACTTACCATCAGGTGACCCGTCTGCTCGTTTGGCAACTTTTCGCATAAAAAAAAAAAAAAATTTATTAATTGACGCGACTTCGACCGCGTGAAATTTAAAACAAATAAAATTTCGAAAAGTAGCCCAAGTCACTCCTTATTACATCAGCTATCTGCCAGTGATTGTTCCGTCAAAATCGGTACAGCCGCTACAGAGATTAGCCGGAAAATACAGCCAGACAGACAGACAAAAATGGTAAAATAAATTATTTTGGTATACGTACCGTGTACACATCCATATGTATTTAGTAAAAAAAATTTCAAAAAGACGTTCCAATTTTATTTATCTATATATATAGATATCAAAACGAAACAAATCTTATTACTGAAAGTTCAGTGTCAGTTGTTCACAAGGTCATTTTAATTCATCTCGCTTTTATTAATTACACTAACTCGATGTTAACACTCTTAATCTCGATTCCACCATTGTAAGAGAATACCTACCCTGGCGCAAATACTTGGTGACTGCTCTAGCCGGTTGATTGAAACCGGCCCTTATGTGCGTAGGCTTAAAGTTGAATTTGCACTAGCATAAAGCCTAGGCAACAAAGTTGAATTTGCACTGGTGCAAATACTCGGTGACTGCACTTGCCGGTTGATTGAAACCGGTCTTTATGTGCATGACGTTAAAGTTGAATTTGCGCAGGTGAACATCATCGGGCCGGCGACGGTGGGCGGCATCAAGCCGGGCTGCTTCAAGATCGGCAACACGGCGGGAATGATCGACAACATCATCGACAGCAAGCTGTACAGGCCCGGCAGGTGTGTCTTCCAGAAATCTGGTGCGGTTAATAGTGACATGCTGTACACGAGCCGTGATAGCTCAGTGTCCGGGCGCTCGCCTTTAATTCAATATACTCGGGCAACCTGAGTTCGATCCCCGGCGCCGGCACCAATGAAATTTTTAATTTTAAGTGTCGAACATCACATGAGGAAACCTGCATATTTTCGAAATAATAACAAATAAAAAATAATTCGAAGATAATATGTGAAGTCCGCCAATGGACTATGCCCTAATACCCTCTGTACAGAACAGGCCTTTGCCCAGCAGTGGGACATGTATAGCCTGTTACTTTACTTTTATACATGTCCCACACTGCTGGGCAAATGCCTGCTCTGTACAGGATAACAGGGCATATCCCACTGCCGATCGGCGGATTTCGCGTATCTTAGATTATTTTTTTTGTTATTATTCAGTAAATATGCACGTTTACTCACGATGTTTTCCTTCACCGCTGAGCACGTCTATGTACTGATATGTCAGCACTTGGAATTGATAATTTCGTTGGTGTCTGCACCGGGGATCGAACTCGGGTTGGTCGGGATATTGAATTAAAGGCCCGGACCCGGACACTGAGCTTATCCGGTTACAGCTAAATAAATATGTGAGCAATGTGGAAGTACCGTCGAGTGCATAGATCGAGTTGTTGCTTTTCTATGTTTTGCACGCCGCAAAAAATGTACACGTGATATCTTACTATGGATATCGTCCCCCCCCCCCCCCCCATTCCTCTTGTGATTCTTGCCAAACCCCCCCCCCCCCCCCACTTTTCGGAACCTCACGTGGTAAATGGACGGCCCCATATTAAAAAAAAAACTCAACTAATATACGGTTCTTAACCCTCAGCGTGGCGTACGTGTCCCGTTCTGGCGGCATGAGCAACGAGCTGAACAATATCCTCTCGAAGGAGGCGGACGGCGTGTGCGAAGGCGTCGCCATCGGTGGTGACCGCTACCCCGGCACCACGTTCCTGGACCATCTGCTCAGGTGAGCTTTTTTTTTTAATATAAGAATGCCAGCGATCTGGCGGTCCACCTGATGTTAATTCGACCCGATGTTGGCACGGACATTCGCGACCACGGGAGTCACATAGGGAAGCTTTTCTAAGTGTATCCATTTTTTTTCATTAAATTCTAGACATAAATAATGTTATATAAAAATTATAAATGTAAAAAATCACTCTTAATTCATTAATTATATTCATTAGAACTTATCTCAAAAAGTGCGTGATTTATGGGCAACTCGTTTATTTTACGCGCGATCATTCCATAGCTAACACGCACACAAGTTCGTTTCAAAAGTATACGACGTATTTATGAATGACCACCGCATTGTCAACAAGTTCTGTTTTTTAGGGAACAGAATTGCAGCTATTTTTTGGACAAAAAGAAGTTTGTTTTTATTTCGATAAACGATTATACTAGACGAGTTTGAACCTCCTATGTGAATTTGGGCACCTTTAGAAAAGCCACCCTGTATACTATACGATTCGAGCCATTAGCGTTGATAGCAATTTGTTCCGCCCGCACTTTCGTTCGTTTTGATACTTCATTCGAAATGAGTAAAAAGACGCTAAACGCGAACGAGTTTGTTCATCGAGTTTGTGCATTTCGCTCCACAGACACTCAATTCGAGTTGGCGAATTGAATGGTCGAGGCGAACGAAGCATACTTTCATTCACCCATTGATTTCGTTCAAACTAAGCAATCGAGGATGAATTTAAAGAAGTATAAACTGAACTTTCGTTAAAATATGTAGAAAAATTGCGAAAAGATCGTCGCCGCTGTGGGAATCGAACCCACGTCTTCGGCATTCGCGGCCTGACGCTCTAGCCACTGAGCTAAACGGCTGATAGCCACAGCGACGAAAATCTTAACGCTTTCTTTCTACATTGTTATTTAACATTCGAAGCAATGCTTGGCGTATCTATTGTTATATTCTTTCCAGCATGCAAACAATTTCGAATATCGTTTTACAACGATAATTCGAACGAGATTAGCACTATAACAATTTAAAAAATTTTTTCTAAAAAAGCAATGGCGACAACTCTCGTTCGAATTATCGTTGTAAAACGATATTCGAAATTGTTTGTATGCTGGAAAGGATATAACAATAGATGCGCCAAGCATTGCTTCGAATGTTAAATAACAATGTAGAAAGAAAGCGTTAAGATTTTCGTCGCTGTGGCTATCAGCCGTTTAGCTCAGTGGCTAGAGCGTCAGGCCGCGAATGCCGAAGACGTGGGTTCGATTCCCACAGCGGCGACAATCTTTTCACACTTTTTCTACATATTTTAATGTTCAATCTTAAGTGCAAAGATTAGCACTATAAACAATTTAAAATTTTTTTTCTGAACTTTTGTTACGTTTTTTAGTTTTTTTTTTAATATTGAAATATGTATACATACACACATACATCGCCAGGTTCGAAGCCGACCCCAACGTGAAAATGCTGGTGGTGCTGGGCGAGGTGGGCGGCGTGGAGGAGTACCACATCTGCCGCGCCATCAGGGAGAAGCTGATCACCAAGCCCATGGTGGCCTGGTGCATCGGCACCTGCTCCGGTGGGTCTAGAAGTTTCTCTATTTCTAATGTACTCTAGAAGTTTCTCTATTTCTAATGTACTCTAGTTGGATGGTGGTCTGGCGATTTGCTTTCAATGAAATACTCGTTGAATGTTCGAGTTTAACCCTTTGTGTACGGAACCCTAAACCACCTCTTTGTATTGCAGACATGTTCTCGTCCGAGGTGCAATTCGGCCACGCTGGCTCCTTGGCCGGCTCGACCCTGGAGAAGGCGGCGGCCAAGAACGCCGCCCTGAAATCCTGCGGGGTGACCGTCCCCGACTCGTTCGACACGCTGGGCGACGCGGTCAACTCGGTCTACCGCCGGCTGGTCTCCGAGGGCAGGATCCTCGTCAAGGAGGAGGTGGCGCCGCCGAAGGTGCCGATGGACTACGACTGGGCGAGGGTGCGTGGATGCCTCTGCTGCTTTTCTGATGATATGAGACTATTAGGGTCATTTCTCCAGTCACGTGACAGACCAAGACGTTGGATGTCTCAATTACATCGATAACATTGTCAGACTAATGATGTCAGACAAGGGCGTGGTTGCCTCATGTACTGACCGCGCACGTTTGGGTGGTTGCAGAAGCTGGGCATAATCCGCAAGCCGGCGGCCTTCATCAGCACCATCTGCGACGAGCGCGGCCAGGAGCTGACCTACTGCGGGGTGCCCATCAGCCAGGTGCTGGAGCGCGGCCTCGGCGTCGGCGGCACCATCAGCCTGCTCTGGTGAGGGCCTGCCACTTGCCACCTGCCACCCGCCATTGGCCATCTGCCACCTGCCACTGACCATATGCCACCTCCACCCGTATATTTTGTCACGGTCATATGCCACCGGCCACTTGGCATATGACTGCCACTATTCCCGTTGACACGGCGGCATACACCTCCATTCAGATCCACCTCTCGCCTCCAATATATTCTACTCTAAAACTGACACGCATCCCTGTCTAACTTTATACCGGAGACCATCTTCCGTCTCTTTGATATTCTTCGAGCAGCTGTCTCGGTCTGGGCAGGCGATCGGTGGTAAAAAAATGAATCCAACACCAAAACTACACAATTGATATGTTGAAGAAGGATGACGATAACGCTAGGAAGAGACGGAAGATTAGCATTAGATCAGTGGCTTCAGGTGACCCTTCGTCACTACAGCTAGTGAAGGGGACTGGAGGGGTGGAGGGGGGTAGACCCATCGTCACCATAGCAACCGGAGGGGGTGGTGGCTCGTTGCAGTCGGCACTGAGTCACTAACGCTCTCGGCCGTCAGGTTCCAGCGCGAGCTGCCGCCGTGGGCCTGCCGCTTCCTGGAGCTGGTGCTGATCGTGACGGCGGACCACGGCCCCGCCGTGTCGGGCGCCCACAACACGATGGTGACGGCGCGCGCCGGCAAGGACCTCATCTCCTCCGTCGTCAGCGGACTCCTCACCATCGTGAGTGGCGGGACGTTAACACGAATCATCGATGATGTCGTTTCGATGTAAATTAATACGTGAATGACAGTAACCCATGGGAATACCCTACCACGATTTCTCCTCACGCCCCGGGTTGACTGGTAGAGAATGCCAATAGGCATTAAGTTCGCCCTGTGTAACCGTTTTTGAGGTGTTTTCAATAAAGAATAAATAAATGAGTTGATTGCTCCCAAGCGAATGAACTTTTTCGAGGAGACATTCATTCTGTTGCTAATTTGAAGAAAGCTATCTGGCTAGCTTCGAAGGGCTTTGTAGGTCGCGATGGTCGTTGAGACTTCCACCCAACCCCTTCTACACAAATCATAATCAACTCCGCACGAAGCGCGCACATACTGCATATTGAACATTTATTTTCGTGAAATTGCTCAAAACAATTGGTCAAGCCGATAATGTAAAATTATAGATCGAATCTATTTACGTATATTTTCATGTATTTATATGAATAAATACTAAACCGTTGGTGTATCTGGCCCCAGGGCGACCGGTTCGGCGGCGCTTTGGACCGGGCGGCGGCAGACTTTTGCGCGGCCTACGACCGGGGCCAGCACCCGCAGGAGTTCGTCAACGAGAAGCGCGCCAAGGGCGAGCTCATCATGGGCATCGGCCACAGGTCAGCGCCCGGCCGGATTTCTACCGTTCATCGTCCGCGTGACCACTTTTGTTGATCCCTTGCCACCGGGCCAGGGTCAACAATGTGGGAGTCTCGATCTGACCCGTTCAGACTGAAATACAACGTTGCGTCTGTGTCTGTCCCATCGGCCGACACGAAGGCAAATAAACGAGGAACAAACATACACATGGGCAAATCAGAAATTGGGAAAATAAAGTGGCAACCTACGTACGTTATGCACTACTGCTGGGCAAAGACGTAGTTCCTCTTTAGAGGTTAAACGGAGAGTGTGTGTTATGTAACAACTGGAATATAAACAATTAAAAAAAATTATATTAGTCGGCTCATTTAGCAAATTAGTCCGCAATCACGGGGAAATTTTAAATAACTCTTTATATGTAAGAATGGTAAGTGAGCTGGGAGTTCGCCTGATGTTAAGTGGATTACAACATATGCAGGGTAGATTGTAGATTACATACAACATACGTAGGGACGCAAACTTTCTGTACAGTGGGCCCCGGCTACCTCACTCACCGGACAAAACGCGGAAGTGTAACGCTTCCACTTAACGCAGGTTATCCGTGAGGTCGAGGTGCTTACCCGGACAACAGCGAACCACCGTCCCTACCACAGTCGCTTACTTGTCTGCTCGATACAATCTTTCTCCAGGTTGAATCGTTGCTTGTCCCTACCACAGTTGCTTGTCCCTACCACAGTTGCTTACTTGTTCGCTCGACGCAATCTTCCCGCAGGGTCAAGTCGATCAACAACCCCGATTCGCGAGTGCGCGAGCTGAAGGCGTACGTGACGTCACGCTGGCCCGCGTGGCCCGTCACCCGCTACGCGCTCGACGTGGAGGCCATCACCACCAGGAAGAAGCCCAACCTGATCCTGAACGTGGACGGAATAGTGGCCGCCGCGATGGTCGACCTCTTCCGCCACTGCCAGCTCTTCACGCAGTGAGTGGCGCAAACGCAAACGGAAACGCACACACGTACACGCACGCACTGTTATACGGGATATTTCAAAAGCCTTTTTAAAAAATAACTTTATTAATAATTAACACTGGTTTATTATAAAATAGAATTAAAAAATTGAATTAGAAAATGTTTTAACAGGATGGAGACCGGATTGAGACTAACTTACGACTGTCTTACGACTGTCCTCGAACAAGCATCTATCTGATGCGCTTAGCGACTATGAATATGCTGACACAGCTCCTTTGTAGAGAGGTGGAATGCATCAGCCCTAAAGTATACAATATTAATATATAACAGTACGCACGCACGCACACACGCACGGTTACGTACACACACGCGCGCCGAACGCCGTGTCCGATAGATACAATTATAAGTACACACTTCGATAGAGGACTTCGGAATTACTCGCCGTACAAAAAAAATGAGTGCGTGTAACCTTTACACGGGGTTGAAGTCTAACTAAAAATAAAATTTTTAATCTGCACTAATCACGTATTAATTAATAATAGATTATCAATAGTTTTTTTTTTTTATATTTTAAACGCACAATTCGGATACATACATACCTAGTGAACATTTAATAATCGGATGGTATGTAAACGCGTCATCATCGTCAGTTATCCCTTAGTCTATAAAATAAAATTGTGAAATAAATGGAAATATTACTTGTTCTAACCCATAAAAAGGTTTTTGAAAGTTATCACAAATATCCAATAACATGTAATAATGCCTTACAATCTTCAAGTAAAGAAATAAAAAAGATGTAAATATTTTTAAACTCGTCTTCCTTTTACGATACATAAAAATTAAGTAAAGATGCTTTTAGGAGGTGTGTTTGCAATTTACACACACTGTAGCTTAACATAAAAATATACCTCAATATTTGTGATTTAATAAAAAAAACATACCTACGTAATTGTTTTAAACTGTTAAATTATTATTTTTTTTACGATTGTAGTTCTATTTAACTCATGAAATTGTTATCCAATCAGAAAACGCGTCTTTATTGTATTATTATAAACAAAAAAATATATTTATAAATACTTTACAGGGCAAGTTTGTATGTATGGATGGATGTTTGTTACTCTTTTACGCAAATACCACTAGATGGGTTTTAATAAAACTTTACAATAATATCGCTTATACATCAGAATAACCCATAGGCCATAATTTATGTACATACTTTTATGTGTATCTCGTCCTTCTGTCTGAATGTTACGCCTTCAGCCTATTCTAAGCAGTTAGCGATACAATAAAAGGTCCATTCCAGCCGCTGACTTTGCACTTGCTCCGCAGGGAGGAGGGCAACAGCTACATCCAGATGGGCTCGATCAACGCGCTGTTCGTCCTGGGCCGCACCATCGGCCTGGTGGGCCACTACCTGGACCAGAAGCGCATGAAGCAGCCCCTCTACCGCCACCCCTGGGACGACATCACCTACATGTCGCCCCTCAACTAGATCTGAAGCGTTCGCGTTGCTCCGCTCCAATTTCGACCTTATCGCATTGCGTTAAAGGCCCTTTTCGCATACAACGTCCTGTCTCGCTGTTAAATAGACCGAGCGAAATTTTAATCACGTGTGCTTACTTCAAATGGGCCCATTTAGGAAATTTCATCCATTCAATTAGTTTTTGAATGCGGCAATCTTCGTTTGGATGTTATCTGCGCTAAGTCGAAGAAAATTTTCACTCTATCCGTCTATCCGTCTATCTATATATGCGTTGTATTTTACCGTTTTAATTCTCAGTTTATCTCTTTTCATCCTTGTAAATGCACAGTGGTTACGTATTTTATGGAATGTTATTTCTATTTCTGTTAGTTATATTTTTCAGCATTCTTACAATGCATAGAAAATTTCGTAATGTTATAATAGTTTTCAAATATTTAAATTCAAGGGTATATGTTTCTTACGAGGTACCTTATTACTTAATCTTAAATAATTTCTTATGTATCTTTGTCCTATTTATACTTTAACTAACATTCCTTAGTCGACGGTCGTAAAAAGTGGCTGGAGCCAACACGAAAGCTTTTCTGTAAATGTTTACTAGATGGCGTTGTTAAATATAGCGTATTAATATATAATGCGTTCGATTGAAGACGAAACTATACAATATTTATAGATGGATCACGCTTATACTTTCACAGCGCCGTCTGTCAGTTAAGATCGTATAAAACGTATTAAATGTAAGTAGAAAATCACATTCGCTTGGGGAACAAGTCGTTTAGTTTGTACCGTGAGATAATCTGTTTGGGACATAATCGGGGTCAAGACGGCATTACATTGCAGGCGGGGGTGGGTACAAACAAATCTACGTGACGATAATAATTATCCCTTTGGCAATCAATAGTAACGCACTTGTAACCAAACCTCTTCCGACGGCATTTTGTACCACATATTTGCCTGAGTATCTATACAAAATAAACTAAACTATCCTATACTGTTTCCAAACCCTCCACTGTGAACACACGTGCGTTCATAATATAGGATTAATCTCGCCTGCACTCATCCGGCCACATTTCATCTGTAAAGTATATATTGTGGTTTCGCTTCTAGAAGATTGCTGGGAAACTTGTTTGAAAAGGTTTCAAGCAAAACAACAAACTGCACAATTGTAAGTTAATGTTGCTAATATTTCTATCTCACTCCCGCACACTATGTGAATGTGCTCTACTTCTAGCATTCTTCTAGGAGTATATATAGAAGGTTAGAATGGTTGTTGATAGCAACAAATCTATTATGATTGTTAACAATGTCACAATTTTATATTTCTAGACATTTCTCGTGTTGTATAGTTTTAATTTAAGATATATAAAAGGGTGTGTAGAGTTGTCGGGTAGGTCGCTTACAAATTGGGGCATTTTGCGACTTTCATAGTAATATTTTTTTTTTAATCTTGCATTACTTTTCCTCTTCGACGAGCGCTGCAAACAGCAATACTTTGTAACAAAACCCAAATCTCCTTTGACGTAGTAATTGTTTATCGGAATACAGTTAATTGACCAAATAAAATAATTTAATGTAAAGCATTCAGTTATACCATAAATTGAAATTCCATGTAAAAAGTAAACAATTTTATATATAAATTGGCAGTACCTGTATGTTGGTGAGCACATTTGCATAAGAACTGTTTTAAATGATAATAAGATAAGAAATCAAATGTTATAAATATTGACTATTAATGAATTTTAATGCAATTGCCATTTTTGTTCATTTAAATAACTGAATACAAAAATATACTTTGCCTTAGTTATTGAAAATTATATAACACATTACTTATTATGAGGCATATTAATGTGCAACAGATTTATTGAGATCAAAATAAGTAAATGCAGATATTTTTGACACTGAATAGAATAAGAAATAAAGTGTTTGAGGCTAAGAATAATTGATGAACAACACGTAGATTTCTTATTAAACAAAAAAAAAAAAACGGAAAAATATAATTATATTGACGCTCTGCACGCATAGTGTAGCAAGCACGTTAAGATGTTTGAAAAATTTTCGCTGATTTTATTTGGATACCAACTGCAATTATAGATTCCGTGTCCTAAAATCGAGAGTTAATTATTTACAATATTTTGTATCTTATGGTTGTCACTTTAATTCACTTTAATTGTATCAAGATTTGGTCAGGTTAATACTTAGAGTTCAATAATTGATTGATATAGCCTGTTTACGAGTTAAGCTGTCAAAACTTTTAACAGCTGTCATGAGTGTTATCGGCCTTCTGTCAGAAGCGTGAAGTGTCAAGGCGTAAACAATACCGCCAATTGTTGAGAGGTGCCCGCGGAATAAAGTAGTTCGATAAGATATTTTCGTCTTTAATCTCTAATTTATTGGTATATTTGTGAAAATGGTTGGTATCTGTAAATATTGAAAATTTGTCAACTTATTTGAATATATTTTTTTATTTACTGCGCTTGATTGTTTTATTTTTTTATATATCATAAACTGGAATGGATTGGTATTTTATATTCGTAAATTACTTACATATTTTCGCGTGATTCTTCATTCTTAAATACACTAGTAGCTGCTATAAATGTCAAGCCATCTATCAAATATAAGTGAATGTAAATTATAACTAAGCATGTAAGACTGTGGATAAAAATATTTAACGCGAATGTGTAATATTGTTGACTTTTACATTAAAGATACTGAATGCAGTGTTTTACATTTTTTCACCCTATTTAGACATGTACAGTGAGACAGTAAATGCTAATACAATAATTCATCATCACCAGCCGCAAGAAGTCCACTGTTGAACATAGGCTTCCCCCTTAGAAGGCCACAACGAACGACACTGCCATTTGCATCTAGCTTTTGCCCGCGACTCTTAAGATGTCTCCGGATTTGCAAGCTGAAGTGGCAATGACAGGACACATAGCTCGAAGAACTGATGACCGATGGGGAATAAAAATTGGGATCTATGATGAATTTTAATTTCATAGTACATAGGTACTGTGGAAATTATACATTCGTTTAATTTTTCTGGATTTGTCGTGATAGGGATCAATAATACACAAGTGAAAGGTTTAAGATTGCAGGAATACCTGATTTTACAGAAAAATGCCTGACACAATAATAGTTGCAGTAGGTAACAAAATTATATTAATGTTTGAAATGCGACAAGGGCGCGAACTTTTAAAATGCCTGTCTAAACAACTAGACGTCAAATGCCTGCTTTTTTCGTAAATGAAATCAACAGAAAACAATTCAGTCTAATTTTTTTATGTGAGAAGGTGGCAAACGAACTAGCGGTTCACGCCATATTAATCGATAACCGCTACCCATTGACATGTGCAACACCGTGGGAAATTAAGATATTTTGAAATTAAATTTGAACAGCGAAGACTGTTGCGTGGTTCTATCACATTAATTATGCTTAAGGATGACAATACATGGGTAGCCATGGATGTTTTGTCCTAAAGCTTTTGATTTAAGAGGTTGAGACAAAAAGGGGCAATGAAAACACAAGATACATCTTACATTTCGGTTTATTTTTTATTTACCTATACAGTATAGATCGCATGGTCAAAGAGCGGGCGTAACGAACAGTTCCATTAAAAAAAACGACTGACATTCCAACATACATGAAAAGTATATAGTTTTAAATTATAGTTTTAAACAATAACATAGAACTGAAAAATGAAATTGAACATTTTACATGATTCAATCAAGTGTAAACAGTATTTTTATTAGATAAAAATTGCAGAAACATGGTTTGTAGATATAAGGAGCGTAAGGAAACTGTTCGCGCGCCGTCTCCATAGAAGACTTCCATTAACAATTGAAAACATTTGCGACGGTCACTTAAATTACAGTAATTCTTAGCATAGTGAGTTTTCTAACGCATCGGGCCGAGGGAGAAATACAGCGTGGCCTTAGATACAATACACACTTTAGTATAACATAAACGAGTGAAAACTTTCCTTTCGGTTTGTATTCAGAAACTGAATAAACATCGAAGAGCCTTATGGGTACAAGAATTGGATATTATTAGAGATAAGAAGTTATCCATGCATAAGTTGACATCGCAAATTACACTAACGGTATGCCTAATATACTTATGCCCGGTTTCTGAAATACTAATCATCGTAGAAATTAATTAATCAGACTCTGAATTGATCAGAATGATCAAATCAAATAGTTTAACCATCCTTTTGACAACTCAAATGACATTCGACAGGGGATTAGTTAACTTCTACGATGATCAGTGTTTCAGAAATCTAGCGGTTACATACACAGAGAAAAATGTGTGAATATAGCCATTATTGGCAGGTGAAATAAACTGTCTTTATTTTTACATAGAAAATCTATGCAAAAATGTTCGTAATATCATCAGCAGGAGAAAATCTCCCTATTAGGTCTAATCGCTCACATCTTGGTATGTTTTCAAACATGAATAAAACTCCAACAGTAAACCCCTCGGCTATGCACTTAATAAATTATAATATCTGTTAACCTATGAGTCGATAACAAGTAACGTAGTATTTAATAAAAATTAAAATAATAATAATTAATAAATTATTTTACAATGACAATTTGGTACGAAACATCCAATTGGGGTTGGACAGGTTAGTAGGATATATATGAGCACATAATTACATGTAATGCAGTAATGTACGCGTTAATCAATAATGGATGGTATACAATTTATTCTAGTCATTTTTACAGAGACTTATGAAGAATTTGATCATTTGAAACAACAATGTCAAATCATTAGTTTCGTAATAGGAAGTTGACATTCAAAACTTAAGTCGTGCTTTTAGTTATTTAAATTTAACAGTTATTCATAACATTACATAAATGAACCAACAGATTTCTTTACTAAAACAGATTAACTATTAAATAATAATCAATGAACACAGTGTAACTAAATTCATTTATCGTGTAAATACAGATAAGATAACCATTTTGTAGTACTAATTTTTTTTACAAAAATTAAAAAAACAATGTTTTTAACATGATTTAGTTAATTTAAAACCTTCAAAAAATGGTAGAACTTCAAAAAAAAAAAAAAAAAAAAAGAAGCTAAGCGAATAATAGAATTATTACAGTTATTTTCCACATATCATGTATGTGGAAAATAACTGTAATAATTCTATTGCCACCAATGGAATATTGCAACAAACTTTTGTATACCTTATAACATAGTTTAAATAATGACAATGATTTTTGCTTAAACGCATTCCCGTATATATCAATCATAGTTTAGTTTATTTTTCTTCTTCATATAATTTTACTTATGTAAAAGGAAATACTTACGATATACAGTCGCATTGCTATGTAAAAATATTTACGCGCTATATATTATGTATGTCATCAGAGGAACAAGTGAACATATAAATATATCATTTCATATAGTCTAAATTCATTTAATAATCTATAACTTAGCTTAAGCGACGGTTTTCTTAGATTTGACGCCATAGTTAAATATGTTATTAGAAATTATGTTAAAGTTACATACAAACTACGCCCATCGCTCCGTATCGATAAATTAAAACATTAACTTGTCTATTTATATACTTTGATTATACTAAAACATATTTTTATAGAAATAAATGGAATCAGATATTTTACATTTACCGTCATAATTTTATTAATATACAGGCGTACCTATCATTTCTCATGACAACTTATGGTATAATTTTTTTTCAATCATTTAGATCTAGAAGTAAAAAATATATAATTGATATAGCTAATTAATAGTAGTCCTCACATTATTTCACACGTGGCGCGCCACTTTAGAATAATTTTACCATACACTGTTATTTACACTTAATCTTGTATAAAATTTGGTCTGTTACATATTTATATGTACAATAGGAGTAACCTACGAACAAACAAGACTTCGCTTAGTTATACGTCTTCATGTTTGTCAGCGTCATATAGCGGTGGCGTAAATAAATCAGCCTTTCATCGAACGTTCCCTATCCTTGATTCGAGTTCGTCGTCCCGAATAAGTGCGAAGGAGTCGAGCAGCGTTTGATAATAGTTCTCCTCCGTTTTCACTTCTTAAGCGCGGACGTTTCGACATCCGGCTAATCCGCCTGAGGGCGATCCTTGCACCGAAGATCGGTCTCCAATGGATGCGCGGATATCGCGACATCCGGATCCGTGAGCGTCCGTGGATTCAATGGGATCCCAGATCCTAGCGCCCGCTGGGCCCGTCCACGGGGCGAGCTACACGTAGGAGCAAGTAGGAACCGGGGGCGCGCGCTAGCAAGAGGGCGGGGCGCGGCGGACGGGGGGCGGTGGCAGATGTGGGAGACGCAGAAGGAAGCGTGGGACGGAATGGTGGGGTTGGGGTGGATGGTACTCGAGGGCGTGGGGGGGGGGGGGGGGGGTAGTACGAGACGGAGGGCGGCAGGTCTCACCGGTGGGAATGCGGGCGAGGTAGCGGTAGAGGGGGCGGGAAGTCGCGCGCGGGTAGAGGTAGACGGCGCAGATGGAAGCACTAAACGGAGGGAGGTAGGCCGTGCTGGTAGCGTGCCGTTTGGATTTGCGGGGGAGAGTACTAGACCGATCGCCGCGTGGGTGGCGATGGGTGTTCGGGGACGCAAAGGAAGGGCTGCCGCGGGGGGCGGTGCGGGAGGGGGAGCGGAGGAGGGCGCACGCGGTTTCGGTGGAACCACAGTTACCGTCACGGAAGGGGGCGAGATAGATGTGGGGGGGGGAGATTGCGTCTGCGCGCGGTAGACTTTATGGACGAGGGTGGTTTCGATGTGGAGGGTTGGCTCTGACTAAGCGGTCTACATCGGGTGGAGAGGTGCGCGGTTGAGGGCACAGGCTGACGCGTTAGCGGAAGCGGTGTGAGTGTAATGGCTGGGAGTGCAGTGGATGCTGTAGGGGGGAGTGTGGATGAAGACATAGGCGGTCGGATTAGCGGTAGCGCTGTGACTGAAACTGAAGGGAGTGCAGTTGATTTTATAGAGGGAAGTGTGGTTGAAGGCATAGGCGATCGCGTTAGCGGGAGCGCTGTGATTGTAATGGATGGGAGTACAGTCGATGCTGTAGGGGGGAGTCTGGTTGAGGGCATAGGCGTTCGCGTTAGCGGAGGCGCTGTTAGTGTGACGGATGGCAGTACAGTCGATGCTGTAGGGGGGAGTGTGGTTGAAGGCATAGGAGGTCGCATTAGCGGAAGCGATGTGACTGTAACGGAAGTGAATGCATTTGTGGTTTTAGGGGCGAGTGTGGTTGAAGGTAGAGGCGGTCGCGTTATCGGAAGCGATGTAACTGTGACGGAGGGCTGTACAGCCGATGGTGTAGGGAGCAGTGTGGTCGAGGGCATAGGCAGTCGCATTAGTGGGTGCGATGTGACTGTAACGGAAGTGAGTGCAGTCGATGTTGTAGGGGGGAGTGTGGTTGAAGGTAGGGGCGGTCGCGTTATCGGAAGCGATATGACTGTAACGGAAGGGAGTTCGATCGATGTTGTAGGGGGGAGTGTGGTTGAGGGCCTAGGCGGTCGCGTTAGCGGTAGCGATGTGACTGTGACGGAGGGCTGTACAGCCGATGCTGCAGGGGGGAGTGTGGTCGACGGCATAGGCGGTCGCGTTAGCGGAAGCCTTGTTACTGTGACGGAAGGGGGCACAGCGGACGGTGTAGGGAGTGTGGGTGGAGGCATGCGCAGTCGGGCGGAAGGAACTTCGGTGATTGTTAACGAAGGGTGGGGTGTAGGCGGGGTGGGGACGGGGGTGGGGGTGGGGGTGGGGGTTATGGGTGTGGGGGTGGGGCGTGTTGGGCCTGATCATACGTCCTCCTCGCGGCGGTCGCGCTTCGCGGCCACGATGGTGAGGTCGGGGCGAGTGCGCATGAGGGCGGAGGGCGAGGGGGGCGCGCCCGAGGGGCCGGACGCCTCGCGCAGGGACTCCAACGAGGCGACGCGGATCGAGGGCCACTTCCCGCCTGTAAGGTAATCAATATTAAATCCATAATATTGTAAAAATGGCAACACTGCAACGGGCTATAAAACGAGCAGCGCTAATCGTTTTTCGTCAGTCGTTGTGGCGTGCTGAAGCACTACCCGAATTAATAACAATTGTGTCGGTTACTTAGAATTATACTGGCCAATAAGTTCCATTTTAAAAAATCACTTATCGTTTCTATTTCTAACAATATAATATGATTGATCTTAAATCTTGTCAACCGAGCCGTGATAGCACATTGTCTCCGGGGTACTCGCTTTTAATTCAATATACTCGAACGATCCGAGTTCGATCCCGGGTGCTGGCGCCAATGAAAGTGTCAATTTTAAGTGTGACTTATCAAGTGCTCAGCGGTGAAAAAAAAAACATCGTGGGAAAACCTGGCATATTATCGAAATTTTAACAAGAAAGAAATATTTCGTGCGTGGTGGACTATGCCCTGATACCCTCTGTACAGAGGCCTTTGCCCAGCAGTGGGACATGTACCGGCTGTCACTTTACTTACTTTTAAACCTTGTAAAGGGTACAATTAATTTCGTCATCATCATCATTTTCAGCCAGCAACGATCCTGGAGCCACCTGCGTCCACCGACATCCCGCACAATTGCACAGGTCGTCACATATCTAGTCGACTACTCTGCAGACTACCAGACTACCTACACTACGTACAATTTTTTTTACGAAATGAAAACTGTATGAGATTATCTATTTGACGACCCGAATGGCGTAGTGGGTAGTGTACCTGCCTCCTGCGCCAAAGGGTGTGGGTTCGATCCCCACTACTGGAAAAATATTGTGTGATGAACATGGTGTTTTTCTAGTGTCTGGGTGTTTCTATATGTATAATATGTATTTATTTACAAAAAGAAAAGTATGTTTAAGTATGTTTAACAGTTTTCTAGTACCCATAGTACAAGCTTTGCTTAGTTCGGGACTAGAAAATGTTGTGTACGAATGTGTCCCAAATATTTATTAGTATTATTATTATTATTATCTAAATCTATCTTGAAGCGTGTCTTTGTTCAGTCATTTTTCAATCGATTTCAAATAGTATGAGGTTCTCTCTTCGGGGGTATATTATTATTATTTTAGTGCAAGCAAATTTTAATATTACAAATTAAAATTCGTAGAAAAGTTTTTTCTTTTTTTGTAAATAAAAATGTTTCATTTCATTCCCGTACCGTTATTGCGTGTGTCGATTTGATCGTTTTGGAAATATACCATCACGAAACTGTTCTGGAAAGGTGTTGCTTTAACATTTTTAAGTTATACTTCTTCTGATGCGTTAGGGAAAAATGATGAGAGTAAACTTTTACGATGCGCACACCGTCACGAAAAACCGACACACTGAAGTTAGCTAGACACCTACGTATGTTTGCGTGAGAACTGACATCTGTGTTCACGACATTTATTTTGTGATATTTAAATAAACTTTATTTAACTAGATAATGCGTTATAATAAAACTTTCAATGTATTAAATATCTTTTTTCTATTGTTAGTGTTTTTTCTACAAACGTAGAATGAGGCGAAAGATAAAATTTTTGAAAAGATTTCTATCCTGTTACGCCAAAGAAGTATAACTTCTAACGCGTGGACATAAATACACACACACTTTTTATTTTTACTAGTTTCTATTTAACATTTCCATTACTTCGAGATAATGTTATCCAGTGATGTAAGGACGCCTAATGTAAAGTTAAGGTCACAAGCATAAATTGGACGCGGACAAACGGCCACATGGGAAACAACTATCCGTGGGTCCCAATAGGAATAACTTGTTAAGAGACATGAATTTAAGCAAATACAATGTTGGCCTTTTTCATTCTTTGTTATGCCATCCAAATATTGAAAATGCAAATCTACTGTATGAGTTTATGGCTAAAACTTTAAAATAAGTATTAGTAATAAGACAAAGTTGTATAACATAAGAGGAGGGCACGATGGGACTGACATGCATATTACGTAAAAGTCCATTAAACATAAAGAAATAAAAAAAAAAAAAAAAAAACTATCCGTGGGTCACACAAATAGTTGTCCCCGTGTGGGAATCGAACCCGCGACCCCCGACGCGGGGGATTCGATGAAATTAATAAAGCTACTCACTGGAGGCCGGTGATTGTGTGCCGCTGTACGGGTTTTTGGTATCGTGCGTTGAGATCACAGTGGCCGGTGTCGGATCCTCGTCATTAAGGCTGCCGACCATGATCTTTTTTGTCTGCAATTAATGTTTGTATTGTTTCAATGTGTCATACGTCTTACACATACTTAAAAGAAAACGTTTGCCAACAACTAGCGACCCGCCCCGGCTTCGCACGGGTGCAATGTGTTATACATATAAAACTTCCTCTTGAATCATTCTATCTAGTAAAAAAAACCGCATCAGGTTCCTATGCGTAGTTTTAAAGATCTAAGCATACATAGGGACAGACAGACAGCGGGACGACTTTGTTTTATACTATGTAGTGATAATAATTATTGTATTTTCGTCCGTGAATTCAACTTTAGTCAATTTTCTGAAATGGAGCTCCAGTTTGACGTCGCAATAGTTGTTATCCCGTATATTTAGTTTTAATATTTTTAATTTGAGTGATGTCAAATGAACAGTATTTCTTTCTTCTATCGAAATAACTATGATATAAGATTGATGAGTTTGGTAAAGTAAACAAAGTGCTGGAAACTGAGTCAATAATAATACATCACATATAAACAAGTTAATTGCAAAACTTGAAGCACTTATATATTACTATATATACCTACACAAGAGCGACAGTAAAAGCTAGATAAGATTTCGTTTTCGCTGTTTCGTCCTAGGAGCCGAAAGATACAGGATCTTTCGGCTGATATCATATTAACTCCAACGTCCTATAAGTTCTGGTGCACAGTCTATTAAAAATAAATAAAAATTAATTTAACAACCTTTGATACATTCTATTCCCACCGATATCTTTCCCCGGTTACCCTGATATACGTGACTTCTTACAACTTCTGGTGCCTGCAGTCTATTATTTTTCATATTTCAATTTCATAACTTCTGATGACCGGTCCAATATCAACTCCCCGATGACCCCTCACAATGGGGCGATGTCGCCCCCCGGTCTATTTCCCTTGACAATATTTCTAACCCCCGTTGTCCCCTTACATGTTCCGGTGCACTCCGGTTCTATTATCCCTGATATTTTTCGCAACCACCGCCCCCTCCGTGACCCCATACAACTTCTGATGCCCCCGGTCTATTTCCCTTGACACTATTTCTAACCCCCGGTGACCCCTTACATCTTCTAGTGCCCCACGGTTCGATTACCCCTGATATTTTTCGCACCCACCGTCCCCCCGTGACCCCTTACAATTTCTGCGGCCCCCGGTCTACTTCCCTCGACAATATTTGCAACCCCCCGGCGACCCCATACAACTTCTGGTGCCCCCTAGGATCCCCAAATATCGCAGAGTACCTTGTCGTGGGGCTGCGGCAAGGGTTTCCTTGCCGGCTTCGGCGCCGCCGCCGCCCCGCTGTAGCCGCTCGGCCTCATCTTCAGCGAGGGGTCCACCTCGATCGGTATCGGCTCGAACTCTGAAAATTTAAACAAAACATTGCTGTAGACCATTTTACAACTACCGTGTGTGGGATGGAGACTGGGATTTCACCGTGGTGGTAGGGCCATGCAATGCAATAGCTTCGGCTGTGGCACGAATGTACCGCGACCTCAAAGAAGACCGGTGTGAGGCGGAAGTGTTACACTGAAGCGGAAGTTTTACACTTCGTTCATCTGGTGAGTAGCCGGGGCCCACTTTATTAATAGGTGGCATCGCGTCTACAACCGTACGTGTTGCAAATGTCTACAGGCGACGGTTATCACTTAACATCAGGTGAACCGCCAGCTCGCATGCCACCTTTCAAAGTACTAAGTGGTGAAGTACTTCCTGTAAGTAAGTCTAGGACAACGGACGGGAGATTTAGTAGGATGGCGCAGAACAGTAATTGAGTGTCAGATCCGCTGACTCTGTGTCATATAGAATCTCAAAGTTCTCTAGCAAAGACTCATGGCTGAAGAGGAAATGCCAACATGTGACAATAAGTGACATTCTCATCGCCGGCCCTGTATAATAGTGAATGGTAAGGGAAGAAGAGAAAAGTTGACATATCAAACGAGACATATGGAAGGTATATAAGCACCTTATCGCCGGAAATTATAGGGCGTAGCAGGAATAACGGAGGAACGGATCAAGGGCAAAAAAGGAAAGTTGTTACCATAGTCCAATTCTTCGCACTTCTATCTTAGTCTTTGTTGAGGAGGATAGGGTCACTATGCTCTCGTATTGTACTGTGTGAGTTAAGGGTTCGTGTTAGGGCTGCCACCTTTTTTGTAAGAATAATCATAGAAATAGGAACAAGTTAGATCCATAATAATATATATTAACCATTCATTTTTAATTGAATTTATACAACAACGAAAATATTCGTACTATACTATATTTCTATAATATGCAGTACAATTGGCTAAAAAATAGTACGATACTATATTTTTCATTATGGGTAGCAACCCTAACTGGTGGTCACATCGAGTTAATGGCGGTGGCAGTGGCAGGTGGAACCGGTCGAACCCTTGTCGGCGAGGTCTGCCACGTAGGCGGCCAGGTTCGAGGAGCTGACGCCGAGCGCTATGGAGGCCGCTTCCAGCGAGATGTCGCCCCTCTGCAGCCTCTCCAGCACCTCCGAGGGGCCCTTAGCCTGCCAGAAGTCCCGCGCGGTGCTGCAACACATGCAACAGACCTTCTAGCAACAGCTGCAACAGACCTCACCAGAGGCGACCGACTTGACGGGAAGCCGAGCGGAGCCGACTTCGGTCGACAACGAGACTTAATCGTGAACCCAAGGGGTGAAGTACCTTACACGGTCATTGGACATTTTTGACCTTTAAAAGTTCCTCGTCCAGTTGCAAATCGATCACGACGAGGAAGTATAACTTTCGTGGCGAACAGTGAAACTTCGGAGACGGTAAATCGCAATCCCCGATTAAAGCACAGCCGCGAGCGAGAAAGTCAGTTAAGTAAAAAAGCATAACTTCGGGCGAAGAAGTGGTCACTTCCAAATGGAGAAGCGCAAATTCGGAGCCGAGAAGTGCCACTTCCGAGTAGAGATGCGCCCCGTATGAGTTTAGAAGTGCACCGTTCGAGTTCGGAAGTGCACCATCCCGGGTTCAGAAGCGCACCTTCCGAGTTTAGAAGCGCACCTTCCGAGTCGAGAAGTGCCACTTCCGGCCGGGGAGCCGCCGCCGCCGGGCGCCCGTCGGGCCGCGGGCTGTAATGCCTGTGGTGTATACCGGTATGGCCTGTTGATGCAGCCGTAGACGTCCCTGTAGCGGCCGTAGAGGGTGCCGTAGCTCACGCCCAGGATCTCGGCGGCCTGCTTCATCTCCAGCTCCTTGAGGCGGACCGCCTCCATCACCTGAGGATTGGGGCCAGTGTGACTTCTGAACCGTTCGCCGTGGCGGTGTGTACGTCACCGAACATCGACCGAGTGGCGATTGTCAGTGTGTCGCAACTGTTACTGCTTCGTGCGAGAGAGATAACGTTCTACGAGACCGATGTGCCGATTGTCTCTTTCCAAAAATCCATGTTCGATATGCATCAAAATCAAGCAAATCATCATCGCTGTGGCTATCAGCCGTTTAGCTCAGTGGCTAGAGCGACAGGCCGCGAATGCCGAAGACGTGGGTTCGATTCCCACAGCGGCGACGATCTTTTCGCACTTTTTCTACATGTTTTAAATGTTCAATCTTAAGTGTAGAGATTAGCACTATAAAAAACATTAAGCGCGCGCGCCCGTGCGTAAGCGAGTTAACGTTATACGCGACTGTACGCAAGCGTACGTGAGATTGTGAATATGTATGCGAGTGAACGCAATCTTACGTGACGTGATTGTACGCATCTGTACCCGACTTTTTAACAGAATATATAAGCTTTTGCGTATATACGCGACTGAAGGTGACTGGTGATACGCGTGTGTTCGCACGACTGTACGCACGTGTAAACGTATGTGCACGAATTAACACGACTGAAGGTACATAAGGTCATGTGTATGTTCGCTACTTTACATGACTGTACGCGAGTATTTGTGACTATACACATCTATTTGTACGAGACTGTGCGCATATGTGCGCATAACTGCAAGCATGTGTACGGTACAGTAAGTGGCTGTGGGCGTCTGTACACGGCTCTGCGTGAATGTAATATGTGCGCGTGTTCGCGACTGTACACGTGTGTACGTGAGTGCACCGCTCACCTGCTAGTCGCATCTGTACCTGACAGTTTACGAGCGTAATTTTTTGCGTACGATCACGACTGAAGGTGACTGTACGCGTGTGTTCGCGACTGTACACGTATGTACGCGGGTGCGGGTGCTCACCCGCTTGACGTAGTTCTCCTCCCAGAACTGGGGCCGCCTCCCGTGCTGCAGGTAGTCGTTCAGCTTCACCACGTCCGTGAAGCGCGGGTCCACCTGGCCCTTCGAGCCTGACGTGTTCGCTGCAAGCGAGAAGAAGAAGTAAAGAAGAAGTTTTAAATGTGCTAGGGCCACGCAACAGCACTGTTGCACAAATGGGAAATCTTCCGCACCTCGCGGAAGACCGGCGCGAAGTAGAAGTGTAGAGTTTGCGTTTGCGTCCGGTAAGCGAGGTAGCCGGGGACCATTTTATTAAAATATTTAGTGGGGCTCTCATACAACAGACATGACTTCTTTTGCAGTTTTCATTGATAATAGTACGGAACCTCTTCGTGTAGACGGTCCAATCGATAAACGCGAAATGTAGATCCCTCCAATTTACAGAGCCGTGACAGCTCAGTGTCGGGGCGTTCGCTTTCAAATCAATATACTCGAGCGACCCGAGTTCAAATCCCGGTGCCGGCACCAATGTGATTGTTGACTTTAAGTACTGACATAACACTTCCTCGGTGAACGAAACTATTTTTTAAATAACAAAAAGACATTTCCTATATATGTAGTACAATATATGAAGTCCAATATATGTTATCCAATAAATGAAGTCCGCCAATCCGCGGGGGGTTGCACGTAGGAGGCTTTATGCAACAGTGATGTATACAGGCTGTTGCTTTAAGGCCCCTGGAATGCGGGTGAGGTTTGTGGTCGGAACGGAACCTTGCTCACGTATCAGCGTGTAGGGTTCCGTGTGCGCTGGACCCGACGGCTGGTTGGTCACCGTGGACCCTGAACCGGCGGTGTGGGCCGTGCTGCCGTCGGACTCCTCATCTGGTGAGACCACATCCATTAATCATCTTTCTATATAAATGTTTAGCTTCCATACGTTCGTGTAAACTAAACTCACCTCAGTCCCAAACTAAGCAAAGCTTGTAACGAGACGACTGATAAACATGTTTAATCATTTTTTAATAGGATTTGGGGATGGAACCGACACCCCCTGGCGGAAAGGACAGGTTCACTATCCACTACGTCATCGTGTCGTCAATATCGCAAACTCAGATATTATAAATAATATTTTCACATCGCAATCACTGTATATTGAGCGCAAAGCTCAATACACCACAGTGTATTGAGCTTTACGCCACAGAGTAGCCCTGCTCGCGATTGGGACGTACCTACGCTCAACTTCCGCCACATTGTAACGACCTTCGCGACACAGAGCAGTCCTGCATCCGAGTGGTAAGTACTTGGGCTCACCTTCCACCACAGTTTAATGAGCTTTGCGACACAGAGCAGCCTTACACCCGAGTGGTAAGTACCTGCATTCATCTTCCGCCACAGATTAATGACCCTTGCGCAAACAGAACAGCTGTGTGCACACGAGTGGGACATATCGCTCATCTTCCGCCACAGTGTAATGAGTTTAGCGACACAGAGCAACCCTGCACGCGTAAGGACGTAACTGCGCTCACCTTTCACCACAGAGTAATGATGCTTGTGCCACAGAGCAGCCCTGCACCCGAGTGGAACGTATCTGCGCTCACCCTCCGTCACAGATTAATGAGCTGTGCGACACAGAGCATCCTTGCATCCGAGTGGGGCGTACCTGCGCCCACCTTCCGCCACAGTGTAATGAAGCTCGCGCCACAGAGCAGCCGAGTGGGAGACGCACCTGCGCTGTTGTCGCCGTCGACGCGCAGCCTCGTGCTGAGGAAGGAGCCGATGTCTGCCGGCGCGTCCGCCCACTCGTCGTCGGACGCGTCGCGCGACCACTCGCCGGGCGGCACCTCGCCCGCGCCCCACCCCACCACGCGCTCCGCCGTTATGTCCTGCTCGCGAGTGCCGTTAGTGCCATTAGTGCCGCAAGTGCCGCTATGGTGGTAGACAGGAAAGCGACAGTCAGCCCCGCCGCTTAGGTTGTTAGTCCCGCCCCCGGTTGTTCCCTTACGGCCCTAATGCCAAGTGTGTTAGTGCTCCGGATTGTTCTCAAATGTCCCGCTCATAAGTCACGTAAGGCTCAATAGTGTCGCCGAAACTCTCAGTTAAGAGGGAGAAAGGCAGGCGACACAGGCAGCCTCGCTGCTCAGTGTTTTAGTCTCCCCGATTTTTCTATTATGTACTATTTGCCAATAAGTGCCATTATTGCCAATTAGGTGGCAGACAAGAAAGTAGCAGTCAACCCCACTGCTTAGTGTTTTAGTCCCCCCGTTTGAATAGAATCATTCGAAAACTAGATATATCATTATAATTAAAATATCGATTAAAACTCTGCGATTGTTATTATTATATATATTTGCGATACCTGTCACTTGTTCAATATATTAAATTTGTTTACCGCAAGAATGTCCTTGAGATTATCCCAAAGAGTAATTGTTTCTAAAATCTTTTTTTTCCGAGATTTTTTTTTAAAATGTGTCAACTTTCTGAAAGCACGTGTTAATTTACCGACATTTTATTATAAAGAAAGTTAAAAAAACGTTAAGTTAAATGAACGATACTGCATCTTAACAAAAACTGTCGACAGCTTATTACTTAACAAGAAACGAAGCGATTGTAATACTCACCATATTTCCATGCTGCCATTCGTGCTCGCTGAAAAGTAATTTAAAAAAAAATTATAGTACCTACCCCACTGATTTCATGACTAGTGATGACTATACAGCGTGTCCTTACAACCGACAATAAATAATAACACACATATATAGGGTAACTGTTTAAAATTGTATTAAACATTTACATTCTTTAAACATCAATATTTACCGAGTTATACAATTTTCCAAAACAAACAATTTTAGAACACCCTTACGTATAAAACTGTAACGTAAAGTTCATTTGTAAAGGTCACAAAGCATATGAATGGGTGAAATGCAATGAACTTAAAAGAGACGAAACATACTGTTAGAAGGAGAGGCTTGTAATGCGACGCCGTGGCAACGAATGAATGAATCAGTCAGTTGTAGTTGTATAGGATGTTACAAATTTTGTTTCTTTTTTACTTAATTAGTTTGTTTGAATAATATTTTTTTGATTATGGATTTTTTTAACGTTAATATTTTTTTATGATTATTGGGAAGTAGCGTTAGACGTGTGTTCATTTCTTGTCGCGGTGGTAAAAACACGCTGTATTAAGAAATCATTACACGTGACATTTTGAATTTCACGGTCAAATGAAGAATTCGTGATCTAAATAAGAATCTGTTAACGATAATGACAATGAAGATGATTATGATGATAAAGGCGGTGATAAATAAAGAACTTGTGTGTTGTAAAATGACATATTTTTTGTACGCTACTTTTAGTTTAAATAAACCTTAATAATTATTATTATCACCATCCATATTCCCATTACAAATGTCTATGATAACTTAGTGGAAAAACTCGGCAGCAAACGCATACAGCAAACAGTTTAGAAATAAATGAATTTTTATGTATTATTTATTTGTCAACAAGTTTAACTTATTCTCAGGGTAACTGAATTACATTTCCGGACGCAAGCCAAGTAAGTGCAGTGTTTGTGTGTGTAATTTTGTGCTAGGAGGTATTGTTGGTAGGGTGTGTATTATTGTTATTATTAAAGGAATCGTACGTCTTCGGTGTACGAAGTTCGTCTTCGGAATGCTCGGCACCGCTAGCGAGCCGCTGCCTCTTAGGACTGGGACTGTCGCTGGAACAAAATATAATCGTAGCTTGAACAGTGGACCCTTAATACAACCGCCAATGAACCGTTGAACGCAACTGTACGCCGACTAGATCGGAGCGGGACGGAAAGCGAATGAGACTGCGGCGGGAACGAGACGGCTGATGTGGTGCGTGTACGGGCGAGTGCAAAAATCTAATGTTCGTTGAAAGCAACTGATATAGATAACCGAATACAGCACGCAACTGTACGGCGATGTGCCATGGGAGCAGGAAGGAAGGCGACTAACACCGAGCGAGTCAGTTGATTGGACGAGGAGTATAGGCGAGTACAAAAATGGAGTCATCGTTTAAAGAAACTGTCTGATATAGAAAACCGAATGTAACGTTGCAGACAACTGTACAACCAACGTGTGGTAAGAGCGGGATGGAACGCGACTGAGACCGAGGCGCGAGCTAGACGGCCGATTACACGTGAGTACAGTCGAGTGGAAAAATCGACTCATCGTTTAAAACAAACGTCTGATATAGAAAACCGAATGTAACGTTGCAGACAACTGTACAACCAACGTGTGGTAAGAGCGGGATGGAACGCGACTGAGACAACGCGCGAGCTAGACGGCCGATTACACGTGAGTACAGTCGAGTGGAAAAATCGACTCATCGTTTAAAACAAACGTCTGATATAGAAAACCGAATGTAACGTTGCAGACAACTGTACAACCAACGTGTGGTGGGAAGAGACGGGATGAAAACGCGACTGAGACCGAGGCGCGAGCTAGACGGCCGATTACACGTGAGTACAGTCGAGTGGAAAAATCGACTCATCGTTTAAAACAAACGTCTGATATACCCGAATATACCGAATGTAAATTTGCACGCAACTGTACGGCGACGTGCCGTGGGAGCAGGACGGTAGGCGACTAACAACGAGCGAGTCGGCTGATTAGGCGCGAGTATGGTCGAGTGCAAAGATCGACTCATCGTTTAAAGCAAACGTCTGATATAGAAAACCGAATGTAACGTTGCACGCAACTGTACAACAACGTGTGGTGGGAGAGGGACGGAAAGATACTAATATAAGGGCGCGAGCGAGACCGTTGATTAGGCACGAGTACGGTCAAGTGCAAAGATAGAATCATCGTTTTAAGCAAACGTCTGATGTAGAAAGGCGAATGTAACGTTGCACGCAACTGTAGACCAACGTGAGGTGGGAGCGAGACGGAAGGTGAAAACATTGTGGCTGGACAGAGACGGCACCGTCCGTAAACATTTATAACGTTACAGAATGCTCAATAGCAAGAACTATACTCACTTGTCGGAAAATTCCCTCTTGACTGGACTGCTTTTCTCCTTCAAGGGTAGTTTTATCAGGGGCGGGGGACCTCCTGGAAATTAATTTTTATTTTATTAAGCATAAGGTCGTAGTTTTAAGGTCCCATGTTTAACTTAACCTTGCGGGCTGCAAGGATGGGTTGAAAATTAATAGAATTAAAAAAAAACCCGTTACTCTCGGGGACTGCCGCGGTTAAAATTATTGCATAGCATTTTTTTTATCAACTTATGCCATTATAAATGTTTATTTATTTTTTTATTTATCGAGTATTTTTTTTACTTTGATATTAATTCAAGTAACACCGTTTGAGCGTGGTAACCGATAAGAAAACAATTTTTTTTCTTTTATTGAACAAATGAGAAGTTAACATCGTTTAAAATATTTTTATTATCTTACAATACATGTAGGTTATTCAGGATTTATCATTGAAACTATAGCTTTATGGTAACTGAAATAAGAAACATAAGTTTGAGCCTTGATATCTTCTAAATATCTGGAAAATACCGCGTCAATGGTGATCCGATATTTTGTTGTGGATTCTTGTGGATTTTTCATTTTCAAATTAAATTTTTCCGAAAGAAAAGTTGTCAACCGCTCTGATTTTTTTATCAGCGAAGTTGATGTTGAAATCGCCAGCCAAGATAGGTGGAAAATTTACCAAGTATTTTCGACCCTTCTTCAGTGTACTCCAGTGAAGTGAGATGAATAAAATTCTCTACCTTGTCCAATTTCGGATTCGGAGAAATGTAAATTGCTACCATGAATGTGTTTAGGCCATTTCTAAGTTTGCATAAGTACGCACAAATATCTCCAACAAATGAGCGGCTAAAATTACCATCGCTAACGTGTGCAATATTTATTTCAATATTCGGAGTCATAATATTAGTAATATTGGGGGATGTTCATTTGTTTTCTCGTCTGCTTGGGTTTATAGATAAAAAATAAATATATAGACATATATTGTTATTATATTAACGAAAATACTAACAATATTAGTAATATTATTATTATTTTCTTGTTCTTATGCCCCACCTTTTGGAACAGTATCTCGTTTGAATTGAAGAATGCAATTGAAATTATGTATTTCAATCGGATTATCATGCGCCATGCAAGTTTCGGTAAGAAGTAACGAATTTTTTGTCACGACTTTGACAATTGAAAGTCATTTTTGAAATGCCATTTCTATTACTAACTAGCTGACTCAGCAAACATCAGTTGTTTTGCCATATGATTTATTTCTAGGGAATTTGTCAATCTGAACACAGAAAGAGAATTTCGGAACGCACGCATAGTGTTTGACAGGTTACACGGACACAGTTGACAGGTTGTATGGTACAGTTTGTATGGGAAAATAGAATTGTTGCTATTTCGCTTTTCCATGCAATTTTTCCATAATTTCTCACCGTTTAAACCTTCCCCGGACTGCCAAAAATATTTCAAAACCAAAATTAGCCAAATCGGTCCAGCCGTTCCCGAGTTTTAGCGAGACTAACGGACAGCAATCCATTTTTATATATAAGAAGATAAAGAGATGAAATCTAAGACACTTTGAGCTGTCGTCTGAACACTATTTAAAGACAGCCTTTTGAATTCTGGCAACAAAGATGCAGCCGATGCAGCTTTCCTTCGATTATGATAAAACTTGACTGTATAATTATCGTTTTTCGTCGTGATATACGATTATATATCTATATAGCTTATCGCCCGCGGCTTCGCTCGCGTTGAAGCCCTTAAATAAATATCTTTCAACCCTTTAAAACACTTTTTTCAATTAAAAAATAGCCTATGTCCTTTCTCAGGCTCTAGACTATCATTTAAATCGGTTTAGTAGTTTTGCAGTGAAAGCGAGACAGACAGACAGAGTTACTTTCGCATTTATATTAAGTATGGATGATGTCGTGTCGTGTTGTTCACGAAGATGAAGATGAATCCAGTTTTGTGTATCATTCGCTTTAAAATAACAAATGATAGTGTCTTGATTCTTTGTAGTTATGCTGTGAAAACAATAATGTACACAAACATTTTGGTTGTACACTCTTGGAAATAACTACAAACAATCCAAATCTCCATTCATTAGTGCTTGATAGAATGTTATATGCATCTTGCCGAGTTCAAATAGGGTGAATCGCGTAACTAATTTCTCAAGTCACAAGTCTCGACTTGAAGTTGCAAAACACTTATGTGCGAGCGGAATAGACCATTACCATCGCCAGGAATTCCTGTGTTCCTGTGTGGAATAACTTCGGGAGTGACGCATTCACAATTCTGTTCATAAATTTTAAGTTGTTGGCTGTGAAATTGATTTTCTTGAAGCGTTACATTTTCTATATTTTCAACAGCCCTACATTGCACTACATTCTCTTCGTTAATGTCCAATTTTTGTCTTCTCCTGTGGAAAAAATGAGGTAATCGTAAAGTTAAATAATATTGAGGCGTATATGACAATTTGTTTTTGAATATTATTAAATCAAATTACATATTCACGTAAGATTTTTCTGCAATGACTGCGTTGCGCGTTGCACGTAAGATTTTTCTGCGTTGACGAAATTTCCTCTGACGTTCAGCATTTGATTTTGGCGCTGTTTCTTTTTTTTTTCTTGCTTTTTTTATTTTTTTTTCATTTTTCTTCAAATCTTTCTGACGGTGATAATATGCCCTTTGACGTTCACGATTTCTTTTTCTTTTTAGCTCTTTAAGTTTTTCTTCTCTATAAAACGAAAATAGCTAGGTATAAATAATTAATTATAAATAGTGTAATTACACACCAAAAAAATTATTCATTCAAGAAATTTGATATTTTATTTTTATTTTAGATATCTTTGGAAAACTTACAGCTAGAACAGTCATTGTTTGATCAAATTTAACAAAATTGATGGCCAATTAAAAGTTTTCACATTAGAGAATTTGGTACAGAATTATGTGTTCGGAAGAGAAGCGTTAAACAATAAAAAGAAAAGTAATATACTTAGTAGTTATACACAATTAAAAATTATTTAAATTAGGTAACAAGGAAGTAAGAGACTACTCGATACTAAGACTATGTTAAGAGTTTGATCATCGAATTTCGCGCGATGTACATTTATATAGATATAATATCATATATACTTTCTCTGCGCGGCATTGATGTGTATTACCTAGGTACTAAATAGAACACGCGCTTGGTTTAATGATTTCTATTATATGCATAATGAAGAATGAATATATACAGGGTGATTTTTTGAGAAGTGCCCAAATTTACACAGGAGGTTCAGACTCGGTATTATAATCGTTTATTGAAATAAAAAACAAAGCTTTTTTCCAAAAAAATGCCATTCCATTCCCTAAAAAACAGAACGTTTTGAAAATGCGGTGGTTATTCATAAATATCTAAATTTTACTGTGCACGAACTTGTGTGCGTGTTAGTTATGAATGATTGGGCGTAAAACAAATGAGTTGCGTATAAATCACGCACTTTTTGAGATAAGTTCAAATGAATGTAATTAATTACTTACGAGTGATTTTAATTAATTTATCATTTTTATATAACATTATTCATGTCTGGAATCTAATAAAAAAAATGGATACACTTAGAAAAGCCACCCTGTATATACATATATATTGAGAATTTAAACTCTCAATGTGTGTGTGTTTGTGTGTATAAAAGAGGGCTACTTTTAAGATCGCTCATTTTAATATCAAAAAATTTAGGTTATTTTTATAGCAGTATTACACAGCGTGCGATAATAAATGAACACACGTCTAACGCTACTTGCGAATAATCATAAAAAATATAAAACGTTAAAAAAATGCATGATTAAAAAAATATATTTTTCAAACAAACTAATTAAATAAAAAAGAAACAAAATTTGTAACATCCTATACAACTACAACTAACAGATTCATACATTACGAGACTTTTCATTCCTTACCAAAACGTCGCATTACATGTCTCTCCTTCTAACAGTATGTTTTATCTCTTTTAAATTCATTCAACCAATTCATGTGCTTTGTGACCTCTACGTCACAGTTTTATACGTAAGGGTGTTCAAAAAAATTCAGTTTGTTTTGTAAAATTTAATAACACGGTAAATATTGATGTTTAAAGAATGTTAATGCATAATACAATTTAAAAAAAGTTATCCTCTATATGTGTATTCATTTATTGTCGCGGTTGTAACGACACACCGTCTATAAATTTGAAAAAAAAAAACTACATTTGTTATAATAATAAAATGTATGTATATAGAGTACTCACTCATTTTCTTTCACTATTTTTTCATCACTTTCTTCATCAATAAATCCACTTTGTTTATTCATGTCTAAAACACTTTACAAACAAATATTACGCGCAAATCACCAATATTCACCGGCAACGAATATTCACTGTTGTACAATTTCGGAGCAGCTCGTCCAGATCCGTGCGAGCTTCGTACTATGTACATACACGTCCGAACGCTCCGCCGAGCAGGGTTGGATTTGGGCGCGGTAAAAAATATGGTACAAAAAAAATTAAAACGATAGCGTTTGACCAGAAATTATAGAACACTTTATAATTTAACTACCAAGTTTTTTTTCCCACCTTTGATTAGGTCCCAACACGATGAAATGGCGTCTATGGATAATGTTTATTTATTATCTTAGTTTAGGAAATAATAAATTAATCCTACTATTAGACATCAATGAACTCTATAAACTATCTCGTAGTGCAATATGCAAAGTTACTATCCAACAAGCTAAGTATACCTACAAAAAAAACGGTAAGTCCCGTAAATAGTATTTATTTATAATCCGTGGCAATAATTGACAGACGCGTAGTTATATCCACTTTGTGTTGTTTAAAACATTACCACGTTATTACAACCCAATAAACCCTTTTCAATGTTGGATTTGCATTTATTTATATAAGTAAATTATCGAAATTATAGTACATTTCCGTACTATCCTTAGATAAGGATAGTATATAGTACGAAGTATGAAATTACAGTACAAATACTTTAATAATAGTACAAAATCCTACCCTGCGCTCGGCCGAGCTACATGGCAGGCGGAGTGGGGGGTGTTAGGTTTTATTTTTGTTACGGAATTTCTTTATGCGGTCGCCGCGCTCAAAGCCCGCGATAAAAGCTATGCAATAGCTTAAAACTAACATAGATATTTTTTTTATTCCATTGCTGGGTTCCTTGATTTAAAAATTTTAATATTTACAGAAAGAAAGACGAAAATCTTGACATCTATCTACGTTATTTCTATTGCATACTAGTTGACTCGGCAAACGTTGCTTTGTCGTATAAATTATTTCTAGAGGAATGGGAACGCACGCATATAGTTTTTGACAGGTTACATAGATATAGTTGACAGGTTGACAGGTACTATTTGTATGGGAAAATAAAATCGTTGCTATTTCGGTTTTCCATGCAATTTTTCCATAATTTCTCAACGTTTAAACCTTCCCTGGACTGCCACACATATTTCAAAACCAAAATTAGCCAAATCGGTCCAGCCGTTCCCGAGTTTTAGCGAGACTAACGGACAGCAATCCATTTTTATATATAAGATATATAGATTATGAGTGATAAAGCAACAGCATATATATGTCCCACTGCTGGGCAAAGGCCTCCTCTGTAGAGAGGCCATTAGGGCATATTACTTTGCTTTTCATATGTTAGAATCACCTTTGAATATTGTAGTACTATAAGGAACCCACAAAATACTACTTAAATAATGTAAATCCATTTTTGGATAATTTAATATCATAACATAAGAAGTACGTACAATGTAACAAAGAGCTGCCGATTTTGTGTGAACTAAAAAAATAACTCTTATCTGTGGTAGGGCCAAGCGACAGTTTCGTCTGTTGCACGAATGGGCACGTCCGTCCGGGATAGTACCACGACCTCACAGAAGACCGGCGTAAAGTAGAAGTGTTACACTTCTGCGTTTCGTCTGGTGAGTGAGGTAGCCAGGGCCCACTTTACTAAAACCCTACGGGGATTGCTAATGTCCATGGGCGGCTTTTATCACTTAACATCAGGTGAACCGCCAGCTCGTTTGCCACTTTTTCAATAAGTAACAGCCTAGAAATGTCCCACTGCTGGGCAAAGGCCTCCTCTGTACAGAGGGTATCAGGGGATAGTCCACCACGCGGCCCCACTGCCGATTGGCGGACTTCACATATCTTCGAAATATTTTTTTTGTTATTATTTCGAAAAAATGTATGCAGGACTTCCTCACGATGTTTTCCTTCACCGCGGAGCACGTGATAAGTCAGCACTTGAAGTTAAAAACTTCATTGGTGCCGACACCGGGGATCGAACTCAGGTTGCTCGAGTATATTGAACTAAAGGCGAGCGCCCGGACACTGAGCTATCACGGCTCTTATTCACATAAAAATAATTAATAAAATAGTCCAACACGCGGCCCGATTCCGATTACTCTAGAAATAATTTATAAGGCAAAACAACGTTTGCCAGGTCAGCTAGTCAAGTAATATTATGTAAATTATGATTAAATTGTTGTATTGTGTACTTTAACCACACGACCAAAGTTACCTACCGTTAATGTTGAACTTCTCGCTCTGTCTACCCTCCGTCCTGCCCTCGGCGTCGGCCCTGGTCTCCGGTCCGGTCTCCGACGCGCGCCCTGTCTCCGCCGCGGGTCTGGTCTCGACCGGCCGCTGGTCTCCGCCCGCCGCCCCCTCCGGGTTAGTCGCCGTGGCGGTGACAACGCCTTGAAACGATACCACATCAGAAACTACCCCGCCCCGGGTATTGGTCGTGCAGCAGTCATCGCTGTTGCAGAAATAGGCAGGTCCGTCCGGGTAAATACCGCGACCTCGCAGAAGACCGGCGTGAAGTGGAAGTGTCACACTTCTGCGTTTCGTCTGGTGAGTGAGGTGGCCTGGCCTACTTTATTAAAAGGTGACAAAGCATTTGCAACCCTACGGGTTTTGCAAATTTCCATGGGCGGCGGTTATCACTTACCATCAGGTGAACTGCCCGGTCGTTTGCCACTTTATCATACAAAAAAATTGGTATTTTACGACAGGCCGCCGGCCTGACGTGAATAATATATCCAGTCATCCAGATCTGGAACAATTATCTGTGGGTCACATAAACGCTTGTCCTATGTGGGAATCGAACCCACGACTACGGTAGCGAAGCCAATAGCTTAGCAACTGCGTCACCGATTCATCAGAAGTTGTACGCGAGTATTGTATGATAATGTGACGATTTTGATATAGTTTTATCTTAGGCTCCTTTCAGTACAATAATGCCACATATGTACACAACACATGTATCGTGTTATTAATGTTATCGCTTAGGTTTTGCCTGCCTGACGTCAACCTGATGGCTGTGAAGATGACTCCGTGGCGCAGTCGCCAAGATATCGGCTTCGGCGTCTGGGGTCGAGGGTTCGATTCCCACACGGGACAACTAATGTGACCCACAGACAGTTGTTTCGCATCTGGGTGTTTGTCCGTGTGAAATTTATGTTTGTAAAAATGTCATTACAACGCAGGTTAATGTTATCCTAAAGTAAGGGCAATGTTTTTAACATATGAAAAAAAAAAACTCTCCTAAGGAACAAACAGCCAGATCCGGAACAACTATCCGTGGTTGACACAAACAGTTGTCCCGTGCGGAAATAGAAGCCGCGACCTGCGCCGCTGCAGCCAGTGGCTCAGCAGCTGCGCCAACGAGTCTCTGAGTCTCTATATTGCCGTTCCAAAACTAAATTCACTCATAGCTAACACATGCGCATGCGCGCCTGCATGCCTGTGCATGCTGGGAAGCATGCGTACTCGCAACAGCATACCTGTCTCGCAGTCGGGCGGCTCGTTCTTGTTGTTCCACCGTATATCCGTCAGACCCTTGATGCGGAGTTCCTCGGCGGTCTTCAGCAGGCTGGCCAGCTGGGACTGTGCGGGAACGGTGCATAATGAGCATACATTGACGTCCCACCACTGGGCAAGAGGCCCCTTCATACGGAGGCAATTGGGTTGTGTAAAACCGCGCAGACGTGATATGTATGACGATGTCTATTCCCAAACTGTGCGAAGCTTGTAAATACAGGTAGCTAGGTAACTGATAAACGTCTTATGCCCGGTTCCTATATTCAACGAACGACCGTTAGTTAAATAGCTTCGTAACTTTCATAACGACTTGTAGATAAAAGGCGTGTACGCCCGGTTCCTATAGTAACAAAACGAGGCGTTTTCCTCACGAGCCGTTGCATTAACTACGGAATGTGAGTAACTTGCGCTCCTTACGAAGCTGCGTAGCTGACGGCCGTTCGTTTAATATATACCGGGCGTGAGTAGTTTTACACCGGCCGTGACGTCACCGGCCGTGACGTCACCGTCCGTGACGTCACCGGCGCCGCACACTCACGTGGTGGACGCTCATCTCGCCCGTGTACATGTAGTCGAGGAGGGCGCGCAGGTGCCTGGGCTCGGCGCCGTCTATCACCAGCACCGGCTCCCCGTGGGCCTCGTGCGCTCCCAGCAGGGCGCCTAGGAGCTCCGAGCAAGCGGCCAGCACCACCCTATAGACGAGAGTAGGAAAGTTGCAGCATACAAATGTCCCACCGCTGGGCAGAGGCATCCTCTGTACAGAGGGTATGACATAGTCCACCACGCGGCCCCCCGCTGCGGATTGGCGGACTTAACATACCTTCGAAACAACTTTTTTTTTATTATAATTCCGAAAATATGCAGGTTTCCTCGCGATGTGTAATCTCTTTGTTGTTTGTGTCTACAACACAGGATAATGTTATCCTAAAGTAAGGGCAATGTTTTTAAAAATAAAATTTAAAATTTAAATTAAAATACCGTCCCTTTTCCGTCGCGGGTAAAAAATAGTTTCATTTCAATATGGATAGTAAACAAATACAAGTTAAAAAATTGGAGCGTAAATTTATACCGGAACATAGTCTTTACGATTCTTAAAAAAATTACCGATAGCCGAATAGAGATTTGAATTCAGAAAGCAATCGGCTTCGCGCCAATTCGATCGACCATATTGTAATTGCCGGCCATATTGATACCGTTAAAAGCAAAAGAGCGGGCAAGGCCAAAGCCGGAGCGATGGAGGGCGGCGCAAATAATGTCACACTTAAACATTTATAGCCAATACGTAAGTATTTATAAAATAAAAGTAAAGTAACAACCTAGGGAGGCTTTTTTAAAGATGCCCAAATTTACACAGGAGGTTCAGGCTCGGTAGTATAATCGTTTATTGGAATAAGAACAAACTTTTTTTATATAACATTATTTATGTCTAGAATTTAATTTAAAAAAATGGATACACTTAGAAAAACCTCCCTGTATTTGTCCCACAGGTTAGCAAATGCCTCCTCTTTAAAGATGGTTTTAGAGCATACTTCACCACGCGTTCCCACTGCGGATTCGCAGACTTCATATCTTTCTTTTTTTTATCTTACTTTTTAAAAAAACATTGCCGTTACTTTAGGATGATAAATTAATTAATTTTTATTGTGTTGTAAGGACATTTACATACATAAATTTCACGTGGACAAACACCCAGGTTCGAAACAATTATCTGTGTATACACAAATAGTTGTCCCGAGTGAGAATCGAACCCACGACCTCCGGCGCCGAACGTAATTACCTTGTAAAATGCGCCATTACATATATTCTGAATATTTTTTTTGTTATCGTTTCGAAAATATCGAGATTTCCTCATTACTCCGTGGCGCAGTGGCCAAGGTATAGGCATCGGCGTTGGGGGTCGTGGGTTCGATTTCCACACGGTATAACTATTTGTGTGACCTACAAATAGTTTTTTCGCATCTGAGTGTTTGTTCACGTAAAATTTATGTTTGTAAAAACGTCCTCACAACACAGGTTAAAATTATTTATATTATATTAGTTTTAATTTTAAAAAAAAAAATGTTCTCGTTCATCGCTGAGCACGTGAAAAATCAGTAGTCGAAATTGCTGATTTAAACTTACTAACATTATAAAGCGAAAGTTTGTATGTATGGATGGATGTTTGTTACTCTGTCATGCAAATACTACTGAATGGATTTTAATGAAACTTTACAATAATATACCTTATACATCAGAATAAGACATAGGCTATAATTTGTATACATATTTTGTGTATATCAGTCTTTCTGTCTGAATGTTACGCCTTCAGCCTATTCTACGCAGACGTAGTCGCGGGCAGCAGCTAGTATTGAATTAAAAGCCCGGACTGCTAGGATATGGTCCATACATAGTACTATAATAACCCAGTAATAATATCACAGTAAAATAACAACCGGCTAAATTACAAGACGCAACAAGACGGAGTGTCTCACTTTACAATTGACGTCGTAGAAACAATGCTTTCTTCTTAACCTTAAATTTTGTTCAGGTTAAATACTGAGCAGTTAAGACAAGGAGGAAGCTTGCATATTTTTGAAATACGTGAAGTCTGCCAATCCGCAGTGGGGTTCGCGTAACCAAGCTTTAATACCCTCTGTCCAGAGAGAGCTTTGCATACATATTGCCTATGACGTATAGGCAATATGTATGCAACTTTAAGACAAAGTTTCACTGTCAGACTACGCTGTCCTGCTGCGTTGCGAAGGTGTAAAGCATAAATATTGTATCAAATATGTATTTGGTTTTAAAATGTGGTCAAAACGCGCTTTATGGCATAGTATGAGGCATAAAGCATAACTAGTAATTTTCAACGAAAGCAATTTATTGGATTAGGTATATAATGATCCAGGAAGTAAAGGATTTTTATTAGTTAGATAGAAAAACTTATAAAAGAATGAATAATACGGTTTTTTAATTTACTGAGAAGTCTATCATTACCTGTAATTTAAAATCACCCAATATAAACTTTACATTTACGATTTCGATACATCTAAAAAACCTTAACTTCAAATGTTGAAATATTTCCAAATGCTCTTCCCGGGGGCATAGGTGTAATTCGAACACCAACTTTTTATAAAAATCATCTACCACTCATTACAACATCGCCATCTAAAAACGTTTTTAAAAGAAAACTCTGAGCATATCCTTGCTGATGAAATTTTGTCTTAGTTACAGTATAGTGTTTACTTTGATCAAACATCTGGTATGTACATATTTATAAATTTATATAACATATATATAAATTTATAAATATATATTGTCCAACAAAAAATAAGTAAATGTTTTGCAGCTCTCAAAACTATCTATAAGCTTAGAAATTTCATTGACAATAAGTTACGGTTGCAGCTATGTAATACGCTTGTTTTATCTCATTTACATTATTGCGATATCGTATACGGTCCGTGTCTTTTCCAAAAAACTTCAAAAGCTATTCAAAGGGTTCAAAATGCATGCTTAAGATATTGCTACTCTATACCTAAGCGACATCGTATATCACCGTATCTGGCTGAGAAAGGTATATTGAACATGTCGTCTACAAGAACTTTAAAACTGACTTGTTTCATGTGCTCATTATTCAACTTTAAAGTACCGCCCTATTTATACAATAAATTTAAATGGGCATCCAATGTTAATAACAAACTTAGGGCGCGTACTAAATCTCTTATTGTTCCAAGACATAATCTAGTGCAAACACGAGGCTGCTTTAAAATTGTTGCATCAAAATGCTGGAATGATTTACCACCACCTATTCGCGGGCTGCGGTCAGTATATCATTTTAAAACAAAATATAAAAATTGGATTCTGATGCAACAACAGCTCTCTGGTACCACATAAGACATTGCAGATTACATTGATCATTATAATGGTATGCTTTAATTTCATAGTAAAGTTTTTAGCTATTGTTATTTTTTCCCATTATTATTATTATGTTTTCTTCTTCAATTATAAAAATTTTAAAAGTGTTCTGTTAGTTAATGTCAAGCTGGGGTAGAAAATCAGTGTTGTGCACAATGTGAGTAACAAACCTCAACCCCAGACCTTTTAGTCTAAGATCTGACCAATATAATTGTATTTTAAATTACTTGTACCTACATGATTTGTGATTTTAGACCAATAAAGACCTATTATTATTATTATTATATTTGGAATCTAAATATTTAAGTATTTTTATTATGTATGAACATGTGTGTATGTTTATGTAAGTATTACTACAATTTATTACTCATTATTATATGCATAGTGTTTAATTCTGCTTTTTAACTTTACTGCCCTAGTCATTTTCTTTCTGTTTTACCTAGGGTTAGCTGGTAGAGAATGCAGAATTAAGATTATCTTATATATTTAGTAGATTGTCTAGTATAATTTTAAGTGCAATAAAGATTCAATAAATAAAAATAAAAATTATTAAAGCAAATGCATGTGTAAGTATATGTAAAACTTGCAATACGACTGTTAAAGAATAAATGACCTTTCACAGTGTTTACGCACAGAACATAGAAGCAGAAGAAATAAAACAAAAATAAAAAAAATAAAAAAAGACCGAAAATAAAATTTCAATGTAGTGAAGTAAATGAAATTGTAATTGAATTTCATTTCATTATTTTAGTGAGATAACAACAGAGGACCGACCTATGCGCCCTGAGGGACACCCCTCGAATGTTCTGCGGCTCGACGGTGTCCTTATTGGGCACCTGCGTGGCGAAACTCGGCGAGCAGTACAGGGTCACGTCGCAGAATCGTTCTGGAAAAGAAACACTTACTTTTAATACGCTTCTAATAATTATAAAACACTTGTGTCAATCGTCATTTCGAAAACAATTCTAACCGTACACATTTATCATGTTTCATCTATCTTCTCTCAGGATTTCCTACCCTGTCACAGCTTTTAAATTAATAATTAAAATTAAAAATTGCATTAAACATGTAATAACAACCAAGTAACAGAATTATACAATTATTTTAGATATAATCGAATGAAATTTTAAAATATTATCTACATACTATGGCAGTAACCATATAAGTTTAATTGTTTGTTAATAGTTTCTTAACGTTATCATGATATTAATATACGCTTGTCGCGAAACTAGCGATGGGCGCGTCGACTTGCGTAAGTCGAACTGAGTCGACGTGACGCTTGAAGTCGTCGAATCGATCTGACATTTTAGTCTAACTGAGTTGGTTCGAGTTTGAGTCGCCTCGCGATTCGGGCTCGCGTTACGATCTCAAGTCGGCGTCGCGGCAATTCGCTATTACAAAGGATTCGAAGTCAACTCCGAGTCGAGCGAGCTAGCGAGATACTTAATGAACGAGTCCGAGTGAGAAAGAAACAATGATTTGAAGTTGACTCCAAGTCGAGTAAGCTAGCGAGATACTTAATGAACGAGTCAGAGTGAGAAAGAAACAAAGAATCGATCTTGCGTCTGAATCGGTGAAGACCTCACGTCGGCTTCGCGGCAATTCGCTACTACTAACGATTCGACGTCAACTCAGAGTCGAGCGAGCTGGCGAGATACATAATGAACGAGTCAGAGTGAGAAAGAAACAATGGTTTGAAGTCGACTCCAAGTCGAGTATGCTAGCGAGATGCCTAATGAACGAATCAGAGTGAGAAAGAAGCTTAGCGATTCGCGCCATTCAATTCGTCTAAATCGGTGTCGACAGATTTTTTTTTTTGGGCTTGATGAGCCACTGTTGGCCTTAGGGGCCTTTACAGATCCGACGGACTTGAGGGGGCCGGGCGCTCGAGGCGCCTAGCCTGAACCTCGCGTATTTATTATTACGCGTTATGGTGACTAAGCTCGAGGGCTCCCGAAGGAACCTCGGCTCGGGCCGTCACGCTATTTAATTCACCGGTTTGGGAGGCCGCCTAGCTCTTAGGGCGCTTTGGCGGGGGCTCCATGGAGTGATCAGGCTCAAGGGTCCCCGAGAGGGGACCTCGGCTTGGGCTGTCACTCAGAACGCGTTTAGCATTCCGATTCGAGGGTGCCCGAGAGGGCCGGACCTCGGCTCGATCGGTAGCTGTTATCTGACTGGGTGTCGACAGATGGAAATTTGAAATTGACGCAAGTCGCTGGTCGCTGATTATTTTGTTTGCTAAATGTAATAGGCTTTTATAATATAAAAAGTGATTATTTGTAAATATTATATACATATATTTATTATCGTTCGATATGCCGTTAGCATAATTCGTTATCTATAAATATTATATATTTATAAAAAGCATTTTAATTTTCTTTTTCCTTTGTTGTTGTTTCTATCGAATATCATTGATTTTATTAGAAAATAAAAGTATTATTGTAAATGAAACATTTTTATCCAGAAAATGTGCGTAATTTTTCCTTTTTTATTGTATTAAAACCTAAACAGTTATTAAAGCGAAGTCACGAATGAAGCTTGAGTTGTAATGAAACATATCCCGATTTCGTGATCCATGATTTTAACCGACTTCAAAAAAGGAGGTTTCTCAATTCGACCGTATATTTTTTTGTGTGTTCGTGGTTTATGAACCGATTTTGATAATTCCTTTTTTGTTAGAAAGGAGATATCCCAAGGGTGGTACCATAACCATAACCCGGATCTAATGATGGCATCCCACAAAAATCGAGGGTAATCCTCAAATGTTATAGGTATTATATATATAGATATTTATAACAATATTTTTTTTTAGTTTCCGGTTAGAAGTCGTTTTTTTTGTTAAAAATTATACTTGTTAGACGCCAAGTCGACTCAAATCGATTAGCAAGTCGATTTCATGATCATTTCAAGTCGATTTGATCAACTTGGAAAAAAAGCACATCGTCCCATCCATCAAACCATAACCAAAGTACAAGTCAAACTGTGTGACAAAATGTTCGTACATTCCTCCCGCACCAGAGTCTTACACTGTTTTTATGTATTTAGTGACGCTCTTCATGTATGCATGTTTGAAATATTACACACCACTAAGAATCACGCACTTATTTAAAATGTAACGGCACACTCAAATATTCCAAATGTTAATGGACGGCGGTAAAATCACCTAAACAACAGTTGAACATATTTTTTATGTGAGAATGTAGCAAACGAGCAATTTCATCTGATGTTAAGTTATTAAGGCCGCCATGAACAATTGTCATATCTAAAAATATATAAATTTAAAGCTCTTGAAACTGGACGCTTCGAAAAACAAAACAAATCAGGGAATTCAAAACTAGAACTCTGAGAACATGTTACTTTTAATTTGCGGGGTCTGTCATTTTCACTGGGGCCCTTTAGAAAAATGGGTGTCACTTTCACGTTGGGTATACTGAAAGCTTCTGGACCTGGTCACCTACCATAAAAAAATAAAAAAAAAGCAATTACGGAATTCTAAAATGAAACCCTCCCGGGAACATGTTACTTTTTATTTGAGAAACTGTTATCGTTATTTTTTTCACTGTGGCGTCCTTTAGAAAATTGTATGCCGCCACCGCAACGAGTTTTTACTGTGTTTGCTGTTGCAAATATGGGCAGATCCGTTCGGGTAAGCAGGTCTTCCGTGAGGTCGTGCCTCACGGAAGACCGGCGTGAAGTGTCAGTGTTATACTTCTGCGATTCGTCCAGTGGTAAAACGTATTGAAACTGTTAGTATGAGGCATTCGAATGAGCCAGCCCTCTAAGCATTTTGCATGTGCATCTGAAAGTTCAGCTTTGCACTCGACGGAGTAAACGAACGATGATAAGGAAATTGAAAGGAGAACCGCAGTCATTGGCTGTGTGTAATATCGCGACGCGTGACGCAATTTGGGTGTAATATTTTGTAGCGGAAGGAAGGATTTTTTTTAATATTTCTACCTTAAGGGCTACCACTGCGTTTCTCCCGCCGTTGTATTAGGAAATCGTGCATCGTAAATTTGGAATGAGGATTCACCATTCAACAAATACTTAGTGAAAGAAATATTTGACGAGTTTAATGTTTGGTTATGAAGGGTTTCGCGAAAGAGTGTTCTGAAATGTTTAAAAAACCTTTCTCATTTTAACTACGGCAGATAATCGCATTAACAATAAACCAATAGAAGATAATCTCGCCCTCTCTGTCTAACTCATTCTGATCTATACATTTAAAAACAAAAAGGCAAACACACACGGTGTTTGTTTACCTTTGCAGTCGTCGCAACCCGTGAGTGTCCAACCGAACTGCTATTCCTTGACGACAAATAGTTCGTCAAAATAACGAAGTTCGTCATTCGTCGAAATGACGACAATAGTCAAAATGACTATATTCAGTCCGAATGACCGCGCATATTGAATAAGGCGACGGCTATTCGAAACGACGTCGGTCCGTCGAAATGGCGAGCGGCCGTCGAGGCGACGCGACGGTGCGGCCGACCGGCCGGCCCCCACTTCGTTATCTAAATAGTATCGTGTAAACATAACGAGGAGACGCGCGCCTCTAATGTTCAACGCAACACGTCGATTTTACGCCGATGTTCGATGTTAACAAAAACCGATTGATGTATCTTTTTAATTCTGACGTTTTATTGGAGGTTTTCGAATTTATCATTCTTTTGGCGGGTTTTGGAAAAATTATGAGCGGCAATTCTTACGATGTGCATTAACAATGAATGATATGACACTAGAGCACCGAAATTGAGGCACTCAAATTAGACCAATTGGTGCAATTAGATTGCAATTCTATAGACTGCTATCTCTTTCTATATCGTACGTTCTATATCATCTGTCACATTTACATATATTTTATGTCATATAAATGATAAGTACCTGGATGACCGAGCTTTGCTCGGTATTTTTTAAAAAAAGTAAAAAAATAAGTGTGTAAATGATCGTGATACGAACCGCGGCCGTCTGTTTTGGGGCCGCCCGATTACCGACCGAGCTATTATGACATTTTTTTGCGGCGAAATTTACCGTCATATTCGAATGATATTTTTCATTCCCTGAAAACTGGAACAAAACGACATTTTCTAAAAATGAGACCAAGTCAGATTGATTTTTCGCCCCCGAATCTACGCACATACAAAATTTTATGAAAATCGCTGGAGCCGTTTCCGAGATTCCAGATTATATATATATACACAAGAATTGCTCGTTTAAAGGATAAGATAGATAGATGTAGAGCGGAACAATTTTTAAACGCCGCGCAGTATTGACATGCATCATCTATAATGATGTTTTCATTGCGTGCGAGTGACACCACGGTTCACGGCGTTACAATGACGGCTGAAGGCGTAACATTCAGACAGAAAGACAGATATACATTAAAAATATGTATATAAATTATAGCCTATGTCTTATTCTGATGTATAAGCTATATTATTGTAAAATTTCATTATAATCCATTCAGTAGATAGTATTTGCGTGAAAGAGTAACAAAAATCCATCCATACATACAAACTTTCGCGTTTATAATATTAGTAAGGTTTTCAGTACCGAATGTCTAAATGACGTGATGACTCTTTGAGAGCAAACATGAAGATACGGGATCAATTATTTGTGCTCCCCACAAATACTTGTGCCGTGTACTTAACCTTTTCGTTTGGCCAGACGCTTTACCAACTAAGCTAAGCGGCCGATGACCTCAAGGGGCTAAAATCTCGACATCTATCTACGACCTTTCTATTGCATTTTTAGCAACGCTCGGCGTCATCTAGTGTACATCTTTTACAGAATACACCACCTCACAAAGAACATTCAACGATGAACGTTTGTAACGAGAGATTTTATTAGTGATTTTTATTTTAGTACTAGTCTCTGCAATCAAGATGAAACTTGATATTTAAATGTTGTATAATTATTTAAAAATGCAGTGCAATCAAAAATGATTTCTTTTTTACTTTTTGGACAATAAGTGATAATAATTTTTTATCAAAATTATATTGATTAATTGATTGATTGAATAATCTCCATGGTAAAAAAAATGCACACACCATGGTAAAAAATACATTAAAAAGAACAATTGTGTAAGGTAGCAAATGTGGACGGCCTTATTAGTTAAAGCAATTTTTTCCAAGCAACCTGTGGATGGACATAATATTTAGAAAGAATGTTTTAGGAGTTATATATAAAGAAGTTATATATAAAGGGGTTATATATAAATATTATTTATTATTGCTGTTCTCTGCACTTAAGGCGAAACTTAATAATTTAAAGTATATTAATGGACTAAAAGCGTCTTATATTCATGCCGAGTAAAATCTCAACCTATTTATCAACTTTTATTATTTATTTTCAACTCATATTTTCGCTTCAGTCGAAATAAATTAAATTATCATAATAGGTCAAATGCGAGTTGGAGTCGCGCACGAATGTTTCCGTACCATTATCTATAAAAAAAATTGTTTGATGTATGGGTGCCCCTTAAAGGTTTTTTATTTTATTCTGATTTTTAGTATTTGTTGTTATAGCGGCAACAGAAATACATCATCTGTGAAAATTTCAATTGTCTAACTATCACGGTTCATATATCAGGAGATACAGCCTGATGGCAGACGGACAGAAAGACAGATAGATAGAGAGACAAGCAGATAGACAGAGGGCAGTTTTACCAAAAGGGTAAAACGGCCCTTTGGGTACGGAACCCTAAAAATGATGACAATAGTGTTTTGGGAAAGAGTCATTAAATGTTAGTACTATCGGCTTTAAAAACGGTATTGACGCGCAAAACATTTTAGCATTTTTTCAAATTTTACTTCTTACGTCTCGTATAACGATTGTAATAACATTTTTAAAAGTAAGAACAAGTATAAAATGCTTATCGCGTTTATGTAAAATTCTATTTTTTTTAATAATTCAAAATTTTGTTAAAATTTCAACCCACTTCAAAAAAGAGGGGGTTTCACAATTCGGTTTTTTTTTTAACTTTTTGTTACAATATTTGTTATCTCGAAACTCCGTCATACAATTACCGATTTAGAATTTTTTTTTTCCTGTTGGGAAGAAGATATTTATGTGGACGTGAAAATATCTCCTCCGTTAATTGTTTTTTTTTGTTCTAATTCTATACCTCAGAGGCATACAATTTTTGAAAACTATTTTTCTTACACTATTATCATATAAAGCATTAAGTCCTACGACGCCTAATTAATAAAATAATGATTTACTCCATACATTTTTTTCTCTCCTGTAAAATTTGTGTTTTGTCACATAATGCTGTTTACCTATCAGGTATAGAATTGTTTGTTGTTCTTGTTTTCCATTAATACGACCAAGGATTTCGTAGATGCACAAACGCGTCCCTCCAAATCGTATATATAGGAAATGTATAGTGGAATGAGATAACTGAACTCGGTTTTGTCTTCATGTCTAAAAAATATATCCTAGATTTTTAAGACTCCGCGTCTAGATTGCTAACAGATAACGAAAGAGTTAATGGCATAAAGGCGGGAAGGGGAAAATAAGAAAACAAAACAATACAGATAATACAGTCGTTATCGACACAGATAAAATATACGCGGAGTCTTAAACACGCGGCTCCAATTAAGCCGTCCGGGGTCCAAATATGTGTAAAGTATACACTGTATATATTGTATAATGTAATGTATACATAATTTCGACCTTTATGATTCCGATGGAAGCGTGGGATTTCGCGTCGATTTCTTATCGCTGGCAGTTTTGAGACTTTTTAATTTATTCCTCAATCAATTTAATTATAAATTAGCACCGAGAGCAAGCGCGGCGCACCAGATATGGTCAGGCTAAGTATCACGAGCTCACAAAAGACCGGCGTAAAGTAGTGTTACACTTTTATGTTTCATCTGGCGAGTGTGGTAGCCGGGGCCCAATTTAGTTAAAGGTTGCAGCGCATTTTGTGTTGCAATTGTTCATGGGTAATGGTTGTCACTTAATATCAGTTGAACCGCCACCTCGTTTGCCACTTTCTCATATAAAAAAAAACATGATGAACGCGTGGAGGATTGCAATCGTCAAGGGTTGTAAAAGTCCAATAATACTTCCACTTGACGTCGGTCTTCTGTGAAGTTGTGATACCGTGCCGGCCAATCCATGCAACAGCAGAATCTGCCGTGTGGCTATACCGCGGTAAAATGTATGTAGGGATGCCGAAAAAAATTCTATATATCGATATTTTTTTAAAAAATATATCTATATTTTTGGCCGATATATTTTGATCCGATATATCGAAATCGTATAAAAACGATATTTTTTCAAATTCGAATCCGGGACCGAGTCCATTATTTAATACATGGACATTCAAATATTTAATACATGGCGTTTTTTTTTGGACAACAGGACCTAAAAAGAAAATATCGATATAACGAAGTCGATATTGACATTTTTAAAAATATTCATATATTTTTATAAATATTGATATATTTTTTCACTTTCGGCATCCCTAGGCACCTGCATCCATCGACTTGCACAGGTAGTCAGTCCATCTTGTGGGTGTTCGGTCTACACTGGGATGGCCAATATGAGGTTGCCACTCGAGAACCTTTTACCCCATCGCTATCGAAATACTGGCGAAGTTATTGGCTTTGGAGGCGGGGGTCGTGGGTTCGATTCCCACACGGGACATTGTTCCGGTTCGGGGTCTTTATTCCCAACTAGGGTTGACGCCAGGAAGGCCGAACGTTGTGTAAAAGAACATTTATAAGCAAATATGACATGGACAACATGATTTACACTTTACGACTTCCTCCGTGTGGAATTTAAAATAAATAACGTTTCTAAAATAAAAGTAGGTTTAGTTACTACTTTTTTCATCAGCTATCGGCCAGTGAAAGTCCCATCAAAATCGGTTCCGCTCTTCCAGAGATGAGGCGGAAAAAACAGACAGACATACAGAAAAAAAAATTGTAAAAAATGTTATTTTGCTATATATATACCGTGTATACATCCATATGCATTTAGTAAAACGCGGTTATTTTAATATTACAAACAGACTCTCCAATTTTATTTATCTTTATAGATGTATAGATTACTTCAAAGTGTCTGATAGTTTTACTATTAAATGGACTTCAAAGTTTAATTTGATCTAACATTCTTATTTTAGCGTTCACGGTCATGGGACATGTGAATTGCTTTATCCTCATTTCACAATGGACCCGAGCTACCTCTATTGTTCACGGTAAAACCAAATTGAATAAGGTAAATATAGATAAAGGCAAACTAGATTTATTTTAACCAAGAGAGGATTCCATTAGAAACGAACGAGAAACGTTGATCCGTGCGTAGATCGATAGATTAATACAAAAAAGATCGATAGATCCTGAATGGTTTATTTTTGGTTTTAACTCACGACGTTTCTGTCTGACAGACTTACGCCCGGTTTCTGAAACACTGTTCATCGTAGGTGTCCACTAATCAGCTGTCAAATGCTTTTCAAATTTCATTTTACTCTGGATTAACCGGAATGATCTTCTTAATGATCAGAATGATCAATTCAAAGAGTTTAACCATCCTTTTGGCAAGTCAAATGACATTTGAAAAACCATTTTACAGCTGATTAGTTGACATCTACGATGATCAGTGTTTCAGAAACCGGGCGTGAGGGTTAACTATGACATTCAGACGTCCAACACAAGAATTTTTTTTTTGTCATTTTATTAAGATAGTATGAAAACACCATTTACGAGACTCTTCGCATGTACCTACCCCGGTAATGGGATAAGGGCAGTCGAAGGTTTGGCGATGATCCAAATCCGTTTCTCGTATACATCATCGCAAGGCCGAAAGGGTACGTATGTGGATTTGTATGTTTTTGTCTTTGTGTATTTGCATGGTCCCGTCGAGTAACAAAACCTCCCCCCCCCCCCCCCCCCCTTCCCGTTCCCACGTTGCAAATAAGCGACTCGCCGAAGGTCGCATTTGCGGTGTCGATAACAAATAACAAGGGCCCGATAAATGTTTATCAAATGCAGCATGGATTCAAAAAATCCGGCCCGTATTATGGAAACTCCACCTTTTTGGAGGTGGAGTACTTTTTTTGGGAATAATAAAAAAGAGTCGCATCGAGCAAAGCTCGGGAGGCGAGCGTGGGAAACGATAAGGGTGATAACACACTAAGGTGTTAGGTTAGAAGTCTTTTTTTTTCTTTTTTATACTTCGCGGTAAAATCGCGCGCTTGCAGAGTTCATGGACATTTGCCACGCTTTCAAATGCGTTGCCACCTTTTAATAAAATGGGCCCCAGCTATCTCATCCACCAGACGAAACGCAGAAATATAACACTTTATCTTCGCGCCGATCTTCTGTGAGTCGGTGATAATTCCGCGCGGACCTGCCCATTAGTGCAACAGGAAAGACTGTAGCGTGGCCCTACCACTGTAAACTTAACGTCCACCAGTCGGGCCAGTCGTTTGGTAAATATTTCAGGACACATTTTTTTTACGAAGCAAATCTTGTACTGGATACGAGTACGTGATAAACAAACACGGCCGTACGAATGTCATATAGATATAAACTTCACATACACAATGCATTCTCAAGGAGCGGGGATCGAACCCAGACCCCTGGCACAAGAAAACTGTGCTAATCACTCCGCTAACCACTACGCCAACTCCGCCGATGCGCAGTGGGGCCGCGTAGTGGACTGTGCCCTAATGCCCTTTGTACAGAGAAGACCTTTGCCCGATCGTGGGAAATGTGTTTGTGGCCGAACCGTGTTGTTTAACATCTCGCTCCAGTCGAACCGCACCTTTATTCATACAGAACCCGACCGCGCTTAATTTGATAACGCGGCGGAAAAACAGTTCGCAAACACTTAATCACACCGGCATCGGTGGGATCGCATTAGTTTGGTAACACCATTAAGGAGGCGCGGGAGGGGCGCCTCTGCCATATTAGGTCAGGGTGTAAGTGCCGAAGCCTGTTAGCGGCGCTTCGCCTTGAAAAGCTGCCAACACACCAGAGCGCGACGAAAGCTGACGAGCTTGTTTTTCAACCGACTGCAAAAAAGGAAGTGACTCCGTCATTAATTATGAACCGATTTTAGAAAAATGATTTATCATTGGGTTTAATACCAACGAAATTAATATGGGACCATATCTGAGCTAAGCAGAAACTAATACAAGAATATTTTTTAAAATCGGTTCATAAATTACGTAGTGCTGAGGCAACAAGCATAAAAAAACAACCGAATTAAAAACCTCCTGCTTTTTTGGAGTCGCTTAATAAGTAGACCGGTTCACCAAAGCGGGTCGCTTCGAAATCGGTTCAGCTTCTTCTGGGATAGGATAGACAAACAGACAGTCAGATAAGACAGACAGGCAGAAACGAAGACGGGAACAGATAACAAAATCTGGCGTCTTCAGATTTGAGGTCAGATCAAATCAAATCATTTATTCATCGATTTAGGAAACATACATTTCATCTGTCGATAGTATTTTTTTTAAATCTACTACGCTTAGTAATGAGAAGAAACAGACGAAAGAAACTCCGCAGGTGTTCTTTTTCTGTAATTTTATTTCTAAAAACATTAAAATTACATAAAAAATATTTTAAATATTTTTTGTTTTTGTTGAAATAGCTTCGGTGCGATCAACTCATTCCCTTAGTATATTATTACCATAAATGTATTCATTTCTATTATAACCTATATATAATGTTTTTCTTTAATATATTTTTTAAACCTGTTAATAGGCAGACTTTGCGCATTAACTGGGATCTTAATAATATAAAGTAATAATATTTTATAAAGAAAGTAAAGTAGCATGAAAAAAACCGGCCAAGTGTGAGTCGTACACGCGCACGAAGGGTCCCGCACCATTACCTATAGACAACAGAAATACATCGTCTGTGAAAATTTCAACTGTCTAAATAACACGGTTCAAAAGATACCTTAGATAGCGGTGTCTTAGTATTATGGTGCCGTTTAACCCGTTGTCGAGAAATAACGAAACGAATTTCCGTAATCCGAACAACCTATAAGTTTACAGTATTTAGACGATGAGTATGTATGTATACAGCGTGTCGTTACCATAGCGATAATAAATGAACACACATATAGGTGATAACTTTTTAAAGTTGTATCTCTTATCCTTTAAACGAGCAATTCTTGTATATATATATATATATATAATCGGAATCTCGGAAACGGCTCCAGCGATTTTCATGAATTTTAGTATATGCGTAGATTCGGGGGCGAAAAATCGATCTAGCTAGGTTTCATTTTCAGAAAATGTCCTTTCATCCCTGTTTTCAGGGTTTGAAAAATATCATTCGAATACGACGGTAAATTTCACCGAAAAAAAAAATGTTATAATAGCTCGGTCGGTAATCGGGCGGCCGCTAATAAACAGCCACCAAACAGAAGGCCGTGGTTCGTATCACGATCATTTACACATTTATTTTTTTACTTTTTTTTCGATTCCAGGTCATTGCTTTCTTTATTTTTATTTTTTTTTAAATTTCTTTCTTTTGTTAAAAAACATCAGTTCATATTTTCTTATTATTACGTCTCGGTAAGATCGAAAAATATTATGCATATTTCATTACTCAGTAATTTGTATCTAAATGTAATTTCCAAAACACACGATTTACCAAAAAAAAAGAACAAACCGAGCAAAGCTCGGTCCACCGGGTACTTAAACATTTAAATTCTTTAAACATCAATATTTACAGACTTATTAAATTTTCCAAAACAAATAATTTTAGAACACCCTCACCTATAAAAGCGTAACGTAAAGTTCATTTGTAAAGGTCACAAAGCATATGAATGGGTTGAATGAATTTAAAAGAGACAAAACATACTGTTAGAAGGAGAGGCTTGTAATAAGGCTTTTTACTTAATTAGTTTGTTTGAAAAATATTTTTTTTTAATTATGGATTTTGTTTAAAGTTAATATTTTTTTATGATTATTGCCAAGTAGCGTTAGACGTGTGTTCATTTATTGTCGCGATGGTAACGACACGCTGTATACATAGCCGAGCGCGACAGGTGATGAGTTTGTCATCGGTGTTCGCTGTTGCACGAAACAGCCGGCCCGTGCGGGGAAGCCCCGCGACCTCGCAGAAGACCGGAGTGAAGTGTGGAAGTATTATATATACTATTGCACCTTGTGAGTGAGGTAACCTGGGCCCGCTCTTCACTTCACTTCAAACAAGATTTCAAAAAAGGAGGGTCTCTCAATTCGCCTGTATTTTTTATGTCTGTTACCTCAGAACTTTCGACTGAGTGAGAATCGATTTTGATGACTCTTTTTTTCATTTGAAAGCTGGTGCTTCCCATGTAAATAAAATAAAATAAATTAATATTTTAGGACACATTTTTACACAACATTCTCTAGTCCCAAACTAAGCAAAGCTTGTACTATGGGCACTAGAAAACTGATAAACATACTTAAACATACTTTTCTTTTGTAAATAAATACATATTATACATATATTAACACCCAGACATTAGAAAAATACTATGTTCATCACACAATATTTATCCAGTAGTGGGGATCGAACCGACACCCTCTGGCGCAGGAGGCAGGTACACTACCCACAACGCCATTCGGGTCGTCAAACGCCAAACGCCATGTGGTGCGATATTAACTTCACTGGTATTGGATCTTGGGCTCCGGAGATACTTAGGGAAACTCCTGAAAATCAATTACAAAATGAATACAGAGCGAGATATTTGATGTCGGTTTCGTTTTTCGTTAGTGAAAATATGGACTTGTTAATGCTTGGCAAAGCATCTGCGATCCCTCAAGTGATCCTAACATCAGGTCAACGGCCTGCTCGCTTGCCGACCTATTACAATAAAAAAAAAAGCGCCAGTCGCTAATACGAAACGCAGACGAGAACCAGTATGCGCCACAGATTCAATTAATCAGATTACAATTCGCGAACAAGCAAACAAAAAACGCTTTTGCATAATATGAACTTTATTAATTAAGTACAGAGATCGTACGTAGTCAGAGCATCAAAGTGAATACGACTTAATATATGTCGTATCTTTATATACAGCGTGTCTTTACAACCGCGACAATAAATGAACACACATATAGAGGAAAACTTTTTAAAATTGTATTATCAATATTTACAGAGTTAATAAATTTTCCAAAACAAAGAATTTTACAACAACCTTACGTATAAAACTGTAACGTAAAGTTCATTTGTAAAGGTCACAAAGCATATGAATGGGTTGAATGAATTTAAAAGAGATAAAACACATTGTTAGGAGAGGCTTGCAATGCGACGCTGTGGCAAAAAGTCTCTGAATGTATGAATCAGTCAGTTGTAGTTGTATAGGTGTTACAAATTTTGTTTCTTTTTTATTTAATTAGTTTGTTTGAAAAAAATTTTTTTCAACGTTAATATTTTTTATGATTATTGGCAAGTAGCGTTAGACGTGTGTTCATTTATTGTCGCGATGGTAACGACACGCTGTATATATATACATATATCTGTAGGGTCCACTAGTATTAAGTTATTTATCTATAACATGATTTATTTATTAAATAAAGCTTCATAGAATCACTTCAGAAACAATCCAGGGGCCATAGCCTAAGCGATGCTTAGTTCGGGACGAGAGAAGGTTGTGTAAAACCATGTCCTGGAATAGTTGTGTCATTCATTTTGTATATTTAGCTTTATAACGTTGAAAAAACTGCAGTGCGATATGTACCGTTGCGGTTGGATCGCGAAAATAAATAAAAAAATGCAAATGGACGAAACGGGAAAGGACATCAAGTGACGAGTAGCCATGTTATTCTTGTGCTGTCGTCGATTCTTCCCGGAAGCTAGTGAATTGTCAGACAGCATTACATGAATCAGCATGCATAATAAATATTCGATAACGTTTTCAATGAATAGTTAAGAAGTAAGTTAGTTAAGAATAATATTAACAGTCATTTTCTTTTATGTAGAGAAGGTGGCAAGCGAGCTGGCGGTTCACCTGATGTTAAGTGATAACCGTCGCCTATAGACATTTGCAACACGTAGGGTTGTAGACGCGATGCCACCTATTAATAAAGATGAACGAAGTGTAACACAAGATGAACGAAGTGTAACACTTCACGCCGGGCTTCTGTGAGGTCGCGGTACTTACCCGGACGGACCAGGGCATTCGAGCAACAGATGAGGCTGGTATTGAACCGTAGATTTGTAGGAATAGAAATCACTACATTGTATAAAACAAAGTCATCCCGCTGTCTGTCTGTCCCTATGTATGCTCAGATCTTTAAAACTACGCAACGGATCAAATGCGGTGCTTTTTTTTATTAGATAGAGTGATTCAAGAGGAAGGTTTACATGTATAATACATTGCACCCGAGTGAAGCCGGGGGGGTCGCTAGTTTTGCCGGGGTGGTCGTTAGGTGTCACCATGGCAACCTATAAACAACTTTTTGATGTTTATCTCAGCGCTAAAATTTCAAGTCATGGGGAACTGAAGCAGTCGCCTTGGTGCATCCGGAATAAAGCAACTCTCTAATTTTTTTGCCAAATAGACGGAACGTCTCGCAGTAAACTATCAAACTAAGGGACCCGCTTGGTATGGTCAGTTTGCAAAATTTATATTCGTCAGAGACATTGTATAAATACATTTGAAGCAAAATATATTAACTACATCAACCAAAATTTCACGAAATTGATATTACTACCTACCCTATTACTAAGACTCCGCTGTCTAGCTGTCCGTCTGTCACCAGGCTGTATATCGTGAACCGTGATAGGTGAAATTTTCACAGATGATGTATTTCTGTTGCCGCTATAACAACAAAGTACCTGGAGGACCGACCTTTGCTCGGTTTGTTTTTTTTTTTTTTGTAAATAGTGTATTTTGGAAATTAAATTTAGATAAAAATTACTGAGTAATGAAATATGCATAATATTTTTCAATCTTGTTTTTTGTTGTTTTTCACAAAAGAAAGAACTTTAAAAAAAAAGGGGAAAAAAGAACAAAATCATCTAGATGGCCAAAAATTAAAAAATAAAGAAAGCAATGATCTGGAATCAAAAAAAAGTAAAAAAATAAATGTGTGACACGAACCACGGCCTTCTGTTTCGGGGCCGCCCGATTATCGACCGAGCTACTGTAATATCTTTTTTTTCGGTGAAATATACCGTCGTATTAAAATGATATTTTTCACTCCCTGAAAACTGGGATAAAACGACATTTTCTAAAAATGAAACCTAGCCAGATCGATTTTTCGCCCCCGAATCTACGCACATACTAAATTTCATGAAAATCGGTGGAGCCGTTTCCGAGATTCCGATATATATATATACAAGAATTGCCCGTTTAATAACAACAAATACTAAAAAAAAAACGAATAAAAAATATTAAAATGGCGCTCCCAAACAGCAGACATGATTTTTTGCCGTTTTTATTGATAATGGTACCAACTCGCACTTGGCCAGTTTTTTAAATTCTAAGTTCATTATCTCACCGTCTAACGGTAGTGAAATAACCAGAGTTTTAGGTTAATTAATTAACAAATTAATTATATTAATATGTCACAAGTTCAGTGACAGGTAACAGCCCATTGACAAATAGGAAGTTAACGCTCTAAAAAAATGTTATCGACACCTGACTTGGGAAGTTATTTATGGGGTCATAATTCTTCCACACGAGTCGTACAAAACATTCCAGATAAAGAAACGAAGACAAGTTGTAAATAACGTTCACTCTCTGTAACTAAAAGTTGTTAACAAAATTCTTAATAAAATTTCTCTATAGCTAAAACTTAAGCAACGTTCAACTATCGCACGAAAGGGCGCGCTCGTCCGGGGGAAATATACTTTCGAGTTCCTTATGTCGGGTTTGGGTAGCAAGTATCGGCGGCCAATATTAACGACAGGTGAACCTTTCACTTCAATGGCAATTTTCATTTCTGTCTATTGAAAGCCTGTAATATTGCAAGGCTGAAATTCTGAGCTTTTAGTTTCATTAGAATAGTGTTAAGGCGAGCGCTCGTCTCGATATAGTTATCATAAACAATCGAGCTGTAATCAAGATAAAATGAAGGGAATGTATCAACGGGGGTATGTTTCCCCGTTGACATGTTTGCATGCCAGACGAATTTACCCAGCGGGTAGGGCGTTACTTTACTCTCACTCCTACATATAGTCTGTTACTTTATTCTCAACCATAGTACATTGCATTATCAACAAGAAAAATACAAAAAAAAGGCATGAAACTCTCTGGACGCACCAATCGACCTATGTGGTTTGTATCGACCGCAGGCAAATGTATACAACAGCGTTTCACATTTCGCCTGACGTGTGTGCGCGTGTCACTCCGTACGCACACACGCTGGTCGAACAAACGCACACACGGACAACACCCAAAGGCACCAGTTCACCCCTGCAGCAGCAGTTGAAACCGCGCCAAGACCGACCACTCTAATAACACCCGTCCCATGCGATAAAGTCCTCGACACACTAGCCACCGCCACACCGCTCGTAAAATGCGAGAAACTCCCACGGATCGGAGACCCCGCGATCGGTCGCACCCGGATTATTATTAACGGGAGCGGTCACATTGAGAATCGCCCGGGACCGGAAATCTTGTCGACGTTCCCACGGACCGCGGCGGGTCAAAGACATCGTGCGTCTCCACGGGGGTCGACCCGCGGCCGATGCGAACGCGAAATCCAATTAAAAGAGCGACGTGTCGTTCGCCAATGGACGGTGTCAAGCGCATCCTCGCGGCGCCGGCGGCATTAGGCTGCGCCTCCACCAGGGTAGTGCGACAGAATCGAACTATCAGTGATCTGAAAATCAAATCGGTCGCTTTTCTCTCACCGCTCTGGTCAACAAGCAACTTGTGTAACACACATCAATGTCACGCCAAAAACAAGTGAAAAGTAACTCGCTCCTTCTCTCAACATACAATTATACAGCCTGAAAAGGCTATAGTGATGTAGTCTTCGGAAGTAAAACACCCTATCGCAGGAGAGAGGCATTTCTATTGCGCTAGCCTATGCCTTATTTCGATTTTTCATTCTTTACTTTCATGGAAAATTTAAAATGATAAATGGGAAATTTAATACATGGCTTAAAAATTATCTCCTAGTTTAAACATATTCCCCTCGTTCGCTCGGCATATTTTAGAGGAATTTGCTGCGTTTTCAAGTATCTCGTGCACTCTTTTTGGTTAAAAAAAAATCGTCCCGTTGTTGACAAACATTAATCTGTGTCAATAACATTATTCTGTGTCAAATTTCATATTGACAAACATTCAAATCCGAAGCAATTATCCGCGGGTCATAGAAATAATTGGAAATCGAACCCATCACGGGAGTCATCCAGACGGTGGTGTTCCGACAACAGCACCACAGTCTGGATACATATTTTTTTTAAGGGAAAAAAAGCAGCAAACGAGCAGGAGGCTCACCTGATGGTATGTGATCACCGCCGCCCATGGACATCTGCAACACACGAGGGCTTACAAATGCGTTGCCGGCCTTTTAGGAATGAGTACGCTCTCTTCTTGAAGGTTCCCAGGTCGTAACGGTTCGGAAAGACCGCCGGCGGCAGCTGGTTCCACAGAGTGGTTGTGCGAGGCAGGAAATGCCATCGCAAAATCGCACTGTTGTGGAACGCTGAACATCGAGGTGATGTGGATGAAATTTATATATACACTTACTCTCTACAGATCCTCCCTACAGATACACTTTACAGCCCCCCATTCAGCCGCGTAGCCAGGTGGGTCGACGTTGAGGTTTTCTTTCATAAATTGAGACCACGATATAACAGTCAATGTATTAGCAAGTTTCAGGGAGCGTTTTAAAGACGTTCAGGAAGCTGAACTAACACGAATGGACAGGTCCGTCCGGGAAAGTACCACAGCATTACGGCAGAGCGGCGTGAAAGTGTTACACTTCTGCGTATCGTCTGGTGAGTGGTGTGTAACCGGGGCCCTCTTTATTTTGGGTAGGCGACGCAAAATTTTTTTTTTATGTGAAAAGTGGCAAACGAGCTGGCAGTTCACCTGACGTTAAGTGATAACTGGCGCCATTGGGCATTTGCATCACCCGTAGGGTTGCAGCTGCGTTGCTACCTTTAAATAAGGTGGTATGGTATTTTTATTTTTATTTATTTATATACATATACACGTTTAAATTAAAAATAATATTATAAACGCAAAAGTTTGTATGTACGGATGTTTGTTACTCTTTCACACTAAAACTACTGAATGGATTTTAATGAAACTTTACAATAATATAGCTAATACATCATAATAACTAATGCTATAATTAATAATATACTAATGCTATAATTAATAAACATATTATGTGAATTATCCAAAATATAACAATAAAAGTGTCATGTAAGTAGGAAAAGAAATCTGGCGAGCTATTCTGGTGTATTATAAAAATTTTATTGTTGCCCCTTTGACCGCGGGCAAAGCCGCGTTTAACAGCTAACGATTAAATAAATAATAGACATATGCAATATGCCGATTGAATGGAACATTAAGTCCGGTTCTCGTCTAACTGAATCTTGAACTCTTCCATGTCTTTAGCGACTCTCAAGATTGAGACCATATATAAGACATATATACTGAAACTATGATTGAGACGGTTCGATTGAGGCGCGGATCATCAAAATCGGCTCAAAATCGCAAAAAGCGCAAGTACGTTATGCGGTGATCTTTCGCGGACAAATCGCCGCCCTAGAAGTCAAACTCGCCTAGAAACAGGTGATCATTGGACCCCGTTAGATGCGGAATCGCATCGCTGACCCCTTTACCCCCCCATATCTAGCCTTCCCCCTCAGCCCCCTCTGTCCGCCATCGTAGACCCGTCTAGTCGGCGACATCGTAAACTATAATACCGCATTACACCCGAAATAGCGACCAGTCACGTGTATAGCCGTGTAACATACAAATCTCAAATCGGGGTTCCGTTTTGGAATAACAGTGTGGGAAAGTGTTTTCGCCGATCTTCAAGACCCGTTGCCAAGGTATTGGCTTCGCTACCGGGGGTCGTTGGGTTCGATTCCCATACTGGGCAACAATTTGTGTGACCCAGACAATTGTTTCAGGTCTGGGTGTTCGTCCATGTGAAATTTGTGTATTAGTATTTGTTGTTATAGCGTCAACAGAAATCTGTAAAAATTTCGACTGTCTTATTATGGTTCATGAGATACAGCATGGTGACAGACGGACGGACAGACAGCGGAGCCTTAGTAATGGGGTCTTACCCTTTGGGTACGGAACCCTAAAAAAAAGAGAATTTGAAATTAAACGATTTTTGCTTGTAAATATTTAAACAAATGGCCATTATAAATAAATTAATAAATTGATTTATTTTAATTACAAAACGTGTCAATTGCAGCTTTATGAAGTGTGTAGAAACTTTTTTTAATTCTCAATAAAAATGAAAATATATAATGATGTGGTTATAATAGTAACTAAGAAATTACTAGCGTTCACATAAAAGCCCAGAAATAAAATCAACTAATTTCTACTATAGTATAAAGTAACAGCAGTACGATAAATTTAGAATCGGATGAATAACCTAATAAAATTTTACTCCGTCTAAATCATGGTTATAAATATTTTGTGTTGGATTTTATGTTGTTCAATGTATCTTTTATTTTTAACGTGGGTAAATTGTATAAATGCATGTATTTGTAGATGTAATATTACCAAAATACGGCTATCTTCATTAATGAATCTCGGTCGAAAATTATTTATTTGGTTGTAAGCTGTAATAATTTTCCGTCCCACAACAGGCCAAGGCATCTTAACGCATACAGCCATGAAATGTTACAAACAATTTATTTTTTACTTCATATTTTTACTAACGAAAAACAAACCCGACTTCAAATATCTCGATCTGTATTCATTTCATAATTGATTTTCAGGAGTTCCTAAGTATCTCCAGGGAAATACCAGTAAAATTCGATCTTCTGTGAGGTCGTGGTACTTACCCGGACGAGCCTGCCCATTCGTGCAACAGCCGAGGCTGCTGCGTGGCCCTACCACCGCTCATCCGTAGATAGTAGTTTTTTCGAGCCATACGACTCTGTCTAGCTCCTTTCTATCCCTCAATGTCTCTCTCCTTCCCTTTTTATTTCACTCTCACAAGAATTATGTTTTTCGTTTTACTTTAATTTTTGTTGCTACTTTCTTTTTACTAATTACGTGTAGGTACATCCTACCCAATAACAATTTCTTTTGATAAATTTCTGAGGTTGCCTTGAAGAAATTGCTGTGTTGCAATAAGGACACTTTTGATGACCAATATTTGATAAATATTTTGTTTAATTTTTTCTTTTTTGGTGTACACTAAAGCATATTATTATTATTATGGGGGGATATTCATTTGTTTTCACGTCTGGTTGGGTTTCTATATTGCATATATAAAAAAATATTATGAATAAAAATAAATATTGTTTATAGATATAAATATTGTATATACCTAATACATACAAATAGGACCCAACCATTGTTATTATTATTATTATTACGACCGGCCATAGCCACATCAGCTAACTAAACCTTTGAGCTATGGCGATTTCTTTACTTCTACTGGCCACTGAGGATGTGTTCATAACAAAAGAATGAATAAATCACAACAAGTTTTCATCCAATGAACACTGACCGCTTTTGCCACGAAAATAGACCAATTATTCTGTTTTCTGACGGGATTCGCAAAAAGCATCGCTTAAGTTTGGTAATAATGAAAATGTTTCTTTTTAACCGACTTCGAAAGGAGGAGGTCCTCAATTCGACTGTATTTTTTTTATGTTTGTTACCTCAGAACTTTCGACCGAGTGATCCGATTTTGAGGATTTGAAAGCTGGTGCTTCCCATGTGGTCCCATATTAATTTCACTGGTATTGGATCTTGGGCTCCGGAGATACTTAGGAAACTCCCGAAAATCAACGATAAAATGAATACACTGCGAGATATTTGAAATCGGTTGTGTTTTAGTAAAAAAATGTCTTATTTATGCCGTAAATTTCTACACCACTATAATGTGTGTTAATAAGGCGAATGAGTAAACATTAATAGATTGTAAGAGACAGGTGTGTAAATATAGAACTGATGCGAAAAAACTCCGTTATCACATAACTGTCTTGAAATAGAAAAAAAAAAGTGAAACAGGCCATAAATCATATAGTATTCTAACGCCCGGTTTCCGAAACACTGATCATCGTAGAAGTCAACTAATCAGCTGTCAAATGGCTTTTCTAATGTTATTTGAGTTGCCAAAAGGATTTTTATTTTTAAAGGCATTGATCAGAATGATCTCCTTAATGATCAGAATGACATTTGACAGCTGATTACGGCTTTTCAAATGTTATTTGATTTGCCAAAACGATTGTTAAACTCTTTGAATCGATCATTCCGATCATTAAGGAGATGATTCGATTCCGTGAGTTTAACAATCATTTTTGCAACGCAAATGACATTTTATAAGCCACTCTACAGCTGATTAGTTGACTTCTACGATGATGAGTGTTGCAGAAACCGGGCGTAAATCCGTGAACGTGAACCAAGCCGCACGAGCATTCCGTTGGTTTTTTTTTATGATCTATGGCCATAAACGTTTCTGGTCCTCCGAGCCGGATGGCGCGCCCACTCCTCGTAATGGCGCCGATTAGATAGCTGTCATATCCATTTGAATATGATATATCGCTATGCAAATAAGTTTCGCGTACCGAAATAGACGGCGGCGACGGCTCTCACGAATCCTCGTTGCAACGAGGTGGCCAGAGGTTGTTAAACCCGCACGAAGGTTCCGGGCGACGGACTTCACTTTCGAGTCAAGAAATAAAAGATTTTTTCCTGATAAATAACATAATCGACTTTAGATATCTCACACTTTACATTTTCTATTTGATTCTGAGCAGTTTTCTCATGTGTCTGCGCAATTCAATGTTCTGCGTCGATTAAATTATATGGGACCACATGGGAGCTAGACATAACCCAATGCAAAAATATTTTTTAAAATCGATTCATAAATAGGTGTGATTGCAAACGTCAAGTAGGTGCAAATCATGAAAAAATTACAACCGAGTAAAAAATCTGCTCCTTTTTTTCAAGTCTTTTTTATGTGAAAGTTGCCAAACGAGCAGACGGTTCACCTGATGGTAAGTGAATACCGCCGCCCATGGACATCTGCTACACCCGTGGGTTACAGATGCGTTGACAACCTTTTGAAAATTGTGCTCCGGCTACCTCACTCACCAGACGAAACGCGAAAGTATTTGTCATACTTCCACTTTACGCTGGTCTTCTGTGAGGTCGTGGTACTTACCCAGACGGGCTTGCCCATTCGTGCAACAGCCGAGGCTGCTGCGTGGCCCTACCACCATTTTTTTGAAGTCGGTGGAAATTACTTCATTCCAGTCGATATTAGTTTATAGTTCGAATTCATTGGCTTACGTCACGCAAGGCAGACAGAGATCTCGAGAACTGAACGAGACGTAAGTATAGTTTGGCTGATTGGATAATATACGGTAGTTCGTATGTTATTTTGCTAGCCCTAACGCCAACAGTTTCGCGCGATATCACCAAAATCATGTTCAGAGAAACTAGGTTTACAGACTGTCACTGGATGGACGTGTGATGAAAAACGTTGTGTACTTCCTTGGATTGCGGGAACGGTTTGCATGTTCCATTTGCCTCCCCACCGACCGGGTTCCCGCCTTGACGTGGTGGAGGGCTTTAGTAGCCGTTGCTTGGTCACCCACTGGCGAAGCTAAGACGAACCCACACTTGGCCGGCCCAGGCCCGAGAGGGCCGCTCCAAGTGAGCTCATTGAGTCCATTCAAGATGCGTGCCGAAGGGTATAGGGGACAGGTCGAGGGTGGTAGAGGTGGAGCCAATCTCCCCGTCTTCTGTTACCGAGGAGGAGTCGCGGGGGAAGACGAGTGTCAGTATTATGTTTAGCCGCCCTATTCTCCGCGACTCGACAGGGCTGCACCGCTAATGCAGTGGTGGTGGGGCCGCAGGGTGAGAGGAGTGTCGGTATTTCGGTGCGCTGTTCTCCCTACCCTCCGCGGCCAACACGTGGCGAGCGGCAGAGCCACAGACGAGGTCCGCCGCTGGGGGTTGAGAGGCTTGTTGCTTATTGGCTTTGGCTCACCTGGCTCCCATGGCCTCTGGTCAGCGAACTGTTGGGGGGGAGTTTATGGCCGTGAAAAAGGGGCCGAGTAGGAAGGCGCGCTGAATGTTCTAGCGTGCCTTACCTGGACGAGAGGGGAATTGCTCCCCGGGAGGGGGCTGCTGAGGCGGGTCGCGGAAGTGTGCGCAAAGCATTCCCGTGGCCCTGCTGATATGCGCCTAGGTGGGAACATCATGGGGGTCATCAGGCCCCCGCGGAGCAGATGGCCGTGGGCGGCGGTATCACTTAACATCAGGTGAACAGCATGCTCGCTTGGTGATTTTTCAATAAAAAAAAAGAAAAATGGCAACGCATTTCCAACCCTAAGTGTGTCGCAAATTTCCATGGACTTATCACCTAACATCAGATGAACCGCTTATCTTCTTACACAAAAAGAGTCCGATATGCGGACCATGATATATTGTCGCCGTCGTTGACTGCGAGCGACGGTCACCGCCGGTACACGGATGATATACTCGTATACCTAGAGTACATGCATTATTTTAGCCGTGCTTGTAAGCGAGGACGAACTACAGGTTTTAACGCAACGCGTGTGTTGTTCCATCTATTTTCTAATGGCTCATCAATTTTCTAACACAAGCGTTGAATGTTAAACACTGGACCCTAATGTTAGCATCAGATAGATGGACAGAACGGTATAAACCATCTCGAAAATTTGTTTTGTTTCTCGTGATTTTCATGCACTTTAAAATGATGAATAAACTTTTTTGTTTAAAAAGTTAATACATATTTATTAATAATTTTTAAAAAGAAAATTTCAAACATAACTTAAGACAAAATACTTTTTTGTTATTTTACATAATATTGAATGTAATAAACAAACGTTTTAAGAATAATATAAAAAAAGAAAAAAAAATCTAAAAAATATATAGTACTGATAAAAATTACCGCATCTGATTGGATAATTACCGACTAATATTCTTATTATAGTTTAGTTCACCGAAAAAACAAAGGGCTTTGTGTTTTTTGAAGTAAAAAAACTATAATGAATTTTGATAATAAGTAAATAATAACAGACAACTAATAGAATAAAGCCATAACTAGTGAAATAATACGATAAAACGTAAAATTCGTTTTGATAAAATATTACCTCAGGTGACACTTCTGCCTGAAGCTTAAAGAAAGCGCAGAAATGACGCAGGTTTTTTTTACTTCCTCGGAATTCTGAATAATTAAGGAATACAAAAATTATAAAAACTCAGCTTCGGCAGCTTTCGGCAACAACGAAAACTCCATTTGAAAATTATAAAGATGGTAAAATTCCTTGCTTCTCAACTATTTTTAATGTAGAAAAATATTTTACGTAAACTACTTAGTATCACATTTAGAATTTACAGATCTTAACCTTTCTAAAAATACATAGTACTCTTTAATTTTAATGAAAAACTTAGAAATTATCACGTCTCAAACTTCAGGAAGGGATGATGTAATAAGTAAAAAAATATAAAAGCTCAGGTTTTCTGTGCAAATTAATGAGGTAAATCGGATTTATATTTTATTTCATCCAGTCTATTCGATACTGGATACCTAACTAATAATACAGCTATACCACGATTTTGGCCCAAACCATTTTTGATATGGTTTACACCAGGGGTGGCCAACCGGTCGGGACTAGTAGTCCGGTCGTGGCAAGGCAAAAAATATGGATACATAGAACAGACTGCGCCACGTACATAATCACTAGCTGCTTCACCCATCATCTTGTATCATATTTCAAGATTGAAAAAAATTTCAAAATTGACACATCAAAACGAAATTATTACTCTGCACTGCGAAGTATTTCTAAAAGCCAGGTCATCCATAAGTCTAGAAATCTGGGCGTTGGTTTCGAACGAGAAATATCCAAATTTGAAGAAATTTGTTGAACAACAGTTTTGGTCCAACATATTTGTGTGAGTCGGCGTTTTCCTACTTAAAAAAAAAACAAAAACTAAACACCGTTCTCGCTTGACAGACGCTCATATATGAGACTCCTTAAGGTTAGGAATTTCCAACTACAAACTAATCTAGCGAAAGATGCTCAAACGCAATGCTCACACTAATGTAAATAAGTAGTTACCGATAATAATTTAAATATTAATATAAATTTCTTAATAAAATAAAAAATACTACATAATTGAGTACTGAACTTTTTATTTAAGATTTCAAGAAGTATGTAAATGGTCGATCGCATAGGGTGTCGTCAGTGAACAGTAGATCTTGGGTCTAACCAAGATGTCTCCACCGCTGGTTTACACCATCTGTCCCATAGTGCGCCCGTTTGAATCCCGCAGCCACGAAAAGGTTTTGTAAGAATTTAAATGTTTCAACTTAAGTGCAGAGGTGAGCACAATAAAAATTTAAATTTCAAATAGCAATGGCGACATTTCTCGTTCGAATTATTAACGTCGTTAAACGATATTTTAAATTGTTTATCTGCTATAAAGGAGATAGTAGGTAATAGATGCACCAAGCGTTGCTTTAAATGCAATAAATGTAGATAAAACGCGTTGAGATTCCGTCGGTGTGGGAATCAGCCGTTTAGCTTAGAGGTTAAAGCGTATGGGTCCGAATTCAGAGGACGTGGGTTCGAATCACGCATTCTGGAAAATTATAACGGACCATTAGTTTTCTATGAAGAATACGATATATTTTTCTATAGATATTACGTAGTGCTTTTTTATGTAGTGTAGAGATGGAGGTAAGTTTGGAGTTATTCTACAGCGCGTGTCATAGTAATGTACATAAATCCTTATATCTATGTGGCCTTAAAACTAGACCCCCTACGCCGGTCGGGTGAAAACGCATTTAGAATCACGAGATCTGGGCATTAAAAAAAAGGAGAAAGGGAACCAGAAATTTCTTTCAGACCAGCAGACTCCATTGGGCACGGTCTGAACGGTATGGATCGCACGATGCATACTTTATGTGAGGTGGTAAACGATCTGGCGATTCACCTGCTTTGGTGATGACTGCCTCCTATGGACATTTGCGGATGCGTTGCCACTATTTAATAAAGTGGGCCCCGGCTACCTCACTCACGTAACAGTCTCCAATGTTACACGAATAGGGAGGTCCGTCCGGGGAAGTACCACTACCTCACAGAAGACTGGCGTGAAGTGGAAGTATACTTTTTTTAAAAGTGGCAACCAAAGCCTGCCCATTCGTGCCACAGCAGAAGCTCCTGCGGTGGCCCTACCAAAGTAATTAAGTAACTTAGACAATAATTTAGTACTTGGTATAACAACAAATCTAAAAAATCCGACTAAAAGATATTTAAGTGGGGCTCCCATACAACTGACATGATTTTTTTTGCCGTTTTGACATATAATGTTACGGAACCCTTCATGCGCGTATCCGACTCACGCTTGGCCAGTTTTATTAAGACGCTGATATTAGAATTCGCGTAATTTTGTACAGACGAAGGGTGTTCTCCAGACGGATAAAACCCTTCAAACAGTTCACGACCTTAATACAAGGAGGCAGACATCGTTTTTCGTTACACGATAACAACATATGACACTTCCGTTCGTGGCTTTCTTAAATGCAATCAATACTTTCGTCTAGGCCACCCTATCTGGCCTATGGCGGTAATTTAAGCGCTTCATAATGCTATCTCTATTAGACAAAGATAGTAGCATACTCATTTTACTTATTTTGAACAAAAACCTGTTAATAGTATATTTATTATATATTTCTGTTATTATGTTATTATATATTTCTCTGAATATATAAGATATATTTGAATAATAACGTACTTTCTCAGACGAGGGATAATTGGTTTAGGTTTAAAGAAATTATTCTCTTAAAAACACAAAGTTTTACATAAAATGAGATACAAGTTACAACACACGATATATAGTTCATTTTAACCTCTGGAGCATTGTGGAGGACAAAAGCAGTAATATTAATTTGAGGATAGATGCAAGTATAAAATATCAATAAGCAAGTTGCGTTAAGGGTAAGTGTCCAAGTTAACCTGGATTCCCGTCTCATAACTTAATTCGAATTTGAATATAAAATATTTAAATAAATTTAATTGATTATCGTGTCATAAAACAAAAAGCACTTAAGCACGCAAGGAAACGTTTTAACACTCTATTCATCTTTATTCAATTATACTAATATCGATCAAAAACTTAGAATCATTGAAATATAATATAGCATATCATAAATAAGGGAGAACCGATTCGTAACTTTTGGAGATTAAAGACAAACAAATATCGCGACCACCCTTAATCGATTGCATCACAAAGGCGAAATAAACGCTTAGACACTTCTTGGTTTGTATGATTATTGAAGTTATACTATACAACGACAGTCGAAAAGCGACGTTCACTGTATTTCCTTTGTACTCGTATATAATATAACCAATAACAACTTTTTGATACTTACAATTACAAGTTATCTAACAAAATCTTTTTCAATTTCATTTAATGTCTGACAAGGGGTTGCGGAAAAGGTGTTGACAAAGGTGAGGTAAGAAAATTACAAACAAGTCCATTTTTTTGCAACAAAAATAAAATATCAAAAATCAAATATCTCGCTCTGTATTTATTTTACAATTGGTTGTCATTAGTTGCCCCCTTCTTTTTTTAAGTCGGTTGAAAACAGCATACCTACGGAGTTTCTCTCCGATAGGGGCAGACACATTACGCTCGTTACCGCATATTGGCACTCACCTTTTTCCAGCAGCTGCGCGAACATGTTCTGGACGTTGGTGTGGTGGTGTTTCCACCGGAGGCAGTACTGCTGGGGCACCATCTTCCGCACGCCTCCCCCCCCTCAGTGGTGTCTCGAGAACTTTAGTATCATGAAGGCAGGAAGCGCTCGAGAGGCTTCCGGTGGCTGTGGTCCGTTCCTCTAGGGTGGATCTCGGCACCTGGGACAGAGAGAGGAGCGAGTGAATGAATGAATATTCTTTATTGCACACCAAAATAAAATAAACGTTCACATGAACTTAATGTAGAAATGATGGGCACAATGGGCGGCCTTAGTACTAAAAGTGATTTGTTCCAGCCAATCTGTTTTGGTATAAAAGTGATTTAAATGGTAAGCTTTAAGGCATAAATACGCCTATTTGATATTTTTAGGGTTCCGTACCCAATCGGTAAAGCGGGACCCTATTAATAAGACTCCGCTGTCTGTTTATCCGTCTCTCACCAGCCTGTATGTCATGAGTTTTGATATTAAGACAGTTGAAATTATCACAGGTGATGTATTTCTGTTGTCGCAATAACAGCAAATACTAAAAAACACAACAGACATGATTTTTTTTGCCATTTTTATAGATAATGGTACGGAACACTTCGTGCGCGAGTTTTGTTCTATAGATATTATGGTATACTCGTACAAAATCAACGGTCGAAAGTGTACCTATTTCCAAACAGAATGACAGTACACATTCCGTTCGAATGGTATGAAAAGTATAGCATAATTAAAGCAATAAAATAAAAGAGCTTCAGATTAGCTTCAGATCTCGAAGTGTATCCGTCTTTCTCGTCTCCGTAATGAATTTATTTGCTGCCTCTTTCTTTGTTTCCTCTCCAGGTCCTTTGACAACACGTTTAGAATTAAAGGGACCTAATTTAAAAAAAATGATTTTGCCTTAATGTCAGAAAACGACCTAAAGTATTTTCGACTCTTACCAAAACAAGGGCCGATTTCAGCTCTCTAAGCTACATAACGTATACTTCTGTCCCTTTCGCTTCCCTCCAATCACCGCGTTTATTCATAAGTGCGCAAAACTTTATTTTACGTATCGCAAAAATTGAATTTTTTTTTAAATTGTTCACTGCAATTCTAAAGGTGTGAACATATTGGTTATATAAAATACTAGCGACCCGCCCCGGGTTCCCACGGGTATAATGTAATAAACGTATAGAAATTTCTCTTAAACTCTATCTAGTAAAAAAACCGCATCAAGATCCGTTGCGTAGTTTTAAAGAACCAAGCATACATTGGGTCGGACAGACAGCGGGACGACTTTATTTTATACTATGTAGTGATCATTGTAGGCGACCTTATAATTAGTCTGATTACTCTCAAATACGTATCAACTGCGACTTGGTCAGAGTGATACTCCTCTCAATGAGATATTTCGAAAAAGCTTTCCACCGACTTCCAAAAAGGAGGAGGTTTTCAATTCTTTGTTTGTCACCCCATAATTCCGTCATTTATGAACCGACCTTGAAAATTCTCCGTGAATTCATCCGTTGAAATATGGTAAAACAACATTTTCGAAGACAAATCTTTCCATCATACTCATACATAAACAACACGATTTATGTACGATTTATATACTAGGTACCCACATTGTCGAGTCATATAATAGGCACATTCTACATTAATAACAGTCATTCAATCGAAACAGACGGGAGAGCAATGCACAAGAGATAAGTAACCAAGTTATATACAGCGTGTCGTTATCATCGCGACAATAAATGAACACGCATATAGCGGATAACTTTTTAAAGTTGTATTAAACATTTAAATTCTTTAGACAAATGAACACGCATATAGGGGATAACTTTTTAAAGTTGTATTAAACATTTAAATTCTTTAAACATCAATATTTACAGAGTTATTAAATTTTACAAAACAAAGAATTTTAAAAGACCCTTACCTATAAAAGCGTAACGTAAAGTTCATTTGTAAAGGTCACAAAGCATATGAATGGGTTGAATGAATTTAAAAGAGACAAAACATAACGTTAGAAGGAGAGGCTTGTAATACGACGCTGTGACGCGAGTTACTTTGTTTGAAAAATATTTTTTTAAATTATGGCTTTTGTTTAACGTTAATATTTTTTTATGATTATTGGCAAGTAGCGTTAGACGTGTGTTCATTTATTGTGGCGGTGGTAACGACACGCTGTATACAGTTATATAATAAGTACAATGGCAGCAAGACGTCTTACTCGGAATATTGGGTTCCGCTACCAGGTTCTTCTTCTTTTTTTTTTTTAAACATTGCCCTTACTTTAGGATAACATTATCCTGTGTTGTACAACGTTTTACAAACATAAATTTCACGTAGACAAACACCCAGATGCGAAACAACTTTCTGTGGGTCACACATATAGGTGTGTGTGTGGGAACCGAACCCACGACCCCCCATAGCCAATACCTTGGCAACTGCGCCACGGAGTCATCAAAGGTTATTTTTGGCAGAGACATCGTCGCCTTGGTGGCATCACGTGGTGTCCGTCATGCTTTCCTTCTCCTGTGAGAATTGACAATTTCATTGGTGCTGGCATCGGGATTCGAACTCAGCTCGCTCGAGTATTTTTTTTTAGTGGCAAACGAGCCGGCGGCTCACCTGATGTTAAGGGATAGCCGCCGCCCGCGGACATTTGCAACGCCGGTTGCAGATGTGTTTGCAACCTCACTTTTTTTCAAGTTCCTTATTTTGTTAGAAGAAAAAAAACCGGGCACTTTATAAATTAAAAGCTAGCACCCGGCCACTGAGATATCGAGGCGCAGTTACTCCGGTATTTTTTCATGTGATAAGCTGGTAAGCTATCAGACCGTTCATCAAAATGTTCCGTAGTGCCACAACAAAGACTGTAGCGTGTACCTGCCACGGTATGAACGAATATAATATACGGGAATAGTCCAATGATACTTCGCCCCGTCATGTCCTTATTCATACGTGTTCTTCGTGGCAATATCAAGCGAGTAATTTAATGACTAGAGTTAATTTGTATATGTATTTTCTTAATTTATTAATGATATAAAATAATGAAAAATCTGGAATAAAACTTTAGCGAACTGGCGTCAACGTATACGTCGATGTTGCCAGTTCGCTAAAGTTTTATTATATATACTCCTCTGTAGTCCGTCAGAATAATTGCTTAGAATACAATTTGTACCCTCCACTCGCTCTTACAACTATCAACCGCATTCTGTCCCGCTCCGACGCTAGTGTACAGTTGCGAACAACGCTGCTATATAAATAAATAAATATTTAGGACACATTTTTACACAACATAGATTACTGATAGACATACTTTTCTTTTGTAAATAAATACATATTATACATATATAAACTGCTATTTGTGAATGGACTTTGTAATTTACCTTTTATGTTACTAATCATATACTGCCTTATCCCACCTAGGTGGGGTCGTCCACTGTGTGAAGCATGTTGTAAGCGTTTTGGGCAATGTTTTTAGGGCCGGTACCAGGTACCGTCTGGTATGACGTCAATCCTCGTTGGAAAACAAACACCCTGTTCCGGAACAATCGTCTGTGGGTCACACGAATACTTGGTCACACCTACCCGTGTGGAAATCGAACCCACGACATCATCAGCCGCCGAGTTATATCGCTAATGTTTCAATTTAAAGAGAACGCGAAAGATCATAGACCTTTTTGTTGTTTCCATATATGTCAATATAATTTGGCGAGGCTTTTAAGACAAGTATTATTTTTTCACTTAATGGAGATCGTAAATCAAACGAATAAACGACGATCGTGTTTTTATCACAAAAGCCGCAACTATAAAAACCAAAAAGCTCTCGCATAATCTTAATCCAACTTCATTTTATGCAACAGTTCCCAGATAAATGACTTTCACGACGTATCGACCGATCGCATTAATTGCTAGAACAAATTGTGAATCTCTCAATCTCAAATCTCGGTCCGTTTTCAATGCCACAGATTTCCCACGCCACTAGCGAAGCAATAAAAGACTAGATTAAAAATCAAATAGAAAAAAAAAACCAATCAAAACGAACTTAAAATCTAATAATAAAGGTAATTAATTAGTGTAATATTATAAAACTAAAAATGCACGTCACACGATACTAAAATAAACGCTGATCTGACACACAACGCGGCAAGTTTATTCAAGATTTTACTGCACACTATATATTATATTTATCTACATTTTTTTAAAATTCTAAGACTGGCTACACTTGACTGCCATCCCACCTGATGGTGAGTGGCAATGCAGCCGCTGATAGTAAGCGCGCTAGCCCAGTAGAAACCTTTTCACTCTTGCCTTGAAGAAGCCAACGTTGTATTCGGACGGAAAGACTGACGCAGGCTATTCCATTCCTTAGCTGTACGGACTAATTATTATAATAATTAGTCCTACTAATTAATAGTATTACATAATTCTTTTATTCGTGTGTACACGATTGAACTCCTCCTAAACGGCTGAACCAATCTTGAAGCAACTTTTTGAGGCGTTTGTGTGTGTGTGTGTGTGTGTGTGTGTGTGTGTGTGTGTGTGTGTGTGTGTGTGTGTGTGTGTGTGTGTGTGTGTGTGTGTGTGTGTGTGTGTGTGTGTGTGTGTGTGTGTGTGTGTGTGTGTGTGTGTGTGTGTGTGTGTGTGTGTGTGTTAAATATATGGGAGCGTGTGTAATGTTTTGTATATTAATTTAATGTATTTTTCATGCATAATTAAAGAAATATTAGCAATCTGAACTTCTTCTCTATGTAAACTATAACTGTGGGAAATTTCATTCATCGTAAAAAGGCGTACAATTTTTTTGCTTCACGTATTAATATATAGATTATATATTAATACGTGATTAAATACATACTAGAAAAACAACATGTTAAAAATATTTCGAGCCGTTACAACATGTTAAAATAATATTTTATAAGATATTTGAAGTCAGCCAATCCGAATAAGTGAAAACATTAAACAAAATCAAAATTATAATCGTATAATATTTAATTCTACATATTTTATAGGCACTCCGAACGATACTAACTGTATTTATATCATATCAATCTACAAATATATTTTTGCGTATTCCTTTTTAAAAAATAGCTCATGGAAAGCGTTCGGACGCCAGTTTCACGCTTTTTGTTCACCCAAAAAAAATCTCAAAGCGCCTTATGAAGTTTTCACTTCAAAAAAACAACATAAATACCCAAAATTCCTAGAAACGTCCCTTCGATATTCGAATTTTTCCTCCCAACCCTATCGGAAAAGAGAGTGAGTGGCGTCGGCTAAAACAGAAAAAAGTAAATAGGAGATATGCCGTATACTGGACACAAATTTGTATTTGTAGTAGGAATTATTGTTATCAACGTATTAATCTTGTAGGGAGACTTTCATTTATATCCCTGTTATTAAAAAATTCAGCCGTGATAGCTCAGTGTTCGGGCGCTCGACTTTAATGCAAAATACTCGAACAACCTGAGTTCGATTCCCTGTGTCAGCACCAATTGAGTTGTTAATTTTAAGTGCTGAATTATCACGTGCGCGGCGGTGAAGGAAAACATCGTGACAAATCCTACATATTTTCGAAATTATAATTAAAAATTTTTTTCGAAGATATGTGAAGTCCACCAATCCTCAGTGAGGCCGCGTGGTGGACCCACAGTATGCCCTGATACTCTCTACAGAGGAGGCATTTGCCCAGCAATGGGACATGTATAGGCTGTATAAAAAGAGAATGATTACATAATAAAAAAAGACTAATAATAAAAACAAATTTATAAATACTAATAATATAATATTAATTTTATATACTTTAATTACTTGAATTTTCGAAATTGCATTGTGCATAATATGATGGTCACAAGAGTTCTGTTCTTTTTCCACATCTAAAGTGTCCAGCACGCCTAAAAAGTTTTCACAGAAAAAAAAATCAATTCATGGATTCGTTCGTTCCATTTTCGAATTCGAAATCGTCCCCCGACTCCCGCCGCGACCGACATGGTCAGAACTGCTAGCGGGGAGCGCCGCGCCGGCGATAAGCCGACGACCCCGCGCCTGTGACCGTAACGCTATCGCCCGCCCGAAATACACGCGGCGATAGCCTTATCGCGTTCGAGGTTCGAAATTCGAAGCGCCCCGTTTCGCGCCAACGGCCATTGTTCGGTCGCGAACGGCGTTTCACATTTTTTTGTGATTTTTCGAAATTCAACTCGGTGGCGCTAAATAGGTAAGCGTACTCTTTTTTATCGATATAATAATAGCATTTCGAAAATGGAACGCCGCTTTTGAATAGTTTTATTTCACGAACGAACCTACCTACTTCCTCGTGTATTGCAAGCGGAATGAGCAATTGTTTCGGACACTAAATAATTCCGCGTTGGCTTAGAGGCTGGTAAGTTTGACTCGTGCACTTAAGGTGGCCGGGTTGGAAACGTTTTTGCTAAGTTCAGAGTTTCGCAACCGTGCCCGGTCTACGACGACAAGGTCAACCACCACAACCCGCTATACCCCCATACCCATAAAACACAGGTTTTTGTCTTAAATAAGTGTAAGGAGGACAGCACTGATCCTAGGATCAAAAGGCACCAAAGCATATGTGTAAGTTCACCGGTGGTAGGGCCACGCAGCCTCGGCTGTTGCACGAATGGGCAGGCTCGTCCGGGTAAGTACCACGACCTCACAGAAGACCGGCGTAAAGTGGAAGTATAACACTTTCGTGTTTTGTCTGGTGAGTGAGGTGGCCGGAGCCCAATTTTCTAAAGGTTGTCAACGCATCTGCAATCCTGGGGTTTAGCAGATGTCTATGGGCGGCGGTATTCACTTAACATCAGGTTAACCGTCTGGTCGCTTGGCAACTTTTCACATTAAAAAAAAGTTGCGTTGGTAGGCAACAGCTTTGGTTATTGCATGAATGGACAGGTCCGTCCGAGTAAGTACCACGACCTCACAGAAGACCGGCGTGAAGCTGAAGTGTCATACTTCTGTGTTTCGTCTGGTGAGTGAGGTAGCCGGGGCCCACTTTATTTTTTATATAAAATATGTATGCAAATTATAGCCTATGTCTTATTCTGATGTATAAACTTTACAATAATAATCTATATTATTACAAAGTTTCATTAAAATCCATTCAGTAGTATTTGTGTGAAAGAGTAACAAACATCCATCCATACATACAAACTTCCGCGTTTATAATATTAGTAAGGATTAACTTAAGTATCACTACATGGTATAAAACAAAGTCGTCCCGCTATCTGTCTGTCCATATATGCTTAGATCTTTAAAACTACGCAACGGATCTTGATGCGGTTTTTTTACTAGATAGAGTGATTCAAGAAGAAGGTTTAAATGTATAATACGTTGCACCCGTGCGAAGCCGGGGCGGATTGCAAGTTACATATGGATAATGAATATAATAAATATCGGAACCTACTCCAATGGACTTGTTAGTTGGTTACAGATAATGTGATGACTCCATAGCGCAGGTGCTAGAATTCGCTTCAGCGAGGGTTCGATTCCCACACAGGACAAGTGTTTGTGTGACCCGCAGTAGTTCCGGGTCTGGCTTTGTTCCTAAGGAGTGTAGAAGTGAGGCATTCGATCGGTCGTAGAAAACCTATCCAATTACACTCAAGTTCAAAGCCAAATATCATTATTCAATATAGAAGCATAACAGTTACTTATTGTCAGAAAACATTACTACCGGTTCGGGAAAAAAGCCACTGACCTGAGAAGAACCGCCGAAAGAAACTCAGTTTTAACGAATTTTTGACAAAAAAGTAACAAACATATGTCAATTTATTAAATTCCACTTAGAAAAGCCCGAAGCGATCAATTAATTTCCAGAGTTATCATTCAAATAATCACTAATACTATATATAATAGCCTTTAACACACAAACGTTCCTTTAAAAATTCGTTGAATTTAGCAACAGAAACAAAAAGATTCACGTATTGTGTCCACCAAACCTAGGTGGGGTGAGGGCAGTGGATAGAGGGAGAAAAAGATTGGATTCCAGCTCGCTTGCCACATTCTTAAATAAAAAAGCTGGCTAACCGCTGCCGCAACAAATCAAACCAGAAAGTGTCTATAGCTGCACAAATACATTTCTAGTTTTTATAAAAACCGGCCATTATACATCGAGATAGAGTCGGTATGAAAAAAAAAATGTCTCGAGCGGGACGCTGCTATTGTGTGCGAGCGAGAGCGGTAACAAACAGTTTAAATGAAAGATAAAAGTTTATCTTTTTCGGGAAAGTTCCCAAGCGAACGGGTCGGGCGAGCCGTGATCTTCTTCTTTAACCAATTGCGTGATAAATAAAAATGAGAGGGGCCCAATTGCTTATAAAAAAAAAACACTTGAGGTGTGAGAAAAGATTACTGAGACATATCCGAATCTGTCAAATATTTAGGACTAAAATATTTTATTTTGCTTGTTGAAAGTTGAAACCGCAAACATTTAAAGGACCATGAGAAAGGATCATGTTCAATAATATGAAATTAAAATATTTATTTGCCATAAATAGGGTTAAAACGATGTCAACATGTCTGTCGCCTTAACCTATTTAGCTAAATGCTATACAGCTGTATAACATGCAAAATTAGCTTGAGCAATGGAATTCCATTATGGTAATTACCATGCGGCCTTCAAATTAAGAAAAAAAGTAATAGCATTTAACATATTATATAATAAAATCAATATAAAAAGCAATGATACAATTATGTTCCAATAGTTATGTATCATTACTATTATCGTATTGAAAGGAGCCTACGATAAGACTATATCAAAATCGTCACATAATCACACAATACTCGCGTACAACTTCTGATGAATCGGTGACGCAGTAGCTAAGCTATGGGCTTCGCTATCGTAGTCGTGGGTTCGATTTCCACATAGGACAAGCGTTTGTGTGACCCACAGATAATTGTTCCAGATGGTTATATTATTCACGTCAGGCTAGTGGCCTGTCGTAAAATACCAATCTTTTTATGTGATAAAGTGGCAAACGAGCTGGCGGTTCACCTGATGTTAAGTGATAACTGCCGCCCATGGACATTTGCCATACATGACAACAGCCTATACATGTCCCACTGCTGGGCAAAGGCCTCCTCTATACAGAGGGTATCAGGGCATAGTTCACCATGCGGCCCCACTGCGGATTGGCGGACTTCACATATCTTCGAAAATTTTTTTTTTGTTATTATTTCGAAAATATGCAGGTTTCCTCACGATGTTTTCCTTCACCGCGGAGCACGTGATAAGTCAGCACTTAAAGTTAAAAACTTCATTGGTGCCGGCACCGGGGATCGAACTCAGGTTGCTCGAGTATATAGAATGAAAGGCGAGCGCCCGGACACTGAGCTATCACGGCTATAAAATGTAAATGCGTTGCGACCTTTAAATAAAGTGGGCCCCGGCAACCTCTCTCACCAGACTGAACGCAGAAGTGTAAAATTTCTATTTTACGCCGGTGTTCTGTTCTGTCCATTCGTGCAACAGGGTTGCGTGGCCCTACCACAGTTAGATCGGCTAGCCAATACTATTAGCAACATGATTCGCAAGTTGTGCAGGCAGATGAAAGGGGATGACGAGTCTCACACTCTAGTATATTCTATACATCCTCAAACACATGTAAGATGCGGGTTCGATTCCAGCAGCGGAGAAAAACTTTTCGTACATTTTTTTCTACAAATTTTAACGACTGAAACAGTCTTCGAAAAGCATCGTTGAGTTTCGTCTTTTAGATGAGGTAACCTGTGTTTAAAAGGCACTGAAATAAGTGTTCGTTACCATAAAATAATTAAAAAAAAAAACAATTTAATATATTTAGCAATTTAATAGTTTAAACATGAATTTTAAATATCATTCGAGTATTAGTAGGTATTACCATTAATATTCATCATATTGTTAATTTGCGCTGAACCCTGAGTGAGCGAATACCTCTCAAAGTTATCCAATTTTCTGGTCATTCTCCACGGAAGTCAACATAACCTAACAGTTCTTATAGAAGAGGATAAAGTTATTAACAAAATCGACTTCAAATATCTCTCATTCGCTATAAATTTTGGGGGGTCCCTTGGTGGTTTCTCACCGGGTCCAAAGTAAATCGAACCCAATGCAAAGAGGAATTTTAAAATCGGTTCATAAATGACGGAGGTTTTTTTTTTATGGTAAAAATGTGGCAAACGAGCAGGAGGCTCATATGATGGTAAGTGATCACCGCCGCCCAAGAATACCTGCCACACCCGAGGGCTCACAAATGCGTTGCCGGCCTTTTAGAAAAGAGTATGCTCTCTTCTTGAAGGTTCCCAGGTCGTAACGGTTCGGAAAGACCGCCGGCGGCAGCTGGTTCCATAAGTTGGTTGTGCGAGGCAGGAAATGCCTTGAGAATCGCGCTGTTGTGGAACGCTGGACATCGAGGTAGTGTGGATGAAATTTTTGGGTTTGGCGCGATGTCCGATGGTGACATTCAGCCGCCGAGATCAATCCAAACAATTCCTCGGAAAACTCCCCGTGATAAGATCCCCGGTAGAAGATGCAGAGTGAGGTAACACACATTAAAACTTTAAACACCGACATGAAAACCCTCCTCATTTTTGAAGTTTGAAAAGTACAGCGCGTATAGTAACTCCCCTAAGGCTAGGGTTGCCAAATATAATTTATAATAACGTATTCAACTTTATTTTGGCAATTATACTTTATACTTTTGCATAAATATAAAATATGTGAAAAAACTCTTTTCGCAGATTTCCATTATCCTTATATACTCTAAGGAAAGTAGAAACAAAACATACGCCTTCAGGAGTAGAAATAGATAATAAATAAATAAAATATTGAAAATACTTTTTTTTTTTACTTGAAAAATGTGATACGTTATTTTTCTCAAAGACAGCTGCCAACCCTACACGAGGGCATTCTTTATTGAAAGCTTTATCACTGATGGCGTGTATAAGAAGTGACGTTGTAAGATAACAAAAACACATTTCGTAGTAGATTGTGGGGTGGGGTGTTCATTGGATTGCGAACATAGTCCAGGGTACACCCCGATGTATTTTTTATTTGATAAAGTGGCAAACGAGCTGGCGGTTCACCTGATGTTAAATGATATACGCCACCCATTGACATTTGCAACGTATCTGTCTGTATCCCTATAGATGCGTTGCCACCTTTTTATTAATTGGAGCCCAGCTACCTCACTCACCAGACGAAACGCAGAACGCATCCGTGCAACAGCGGCGGCTGTTGCGTGGCCCTACCACCAGTCGAAAACACAATCGAATTGAGAACCTCCTTTTTGGAAGTCGGTTAAAACATCGGAAAGGCGAGGAAACCCGCACATTTGAGAATAGTTAATAGATATTTCGAAGGTGCCACGTTGCGGCTATGTGCCTTTGCCCAATATAGGAAACACAATTACAGAACACTGTGTAGCATGGGGCGATGTTGTGTGTATATGCAAATTGCTAGATATCGTCTTATCTCCCCTTATCGACGCAACGGAAACAAATTCATTTGAATATCTCTAGATTAGACGCCATCGGTATCTTCGGATTACAGCGTGTTAGATGGGATTAGTTAATGGAGCCGAAAGTGGGGTTACGGCTGAGCGCGTGAGGGGCAGCGACTCGCGAACCGAGTACATTGGTTCGAATCCGAATCACGCAAAAAAATAATTATATTATACTGTGATAGGGACACGCGGGCAGGTGAAAGTCCGTCCGGGTATGTACCACGACCTCGCAGAAGGTCGAAGTGAACTTGAAGATGGGTCCTCTGTTTCGAACCACGCGAAAAAATAATTATATTATACTGTGATAGGGACACGCACGCGGGCAGGGGAAAGTCCGTCCGGGGTATGTACCACGACCTCGCAGAAGGTCGAAGTGAACTTGAAGATGGGTCCTCTGTTTCGAACCACGCGAAAAAATAATTATATTATACTGTGATAGGGACACGCACGCGGGCAGGGGAAAGTCCGTCCGGGTATGTACCACGACCTCGCAGAAGGTCGAAGTGAACTTGAAGATGGGTCCTCTTTTCCTGAAAGGTGGCAACGTATTTGCAACGCTTATGGGTATTGCAAACGTCCATGGGCGGCGGCTATCGCTCGACATCAGGTGAACAAACCAGCTCGTTTGCCACAATCACAACACGTAAAAAAGAAAAGAGCTACCACACGTCTTAGAGGGTCAATCGCCGAATTGTCTGCCATCTTCTTGCATAAAAAAGCCATATAACCGTTTGCCGCGTGACTAGTGTTCTCATTTTGAAATAAACGTGGCCCCAACTTTGGGTAAATACGTTCAGCACATAACACTCCAAGCTGTGTAAGTTCGCAAAGTTTGAAATACGAAAATAAGTCCCCTCATTTTCTTATGGAGCCCTGGTGCGATATGGCTTCTTGTACACGTACCTAACTACGTAAGTAAGTTGGACTAACTGCGAGGGTTCCGTGTTGAAATTAAGCATTTCTTACCTAAGATGTTTAATTTGTAATGAGTAATAATTATAGATGTTGAAATGCTAATAATTTTTTTAGTGCTATTCATTGCACTTGAGATGAAATATAAAATTTCTAGAAAATACATCATTTTCATCTTAAGTTATAAGAATAGCACTTTTATTTGTAGGGTAGAAAAAAAATGTTTGTAACATTTAGAGGGGTGAAAAATAGATGTTGTCCGATTCTCCCCGATATGGATTCACCCTGGCCGATATGCACACAAAATTTCACGAAAATCGGTCGAGGCGTTTCGAAGGAGTTCAATTACAAGCACCGTGACACGAGAATTCTATATATTAGATTATAGTCATAAAACTAGACATGATAAAGGATATTAAAATATGAATTACTATATCTAATGTGCTTTTAATAAGAAAAGATTTGGTGCTTTCTTTCAATATAAGAATTGTTACACGGCAACTTAAAATATCACAATATATAATATTAGTGTTGGGATCATGAAACCTGACATATATTTTTTTATAAAATTATACACAAACATCAAGTGGGAGCGAGACTGAAAGCGAATTAGACTGCGGTGGGAGCGAGAAGGCACATTACTCCAAGTGTAAAACTCTAACTTAATGTGGCCCAGTGAAGATAGCTCCGCGAATTCTTCGAGGGTCGAGTGCAAAATTCAAATTATAGACAATTAGTAAAAGAAAAATATTAAAAAAAAAACAGCATTAACGAATAGCAACGTTGTTCGCATCTGTACACGAGCGTGGGAGCGGGACAGAATGCGGTTAAGAGTTGCGGACTAAAGAGTTGTGTATACGCCGATGATTCCAGTTCGTTAAAGTCATTATTCCAGATTCCTGATTTAAAAATGTGTGAGAATAATCTAAAGTATTTAGATGTCTTTAACCGGAAAACGGATAGAGCGACAGCGTTCTAAATGCCATCGCATACAATATAGTATACTTAATGGCGTTGACAAAAATCCAATTAAACGCAAAATTATAACAGCCTTGAACCAGACTTGAATCATGGATTATTCGATTATCTGGGATAATATAGTTATAAGTTGTAAATGAAAGTGTTCATTTAAAAATGCTGCTTTATCAGTGAAGGAAAACATCGTTGGGAAACCTATTTTCAAAATAACAATAATAAAAAAATATTTCGAACATATGTGAAGTAAGTAAATCCACAGTGAGTCCGCCTATGTACACGCACTTACGAACGGTTCCGTACCATTACCTATAAAAACGGCAAAAAAACAATCATTTCTGTTGTGGATATGGGAATTGTTTTATTCTACTTGTTTAGTATTTGTTTGTTATAGTGGCAACAGAGTTACATCATATGTGAAATTTCAAACAACTATCACGGTTCATGAGATACAGCCTAGTAACAGATGGACAGAAAGACAGACAGACAAACAGACAGCGGAGTCTTAGTAACAGGGTCCCGTTTCACCCTGCATGTTTTTTCTTATTATGATATAATATATCAACAGACAACAGCGGCAACAGCAATACATCTTTGGAAATTTCTACTATCTAACTATCACGGTTCATGAGATAACAGCCAGGTGCCAGACAACGAACTCTTAGTAAAAGGGTCGCGTTTTACCCTTTGGGTGCCGAACCCTGAATAAACGACATAGCGTTAGAAACAGTTTGGATATTTAATATTGTAATACGCCTGACTAACTAGAACTGTAATGAGCTAACTGTGGTAGGCCCACGCAACATTCTTCGCTGTTGCACGAATGGGCAGGTCCGTCCGGGTAAGTACCACGACCCCACAGGAGACCGGCGTGAAGTGGAAGCGTTAACATTCCGTGCAACCCCACGGGTGTTGCAAGTATTAACGGGCGGCGGTTATCGCTCAGCATAAGTTGTACTGCCAGCTTGCTTGCCACCTTCTCAAGTAAATAACAAAAACTTCACTACGCCGGTGATATTGCAACATTGGTGTTTCCTAGAACGAGTACGCCGCCGTTGCGACTCAATGAATCGGGCCGTGGGGCCGTCACGCTAGGGTTGCCACGCACAGTTAAATCGCGGTTTTCCGACTTCTTTCTGGAAATCGTAAATAAGGTCTATCCCCCTCTTCTTTTTCCTCTGTGCCGTTATTAAAAATGTTATACGTCTATATCCATTCCTTGAAAATAATGTATTTTGTTTATTATAACTCTAACTTTATTTAAATCTAATGAACTAAATAATAATAAAATAACTCTAACTAAACCGCGATCTATTTCGTCTCAATTTGTTTTTTTATTATTATTTAAATTCAAAGGAATAGTACAGGTACGAAATAACCTCAAAAACTTTACTCTGAAATATCTTTAGTTACAGACTTCCTTTATTAACATTTTGTATGTATAATAAATTCAAAACTTTAAATTAAATCTCCCTCCCTTTAAAAGAATTATATGCCTACATCCCGGTGGCGAAATCATACTACTAGCTGACAAGAGAGGAGTGTTGCAAAAGAGGAGTGAGGAGGAGAAGATGGGTAAGATGAGATAAGAAGAGTGTACGTTTGGCTCAGTCTCTCCCACTGAGTCGCTTTTCCCGACGTCGACAGCCCTGAACACACAACGCTTTCCTGGGCGAGAGAGTTCTCCAACTTTCGAAATGTGGCCGTGTGCCGTTGCATTTTCTTGTCGTTTCGAGTGTTTCGAATTGAAACTGTTCGCGAGCATAGTTCGCTGATTCGAACAGGGTGGCGCTATGCATCTGTGCAATCGACCTCCAATAAAATTGAAATTTGGACACGTTAGGCCAATCAGATTCAAATGTCCACCCACCCAGTTCCTTTTCCTCTTATCCTCGAATCTTGAACATTTAATATGAATTAATCGCAATACAGTTTTCATAACGATCGCACGGTTATGTTGGCACAATGTATGTATATTATATATAATTGTATGTATATTACTTATATATATATGTATTGTGTATTTAAATACGTTTATTTTACAGTATGTACATATTGCAATATATTTTAAGTATTATTATTATTTATATGCTTGGTATAGTATTATTTTATGTAATATCCCTTATGAATTTATTTTTTCTCTGTTTTTCTTTTTTTTTTCTCATTCATTGATTGTAAATCAATGCAATTACCTACATACTTAAACTTCTCTGGACCACCTAAAGGTTGACTGGTAGATTATGCTGATGGCATTTAGTCTGTCTTTGTACATATTTTGTGTGCATAAAGTATAAATATATAAATAATCTACAGTATAAAGAAATTTATAAAACGAGTAGATAATTCGAGAGATATTTTTGTTACACGAAGTTATGTATGTATATATATATAAAATCTACACCAACACAAGCAAAACTAGTACAATGTGTACTAGATGACTCCGTGGCGCAGTTGGCAAGGTATTGGCTTTGGCTTGATCACTGAATCATGGGTTCAATTACAACTCTAGACAACTATTAAAGAATAGAACAGATTTATTTGGGTCTCACTGGTCGCTAACCAATCCCTTCCATACCAAACACAAATAAATATTTAAAAGTAAATATATGATGCACTAAAGTAAAAGTAAAATATACTTTATTGTACACCAATAGAAATAAAGGATTTATAACTAAAGACACGGGAACAACAGGCGGCCTCATCGCTAAAACAGCGATCTCTTCCAGGCAACCTTAATATATTGCTAATTTTGTTGTTGTTAGGATATAACAATGGATGCGCCAAGCATTGCTTGAAATGCTAAAAAACAATGTAGATAAAGGACTTTGACAATTTCGTCGGTGTGGCAATCGGCCGTTTAGCTTAGTAACTAGAGTGTCAGGGCCTGCAACTTTTCGTTCCTTTTTTCTACAAAACTTAAATAATAAGACTATGTTGCGTTAAAACGAATACAAATATTTGGGCGAATATTCGGTCAAAAATGTACCAAACCGACATTCCGGCTCGAAGCAGGTTCGAATCGTAACACGATGAGATATTTTTCAACAATCTATCTTAAGATTTTCAGTTTCATCTAAGTGTTAAGACACTAGCGTTTAAAATGAAAATTAAAAACCATAAATGAAGAATAGTTTCACTCGTGCGTAATTATAGCACAAAAACGGTGGTAGGGCCACGCAAATTTCTTGGCTGTTGCACGAATGGGCAGGTCCGTCCGGCAAGTACCACGACCTCATAGAAGACCGGCCTGAAGTAGGAGTGTTACATTTCTGCGTTTCGTCTGGTGGCGGTAGCAGGGGCTCACTTTATTGTAAGGTGGCAACGCATCTGCAACCCTACAAGTGTTGCAAATGTCCATGAGCGGCTGTAGTCACTTACCATCCGATTATCCACTTTCTATTTTTTATGTTGGAAAGTGGCAACAACCATCTTATTATTACATAAATAAACCAACAAGCACCTAGAGACTATAACGGGTACAACTTTTTTAAAAACAAACAAATCCAATCTGCATTAATTTTATAATTGAATTTCAGGAGGTCCCGAATTGATCGACTGAAGTATCTCCGGAGCCCAAGATCTAAAACCAATATGGGTTCACATGGGAGCTCAATCAAGCACCATACAAAAATATTTTTTTGTAATCGGTTCATTAATGACATAGTTCTCTTCTCTTTCACATATCCTCCACTGGTTCACTATTAATAATATGGTATTAAATGCCAAAAAAACCAGATGTATTCTTTTCACCCTTCCTGGTATAAGAAGGAAAAGTTTTAGTTTAATATTAAATAACGTACCCATTAATCCAGTTGAGTCTGCTGTATTTCTGGGAATTACAGTAGATTCAAAGCTCCAGTGGAGTCCCCATATATCATCTCTTGCGAATAGGCTGAGCTCCGCGGTTTTTGCGATTAGAAGGGTTAGGCAGCTAACAGACATCGACACTGCCAGACTTGTTTACTTTAGTTATTTTCACAGCATCTTGTCGTACGGCATTTTGTTGTGGGGTAGTGCATCAGATATAAATTCTATATTTATTCTTCAAAAAAGAGCGGACAGCTCTTTTTTGAAGAATAAAGCAATCTACAATATCGGAGCCCGGAATTCACTCAGAGATCTTTTCAAAGAGGTTAATACACTCACTGTTGCTTCTCAATACATTTATTGTAATGTTTTGTATATACGTCATAACCTTAATTATTACCTAAAGAATAGTGACAGACATAAAATAAACACTAGAAATAAGGACAAACTTACTACGTCATTGTTTCGTCTACAAAAAGTAAATAAGTCTTTCATGGGGCAGGGTGTGCGCATGTATAATAAAATCCCACAGTCGATATTAAGTCTGCCGCTTGACCAATTTAAATGTAAAATTAAAAATCAACTAATGATTAAAGCATACTATACCATTTCGGAATATCTCGATGACGCCAATGTGTGGAGTTGATACTGTTGATACTCACGTAGGCTAGAATAAGACTATTGTACCTGTTTATTATATTGTAAATTGATACTTTTGAAAAAAGAGCAACTGTTGAGTTTCTTGCCGGTCTCTTCTCAACAGAAACCGCTTTCCGAACCGGTGGTACCTTACGAACCTATACACATAATCTTTGATGTAAAATTTGACGATTCATAAGAGCGCGCAAGCGTCTATTTGAATAAATATATTTTTGATTTTGATTTTGATTTTGAGTTCTGTGGTAACAAACATAAATACAAAATAATTAAGAACATCCTCCTTTTTTGAAGTCGGTTGAAGACAAACCAGACCCAACCAGTATTCTATTTCTGTTGATATTGAGGGGTTTCCTATCTCCGGAATGAAATGTGCAATAAGAATGAAATGAATATTGGACCACATGGAAGAATGCAAAACATCCGAACTCAACGCAATTTTTTTTTATTTAAATCGCTTCATAAACCGCCGAAATACATAATAAACAAAAAAAGTACAAGCTAATTGAGCGCCTTCTCTTTTTTTCAAGTCGGTTGTAAAATGTATATACAACTGATATACGAGATCATAATTAGCATGGTAATAGCCTGTTGAATACTTTTTTGTCGAAAGCGGTCGTGCAAGCAAAAAAATAATTATTCAAAAACTCTCTATTTAAATACTAAGAATATTCGCGACTCGTAATCACCGCCGTGGCGGTATAATTTGAACGTTTACGAACGGGCAACCTTCGGACTCTATAAATAGAAATATCGACTGATTTCGAACATCTCGAACCGGAATGCACCGGCTACAGAAATAGATTTGTTTGTTTGTCTATGCGGCGAACGGCCGTTGGCGGGAAATGTTAGGAAATGGCGCCAAACTGGTTCGGCCATCTTGATTACGAGCAGTCTAGTTTACCTTTGCGATGTGGAAATATGTTTTCATCGCGTTAATTGTCTAAACGTTATTTGAAGAGAGAGAAAGTAAACTTTTCAGGTTTTAAACATCGCGAAAAGTGGACTTGTAACATGGAAATGTATATGATGATGAAAAAAAGGTATCAGTAGATTTACTGCCACAACTTACTACCGCGATAGCCTCACCGCCTTCGCAGTTGCACGAATGGGTAGTATCAGCTTTGGAAGTCAAGGATTATGTGAGTCCTTGACCGGCGTGAAGTGGAAGTATTATACCACTGCGTTTCTTCTGCTAAGAATCGTTACCAGCCTGCTTTATAAAGATTGGCAATGCATCAAAAAACAAAAAAGAACAACACCGCAGAATTTCTTACCGGTTCTTCTCTGTGCAGGTCTAGTTTAGTGAACCGGTGGTAGATTTTTTGTTGACGTTCAATAAGAGCTTAAGTTAAGCCTATATTGAACAAAGATACTTTGACTTTGAATGCCTCTGCAACACCTGTGTGGTAAGTGAGCTTTCACAGCAGTAACTTAACAATAGATAAACAAACCGTTCCCATATAAAAAATGTGAATTAACTTTAACCTTGATTTTTCCTCAACTTACGAAACGTACGGATAGATGAAAAATAAAATCTTGGACAAATTCCATCCAAGATATGAAATGTAATTATTTTTTATTTACATCATTAATCATCACAATCATTAAATAGTATAAAACAAAGTAGCTCCTGACAGTTTGTACGCAACGGATTTTACTTCGGATTTCTGAAGTAGTGAGATTCAAGCGGAAGTTGGTTTACGATGGTAGGGCCACGCAGCAGGCTCGGCTGTTGCACGAATGGGCAGGCCCGTCCGGGTAAGTACCACGACCTCACAGAAGACCAGCGTAAAGTGGAAGTATGACAAATACTCTCGCGTTTCGTCTGGTGCGTGAGGTAGCCGGACCCCAATTTTCAAAAGGTTGTCAACGCATCTGCCTAATACCCTCGGGTGTAGCAGATGTCCTTGGGCGGCGGTATTCACTTAACATCAGGTGAGCCGTTCTCGCTGCTCGTTTGGCAACTTATCGCATAAAAAAAAAGGTTTATGTGTCGTACCTATACGTATTATAGTAGAGAAAAGGCGAAAAATTGCATCCGTGCGTTGTCGGGGCGGGTAGCTAGTTTTTTTTTTAATAAGAACTGAGTTTTCCTTACATAATACTGTCGGAATCGATCTCAAACTCTTCATCGTTTATGGTACAAACGTACAGCCAAATAAATAATGATTAGATAAAATAATTAAGATAAATCGCCGTATCGTACTTGGGAGACAATAAAACGCAGTCGTGTGTTAAAAAAATCTAAGTACACAACACTTGCGGTACACAGATAGCTGGAAATCAATTAGCATGTGAACAACCTTTTAATTCATGCCGAAAGCTGTTTTATAAAGAGGTAAAAAAAAACTACAAAAACTTTCTAATTAAAGATTCGTGTATTTGCAACTCGTTCTAAATTCCACTTAAACCGAACTAGCCTTCATACCTATTATTAGAAACGAAAACCAACTTAGATTTCTCGAACCGGTTCGGACCGGTAACAGAAATAGATTTAATTAGATATGTGTGTCTATTTTTTGAACGACCGTTCACGGCAAACGTAAAAATGGCGACGGGTTCGGCCATCTAGATTGGATGTAAACGAATGGTAAGTCATCGCGGTGGCGGCGTTTCGTTTCGTTTCGTTTCGTTTCGTTTCATTTCACAATTGTTATTGTATTTTATTTGGAAGGGGCTGGGTACTAAGTCTAAACAAAAACCGCGACCTAATAGTCATTCCTTTAAAAACATTACCTCGCTACTGTGGGATAATGTCATATATCCCGTGTTTTGTCCAAACACCCAGTTCCAAAACAGTTAGTGGGTCACACAGACAGTTGTCTCGTATGAGAATCGTAATAACCCCAGCGCCGAAGCCAATACTTTGGCAACCGCGCCACGGGGTCATCGAACCTAACCACTACACGTTTATAAAATTGTCTGTGGCTGGAAACATTTCCATTGTGGTTGTAGCACGACCTAGGACGTTCATCGCTGAAGACCGCAAAAGAAGAGGTTCTTGTACTTTGATTCTTACGATTGAAATTATCGGAGGCTCCATTTCCTAATCCTGGCAAAGCGCCCGCAAATCCACCGGTCCGATGTGAACGGCTCTGAACGACAACTCAAAAGCAAGATGTAGACGGTTACTCGAATTGTACCTTAACGTTTAGCCTTACAGGAAACTACACCATTACAGTATTAAGGCCCATTTACACGATGCCATTTTCTTGAACATACAAGAGCAATAATTGAATGCAATAAATTGCGCGCAATAATTGTTTAGACCATTTCTTGTTTAGACCATGCAACTCATTTATTGCTTCAATTTAATTGTATACAACAGGCAAGAAACTGGCACCGTGTAAATGGGCCTTAAGAGATACCGTACTCAATCTTCTGATACCGTACTTGAGCTATCGTGTTCAGAGCTACGTGAATGTCACGAGATCTTCCGGGGCCCTGGTAAGTACGTGGGTTCTGCAGGGATCTATTCTTGGACCTTTTCTCTTCCTCATCTACATAAATTACCTGCCATATCTTGTTAAAATTACGATAGTGTTCTTTGCTGATGAAAATACTTTGATTTTTAAAGCATTATCATCAGCAAACAAAGTAAAACGACATTTTATAAATTATGACGATGTTAATAATACTCTTTCCTCTGTACTGCTTTGGTTTAGTGCTAAAAATTAATCTTTCTTTCCTCTGAAAAACTGCTTTGGCTTTGGTTTAGTGCTAAAAATTAATCTTTAATAGAAAAAAAACTAAATGTATTATGTAACTTTCAATGCAAAACGTGTAAAAATTAAGCGCTTCCCCATATAGAAACATACTCTTTGGCATAACTGTAGATGCCAAATTGCGTGGCGCCCCCATATTAATAAGCTGCGAGTAGACTGAGCTCAGCGGCTTCGCGGTTAAAAAAATAATGACAGTTGACTGGAGTGGATACGGCTCGTTTGGTATATTTTAGTAATTTCCACAGTACAACAGTACACATGGACAATTGCAACACCAATCGTCTTTTCTACATAAACACTATCTTCATCCTGTAAAAGAGAGTTATTTAGAAAGGAGAAATTGGTTAAATAAATAAAAATATTGACTATAGCGTCTCATTAATACTTGCAAAACATTTGCAAGTATGTCCATAAAAATAAGAATGAATTTTCAAGATTTAAGGCCCATTTACACGGTGCCAGTTTCTTGCCTGTTGTATACAATTAAATTGAAGCAATAAATAAGTTGCATGGTCTAAACAACAAATGGTCTAACCAATTATTGCGCGCAATTTATTGCATTCAATTATTGCTCTTGCATGTACAAGAAAATGGCATCGTGTAAATGGGCCTTTAGTAATGTCCATGATACAGATAATACAGATTTTAGAAAGTTTCTAAAACTTAGGCAATAATTAGTTTTCTAGATTAATTGTCAGTTACCACTTTCTTTTTTCTTCTCAAGCCAGCCCGTGTTTGGTTCTGAAACTGATAGGTTTACGTATTCCATGGGACTATCGCCCCACCGGCTAATCATTTTTTTAATCTGAGAAAGTAGCAAGCGAGCTAGCGGTTCACCTGATGTTGAGTACTAAGCGCCGCCCATGGACATTTACAATACTCGTAGGGTTGAGAAGATAAGTGAAGTATCCGCGGTGGTCAGATGGTGGATGCCCACCAATGCCCGTTATGCCCCCTGTACTGAGCAGGTCTTTGCCCATCAATGGGACATACATAGATTGTTACATTACTGTTTTTTCATTAAAATACGCAGCAGGCAAAGCAGCTCATAATATTTGTAAAAGAAATGAATGAATTAGCATAGGAATAATATCTTGCCGTGAAAAAATATATTCAAGAAACTCTTTAATCAAATAAATAACCACATTTTCGGGTCGTTCTAAACGCGACCAAGACGGCATAATTTAAATATTTCCGAACGATAAAACACATACATTAATGTTATATTTATAGAAACCAAAAACGACTTGAACCGGACACCGGCGGGGACAGAAATAGATTTAATTGTTTACCCAACTTTTTACCCAAGCGAGCTTTGGCGCAAAGTTTAGAAAGTGACGCCAAACTGGTTCGGCCATCTTGATTGGATGCAATCGTATGGTGCTAGTTCGCGGCTGCGCGTCGTTTCTTTTCACGCATATAAGATTATCTGGGGCCGGTGACGGCTCGATTAAGCTTAGCCATCAATCTGTAATAGATCTCACCAGTTATGCTGACTCCGCAGACTCAGCATATCTCGAAAAAAAAAAAAAAAAAAAAACATCACCAGCTGTAACAGTACTTATATAGACAGGATCATTCAGATCTGCAAAGCCGCTTGTTGATTATATTAAGAAATAAAATAATAAAACTCGAGTCTACTAAAATTGCATTGAGCGTGTATTAGTTATATATAACTATATTTATATATATATATATATATATATGTATTACTTATATATAACTATATTTGTGAAACTCTTGCCATTTTGCTTTATCCTATTATAAAGGATTTGCAATAAATTACACACCAAACAATCTCAGAACAAAAAAATATTAGGTTGGGGAAAAACTCTTGTCGCAAATAGTATGTATGTACTTATGATTATCTCTTTGGCTATACCATTTGTATCTGGCTAGTTTTGATATAATTAAAAAGTTTAAATTTTAAAAAAGATAATTCCAAATTCAAATAAGGAAAATGTGTGATTTCCATTTGTTTTTCTTACTGTTAAAATGAGTGATTGTAACGAAGAAATTCGATACATTTTAAAATTTTACTACTAAAAAGGTAAAAATGCTACTCGAACCGCGAAAAAAAATTTGTGATATTTATGGGCCTAGTGCAGTGTCTATGAGAGTAGCACAAATTTGGTTTAAGGGTTTTCAATCCGGAAATTTTGATGTCAAAGATGCACTTCGCTCTGGGCACCCTGTTACGGATAAAATGGATGCCATTTTTGAAAAAGTGGAGCAAGATCGGCATATCAGTAGTTTCGATGTAGCTGAAGATGTCGTTTCACGGTGGTAGGGCCACGCAGCAGCCTCGCCTGTTGCACGAATGGGCAGGCCCGTCCGGGTAAGTACCACGACCGGCGTAAAGTGGAAGTATAATACTTTCGCGAGTCGTCTGGTGAGTGGAGTGGCCGGAGCCCAATTTTCCAAGGATTGTCAACGCATCTGCAACCCTCGGGTTTAGCAGATGTCCATGGGCGGCGGTATTCACTTAACATCATGTGCACCGTCTGCTCGCTTGGTAACTTTTCACATTTAAAAAAAAGTGTAATGAAAAGTGGATCACGTACAAGAACGGACGAAAGGTCGTGGTCATAGGCTCGTCCTGTGTGTATGGAAGGGATTGGAAAGGCATTATTCATTATGAGCTGTTACCGCCAGGCAGGACCGTTGATTCTGAACTCTACTGCGAACAACTGGTGAGATTAAAGCAAGAAGTTGAGAGAAAGCGGCCGAAATTAATCAACAGAAGGAGTGTGGTTTTCATCGTGATAACGCTAGACCTCACACATTTTTAGCCACTCACCAAAAATTAAGAGACATTGGCTGGGAGGTGTTAATGCATCCACCGTATAGTCCTAACCATGCACCTTCAGATTTCCACTTGTCGGTCTCTTCAGAGTTCTTTAGGCAGTATCAGGTTAACATCACGAGAGGACTGCCAAAACAACGTGTCGCGGTTTTTTAATTAGAAGCCCCAGAATTTCTATAGCAATGGGATCATGTCCCTACCTACAAGATGGCAGAAAGTTATCAAACAAAATGGCACCTACATAATTTAGTTAAATGTAAATAAACTTTATTAAAAATACCTATTATACAATATATAACAACGATCATGATATGCTCTCACATCAAAAAAAAAAAAGTTTAGATAACTGTAGATCAATCTAGATCGATAGTTGTCTAAACTTGACTGAGTTATAATAAATACATAATCATTATTAAAATCGACGATGCAGATTTGAAAGAGGAAATCTAATAATAAGAACATAAAATTAACCTCATTTACTACAAATTATATTTAATTTTTGAAATGAAATATCACACTTCCTAGCTTAAAATATCTTTGATGCTAACATATATAAAATTATAATATTTCTAGACATAATAATAATTGACTACCTCATGGCGTCCGTTTTCTAATGGTTCAAAAATTTTCTCTAGAGAATTAACGGGGACCTACTTTTAATTACATATACTCAAAAACTTTATACATGTTTAAATCAATCGATACAAGTAAAATCTGGAAAAGGGGGCTGGTAGTGGCTCATATGCTGGTGATATCAATATCCCAGATTCACAAAACTTGATGTGTCATCATGATAACGTTTCCACATTTTCACCACCAGGTCTTTACAAATTTCCATCATCAAGAGAACACTAGGGTTTGCAGAGCTGCCTAACTCTACACAGTCGTCTTCAATAGTTCAACTTTTCACCTTACGAGGGAATTTAAATCCGGACCAGTGGCTGATGCCTGAGACCGCCAAGACAGCTGCAGGTTGCCGGGTAACTAATTAGAGCCGAACATTTTATTAGGGTCCCACAGAAACTAGTTTTTACAACCGACACAAAACTTCCTTTTAAAAGATGCGGTATTTTTCGTTATTAAACGTGCCCGCTTAAAAAATTATGTTATATAACCCTATAGGCTTTTACTTGCTATTCGACCGCGTGTACTTTAAAAACTAGATAGAATAAGATAGTGGAGTTATTATGCTCTAAGATTCTTTAAAACTCGTTTCCTTGTTGTTGAATAGGAATCACACTTATACAAACTTGCGTATTTACGTTACAGGGGTTCATATAAAATCTCGAAATAACCACGGTGATTTTGATTTAAAGGAAAAAAAATTGTGATAAAGCGTACGAAACCCTTTATATATAAGATGGCAAATGAGCTAGCGGTTCACCTGATTTTAATTGAGAACCGCCACCTATGTACACTTGCAACACCCTTAGGGTTACCACCTTTTGATAAAATAATAGGGACCCACCCCGTTCCTAAAGTGATCGAACTGCCGCCTCGCGTACTCAAAAGGCTTCCGGGAGATCAGTGGTGATGTGCGTAACTTTGGCAGGTGTTTATCGACGACCTGTGCCCACAAAGATCAAGTGTCTCACGAGTCGCGCGTACACAGCAAACTATCGATAATCCGCGAGTTGTAGGCCCATGCCTATCGAGACGTCTTTTACGACGGGATGATCCGTATTATAACCGTCGTATTATGGTGCGGTCGTGACGGTCGTTACGAATGAGGAATGTCGCAGCTGTCGCTGACCGGCGCTCATTAGCATCGACGTCTCGGTGTGGCGACTAGTCTATGTTTGTGTTTACGTGCTGTTAACGGATCTTGTGTTGAAGCCCTTTGGAGGTCGGCAGGGCAGGATTTAGGGGTGGGCAACCGGGGCTTCAGCCCCGGGGCCTCCACAATAGAGACTTCGGAAAATAAAATTTCAAGTTCAGACTGTTTACTACAACATTTCCTTTCACATATTTTTTCGCGTTTTACCTTTACCTAAAGTACTTTGTACAAACATTACATTAAATATTAACAGAAATCATCGATCAAAAGAATCGATACTTGGTTTCACAATAAATTATTTACTGGAAAACTTGACTTGAAAAAAATTGTTCATTTTATTTGAAATATTTGGAAAACAATTTGGGCCAAGGGACCTCCACTCCTTTGTTGCTCCGAGGTCTTCAGACCTCTAAATCCAGCCCTGGAGGTTGGATGTCGAAGTTACTGGCAGACTCGATATTGACCATGTCAAAAAATAATCGCTTGGAATCGTTGAAAATAAACTCTACCGTGACATTAAAACCAGTTCGTGGCAACAAATCTTAATTAATTAGTATAACATTATTTTTTATGTGAGGAGGTGGCAAACGAGCTGAGGGTTCATCTAATGTTAAGTGATAACCGCCGCCTATGGTCATTTGAAACACCCGGAGCGTGGCAGATGCGTTGCCACCCTTTTAAATATGGCCCCAGTTACCTCAAACACCAGACGAAGCGCAGAAGTCTAACACTTCCACTTCTGTGAGGTCGTTCATGGACGGACCTGCCCATTCGTACAATAGGAAAGGCTGTTGCATGGCCTTACCACAATTAAAAAATCCTGAAATTTTAATTTTTAAACTATCCCCCAGAGTAAATGCTGGCAACATGAATAATGATGTATTACAACGGTGGTACGTTTGGGTGTTGTCTTTAAGTTAAATTATTTACAAGACTTAATACATGTTAATACCTGATCCTCTTCTCATGAAGGCGTTGAGGGCTACTGAAATAAAGATACATGTAATGTTTGATTATTCAAACATGAGATGGATTTTTATTTCAGTAGGCCTCAAGGCTACTTACAGACATCGGTGGCATTTTGCAATTCGCCGAACAAGTCTAATGTAACATTTGGCGTATTCTTCGTTCTTTGATATCAGATGTTTGAAAAAAATAATCGGCTGTGAAAACAAGAGTCTCGCTTAAGTTCTTGGCCGGTTCATCGCTCCTAGTACGAGCGACCGTACACGTAGGGTCGCAACAAACCTGTTGTTACTATAGCCTACGGCTCTATACACGACGATGCATGTGGGGATAAAGACAGGGAGCGAAAATATCTTTCAAAGACATATATGTCTACATGTACATATATGTCCATATTTAGATTCCTTCTTTAGCTTCTTTCTTGAGTTGGTAGTCCGATGGGTTCACTATTAACACTTCTTTCGCCAGCGTGGTTACAGATGATGGCAGGTCCATCAACGGTCTTGGCAGCACACGCGTCACTCCCTAGTGTTGTGAATACCCGTATGCGTTGATGATCTCTAACTATATCTAGCACCGCTCGCTGGTTTGAATTCACCAATGAGTGTCTCCTCTTCACGATAATGACCGATCGAAGGAGAAACTCAGGCTGTGGCAAGAAAGTGTCAATGTCCCTACCCCCTTTGTCCCACTGTCTGAGAAACCACCGCCTGGACATTAGTTGCCATGGCTGACTTTGAAGTCATTAAAATAGACTTCAGACGAAAGTCGGCCTAAGTAAAGAGAACCTGTTCAGGTGGGGATTCTCGGACGGTTCCAGCTTGGAGTGCAAATGTGGTGCTGTGCCACAAACCATGGAGCATTTGACGTCGTGCCCTGCGTGCCCAGCCAACTGAACGCCGGAGGACCTGATGAATGCTGCTGACAGTGCAATTCATATGGCTTAATTTTGGGGCGATACCGTGTGAATAGGTATTGCCATCGTCACGAAAAGAAAGAAGATTCTACAGCCAAAATCTCATTAATGTGGGAGATCCGGAACAATTATGTGTGTGTCTCAGAAATGCTTGTCCCGGGTGCGATTCGAACACAAGACGACCGGCGCGCAAGACACAACGAAGAAACAACGGCATTGAATCATCTTTTCTCCAATATTACTGACTAGGTGCTGTCCGAGACTACGTCTGCGTAGAATAGGCTGAAGGCGTAACAATCAGACAGAAAGGCTGATATACATAAAAATATGTATATAAATTATAGCCTATTTCTTATTCTGATTTATAAGCTATATTATTGTAAAGTTTCATTAAAATCCATTCAGTGTTATTTCCGCGAAAGAGGAACAAACATCCATCCATACATACAAACTTTCGCCTTTATAATATAAGTAAGGATAGACGATTAATCCGACATTCACAATGATGATCCCATAGCGCAGTTACCAGGGCGTTGCCTGGTTTTAGGTTCGATTCCCGCACGGAGCAACTATTCCTGCGACCCGCAGATAGTTATTCCGGATCTGGGTGTTTCCCCACGTTAAATTTGCTTGCATAACGTCCTTACAACACAGGATAATGTTATCCGTACGTACTGTACGTTATACAGTAAGGGCAATGTTATAAATAAAAAAAAGCATTATAAAACTCGTAAAAAAAACTTTTTCGTGCGAGTTTCGGACTACGCGTCTACCAACGAAAGCGAAACTGACATCGGCTAGACATAATCAAACACAGTCACTTCCTTCTCCCATTTGTCTTATACTGTTTGGGACAACTATTTGGATCTTTTTTTTTTTCATTCAACGGCCGTTACATGAATAATGCAACAACCTTGGCTCGGAAAACGCCGTCATCCTAAAATTTAACCTCAATAGTAAAAAAAAAAAAAGAGTCTTGCATAACATAACGTTGACGAGTATTAAATTATTCCATGTAACGATGTTAACGAAACTGTTTTCTTGTTTCTTCACTTATTTGATGGTTCGATTTTTAAATAGATTGCGGGATAAATTATTAAAATTGTACAACAAACTTTACGGGTAAAGTAAAATAGTGAGTATTCTTCGTGTTAGTAGACGGTTAGTTTCGTCAGTTAAACGCTACAAATTGGTATCGAAATCAAGACCGCTCTGTTGACTGGTGGCGAAGTTGCTAAGCTATTGGCTGCAGGGGTCGTAAGGTCGATCGTCCCACACGGGACAAATACTTGTGTTTCCCACAGACCCGATTTGGATGTTTGTTTCCCAAGGAGGGTCGAAGTTCGGCAGGCGACCAGTACCGCCAAGGTGGTATAAGGACAAGAGGATGATGGTGATGATGATGATCAAATACCGTTACGCAGTCTTATCACCAAATAATGGCCACAAGTTTATGGTCTATCTTAAAGTAAAAAATGACGTTAAAGCCAGTTAGTTCCTTTAAACTCACAAATTTTATTTATGCAATATTTACAACAATGAACCTATCTAATATAAGCTTAGTCCACGTGCATAGCTATGCCAGTCACGCTAGCTGCATTTCTCGCTGAATAGTTATGTTTAACCTTTGTGCGAGAAAAGAACAGGACCTCTCATTTCATTTACACAAATTCAGATGTACTTTAGCGTTGTATATTTGCGATCGTCGTATACGGCTTCACAGAAGCCTAGTGTGAGCCTGCAGTATTCATAACTGTGCGTTCGTCTGGTGAATGCGGTAACCGGTTCCTATTCAAACGAACGGGTAACAGCGCACCTGTAACCCTTCGTATATCATGGCTGATAATGGGCAGATATGATCACGTAACATTAGATTAAGGGCAATTTACCTATTGGCGGTAGGGCCACGCAGCAGCCTCGGCTGTTGCACGAATGGGCAGGCCGTCCGGGTAAGTACCACGACCTCACAGAAGACCGGCGTAAAGTGGAAGTATAGTACTTTCGCGTTTCATCTGGTGTGTGAGGTGGCCGGAGCCCAATTTTCAAAACGTTGTCAACGCATTTGGAACCCTTGGGTAGCACATCCATGGACGGTGGTATTCTCTTAACATCAGATGAACCGTCTGCTCGTTTGGCAACTTTTCACATAAAAAAACACCTTCTTCCATAAATTCATTAGGAGTGACGACTTAAGAAAGGTGGGGGGCAGCGGATGGATGCGGGCTGCCCAGGACCGGGATAGTTGGCGCACTTTGGGTGAGGCTTACCATCAGCAGTGGACGGCGATAGGCTGATGTTGTTGTTCCATAAATGTTTATAAAAGAAAAACTGCGTCATCGTTATTTTGCACCATACTGTTTTTAATTTTAATCTTTCTATCATACTTTGTTTTATTAACTTCAATTGCTGCGGGATTCAAACATACGACTTCAAGGTAAGGAATTTTTTCAAGTCACGATTGCCTCAATTTAATAAAGGGCGACTTAACAGTCTTCGCTGTGGCATGAATAGGGATGTATGTTCGGTTAGGTATCACGACCTCACAGAAGACCGGCGTGAAACGGCTTAACGAAGATAGACGCTAGGCTGAATCTCGTTATATAAAATTTTATATTTTCATAGTCCCAATCACTGCATTTAAGATCAAACATTAAAATTTGACGAAAAAAACCGAACAAAAAGTTTTTCGCCGTTGCGGGAAATTTATCTCTTATATTGTAACTTAATTTGCGTCTTGCGTTATCGCTGTTAGACGCCTGAACCACTGAGCTAAACGGCCGAATGCCAAGTGTACGAAAATCTCAACGCATTTTTTGTACCTACTCGTACATTGTTTTTCCGAATTTCAATCAATGCTTGGCGCATCTATTGGTACATTCTTCACAGCACACATACAATTTCAAACATCGTTTTACAGCGGTAGCTCTAACGGCAGTTGTCGCCTTTGCGTTTACCATATACCTCAATTGATTAATACAGCTCGATTCGCCGAGCCGAGTCTATACAAACAGGACCGCTACAAGATCAATAGCGTTACTATTTCCGGATCTAAGCGTTCGTGTCGCTTGCATAGACAGCGCGAATGCAGCGTAAGACATCACCGAGGTGGCGGGGAGGTGGGGAGGGTCATTGCGTCCGCCATTTTACAACACCCCCCCCCCCCCCCCCCCCCCCAGCCCTCCTTGTGTCTCTGCAACGGCAAGCCACAACGAATTGGGTCATGTTGTGCGCCGCAACGTAATGGATTCAATTACTGTTGTATACTGTAACTCGGTCCAAGTCGAGTACGGGAGACGGCGATATAAGAAGGCCCGACGATACGCTTATTTAGAGCTCTTGTTGAATGTCAAAAAACTAATACCCACTTTTCACTAAACAAGACCTGTCCAGAGAAGAAACGACAGGAAACTCTGCGGTCCTGTTACTTTTTGTTTTTTTTAAATACATAATGTTACAACTTTATTTAAGTATAAAATCGGCAGCAGCTAGGTGTAGAGTAAGAGTCATTTCGACACATCCTTGTCCTCAATATATTCTTTAACTTTATAAATAGGTACTTTCGATTAAGGTAGCTTTTACAAAATGATTAAAATTGTTTACACTTTGTTGTGTGGTGGTGTCACCTTTACTTTATTGTAAAGTTAAAACATTCTGGTTTTGGCCTGGATCTCTGTATCTTTAAATATTAAAGTAAACAATAAAAATACGTGAAACGGTTTTAATGAATATAATAATCTTTTAGAAGATTGCTATTGTTTTACCATTTGTGACATAGTTAATAGTATTTTAAAGGCAGACGGTTTTTTTTTTCATTAACAATTTATACTTCTTTAAACGTTTATGCATAACATTTGTTAAGGCCCATTCAATGGGTGAAAAGTGATTTAACCTATACGACCTCATTATTGAAATATTAGTTACAACGAAATCCGCTCTGGCTGGTTTCGATTAGCGTGAAAAATAAAAAAAATAAAAATGGAATCTTTTGGTGCGTTATGCGCGCACAGATAAGTTTTTCCTGTTTGCGCTTCAGTTTATCTGCTAGGCGTTATTATTTTTTTTTAAACGTACGTACGTTTGGATTATTCACTATAAGGACTCATGCTCACACAATAATTCTGCCTCTTAACGTTGATGTGGAATAAGAAGACTATTTATTTTGCCAGCCTTTTAAGTCGGCGGAAGACTAAAAAAAAGATGATCAATAAATGTGTTAGGTAAATAGCTATTTTAAAACGCTCCATTTTTTATAGATTTTATGTATCCAATTCATTTATTGTTTTCGGTTATTTTTTCTCATCTGGGTGCTTGTCCATGCGAAATTTATGTTCGTAAACCGTTTTTACAACGCAGGATAATGTTATCGTAAAGTAAGGACAATGTTTTTATATAAAAAATAAATATTTTTTTTACATATTTAAAAGAAAATGTTTTAAAATGACCACTGCCACTGAAAGTATATTTATAGATATATATTTTTATATAATGTACATTTTTATTAATATTTGAACCTGCGCCTTTATAACTCGCCAAGAAGCTCCAACAACCAAGCAAAACCGATGTCTTTACCACGCGATAACCTTGACGTCTTATCTACTACGGTTTTATTGCATCTCACTATTTTAATCAAACACGCTTCCCCAAATGACATTTTCGATGATGAAAGAGCGCTGATATTGATATTTAAAATTTATTATTATTGCTAGTCTCTTTACATAAAAAGAGTCGCGGGCAAACGGTGGATGCAAATGGCAGTGTGGTTCGTTGTGGCGTTCTAAGGGGGAGGCCTATGTTCTACAGTGGACGTCTTGCGGCTGATGATGATGCTAGTCTCTACACTCCAGACGACAATGTGGCAAGCGAACTGGTGGTTTTTTTTAATGTGAAAAGTTGCCAAACGAGCAGACGGTTCACCTGGTGTTAAGTGAATACCGCCGCCAATAGATATCTGCTACAATCGAGGGTTTGCAGAGGCGTTGACAACCTTTTTGGAAATTGGGCTCCAGCTACCTCACTCACCAGACGAAACGCAAAAGTATTATACTTCCACTTTACGGCGGTCTGCTGTGAGGTCGTGGTACATCTGCCTGCCCATCCGTGCAACAGTAAGACTGCTTGGTCCTACCACAGTTAAACACATATTTAAGGCGATTTGTGATCATCGTGTGGATTAAATGAGCAAGCAAACTTGTGCACTTGCATAGTGTTTAATTATTTTTCAAATTCCTGACGTTCCGATCCATCTACAACATTGGTTAGTCTGCGCAAAAGTATTATACTTCCACTTTAAAATCGAAATTTATATGATGGAATCCGCAAAATACTAGTTATATTTGACGACCCGAATGGCGTTGTGTACCTGCCTCCTGCGCCAGAGGGTGTGGGTTCGATCCCCACTACTGGATAAATATTGTGTGATGAACATAGTATTTTTTCTATTGTCTGGGTGTTAATATATGTATTTATTTACAAAAGAAAAGTATGTTTAAGTATGTTTATCAGTATTCTAGTACCCATAGTACAAGCTTTGCTTAGTTTGGGACTAGAGTAAAATGTGTAAAATGTAACGTAAAAAAAAAATTATGCATATTTAGTACGCACGTTAGTGCTAAAAATAGTTTCATTTTGTAATGTGTAATCGCGTAAAAGCAAGAAATTGAAGAGTTGTTGGCATAAAAAGTAAAGTAAAGGTTTCTCTACTTTTGGGAACATATCCCATCATACTACATATCTTCGGATATCCAGGTCTCTGACTTCACCACTAAGAACGTGATAAAGTTACAGCGCTTAAAATTAACAATTTCATAGGTGCCGACATCGGTTTTACTCTATTAATATTTTTTTTTATGTTAACTACTTATCTTTTATTATGTTACATAGTTATCATATGAACCAATAAGATAATGTGACCTGTTGGCTGGAACGGCTAAGTCCTTAATCCCAGATCCAGTGTGCATATCCTAGTGGGGGGAAATAATAGATGACTTTTTCGGATTCCTTACGATCGGTGACAGGCGAGAGTCTTATAAGCTGTCGCGCTAACAAACGCCCGATGGATCGTGGAAGCGTTGGCTGTTGAAATTATGCAACACATTAATGAAAAACACATATTTCTTCCTTATCTTTTAATCTCGAGGTTAGGAGTCGCGCCAGTTTATTCAAATCACATAATCTCAAGCGGAGCCATCACTTTGACTTGTAAAGCGTCCGCGGGTTGTTTATTAAAAGCCTATGGTCATCCGCCGAATGGAGACTCCACTGATTGAACGCATCATCTAAATCTTTATTATCGAATGGTTCCGAATAAACTGACAACTGAAAATCTTTAGTCAATGCTTGTTAGACAAAAAACATATGTAAAACATAAAAAGTAATTTTTTTTTGACAAAAGAACAATACCGACTTCAAATCTCACTCACAATACATTCTATTTGATTTTGATGAGAAGCCTGATGTATTTCCGAAGTGCAAGTTCCGACACCGATGGAATTAATATGGGCACCACATGGTAGATAAGCCGAACCCAATATAAAAGAATTTTTAAAATACATTCTTAAATCACCGACTTATAAGCTAAGAAAGATTAAAAAAGTACAACCGAATTGAGAATTGTTGCCTGTCTGTCTGCCTTTCACCAGGCTGTATATATCATGAACCGTGATAGTTAAACAAACAGTTCAAATTTTCACATACGATGTATTTCTGTTGCCGCTTTAACAACAAATACTAAAAACAGAATAAAAAAAGTATTTAAGTGGGTTTTTTACCTTTTTTATACATAATGTCACGGAAACCTTCGTGCACGAGTCCGACTCGCGCTTGGCCGGTTTTATTTTTTAACTTGACATCGCACAGCCTTTTCAAAGCCCACTTTAAGTGACCTACTATGTTATCATCTATCACTTAAAGAAATTGCTATCTTTTTTTAGTGCATACCAATCTGAAATCTCTGTACGCAGTTGGGAGGTCGTTTGCAGGTGGGTATCGAAGACTTACTACAACTAATACGATGCGACTTAATGGTTGACACAAGAATGTGACGAGACATCACATCGACCGGTTACTTTAACAGCTTACTTTAATTAATTGGACGCTATGTGGGCGGACTCAAGAAAAGTTTGTGACTTATCTTTATATTCGTTGGGGGGAAGCGATCGACGTATGGTTATCTACAACTTCACTAATAGACATCAACAACTTTTAGTGTAGTGGGGCCACACAGTAGCTGCTGTTGTCGCGCGAATGGGCGAATTGGTGGGGAGTTTCACGGTGGTAGGGCCACGCAGCAGGCTCGGCAGTTGCACGAATGGCGAGTCCCGTCCGGGTAAGTACCACGACCTCACAGAAGACCACCGTAAAGTGGAAATATGACAAATACTTTCGCGCTTCGTCTGGTGAGTGAGGTAGCCGCCATTTTTCAAAAGGTTGTCAACGCATCTGTAAAACTCGGGTGTGGCAGATGTCCATGGGCGACGGTATTCACTTAACATCAGATGAACCGTCTGCTCGTTTGACAACTTTTCACATAAAAAAAATCTTAGTGTTCGTCCGCGTGAAATTTATGTTTGTAAAACGTCCTTACAGCACAGGATAATGTTATCCTAAAGTAATGCAATGTAGTAGGGCAATGTTTAAGAAAAAAAAAACTACTCATCCATATTCAAACTTTTCCTTATGGTGTAAAAAGTATCGTCTTTGCGAGCCCACTTCGAGAATTATTTGCACACCAAATAACATTCAATCTTTCGCCGCAAATCCGGCGTAGAGAAGCGAAGCGAACGATCACACTAATGTATGTTTAAACTTTCGCAAACATATTGTTATCGCAATATCTCTGGCATTCAAATGTCCTCAAGATGTTTTCATTCGCCGCCGACCACGTGGCAATTCATAACCAACATCATTAAGTTAGTGAAATTTGATTGTCGGTACGTTCGTAATAGTCATCTTTAAAGTTTTGACTGCTAAATTACTAAATTTTAAGAAAAACTAACTAAGTTCTCACTGAGAAATTTCGATATATATATAGTATATGAACCATTTTCTGACAGTTGCGATGAGCCGTTAAATGTGTCGCCGCCTTATGTACGGTCATTTTATTGACGACTCGGTGGCGCAGTTGCTAAGCTATTGAGGCGCCGGGGGTCTCGCGGGTTCGATTCCCGCGCGGGACAAGTATTTGAGTGACCCACAGATATTTGTGTCGGATCTGGGTGGTTGTCTCCCAAGGAGGACTGACGTCAGCCAGGCGGCCCGTCGTAAAAACCGGCCAAGTGCGATTCGGACTCGTACGTGAAGGGTTCCGCACCACAATAAAATCATGTCTGTCATGCGAGCCCCGCTTAAATATTTTTTAGTCTCATTTTTAGTATTTGTTGTTATAGCGGCAACAGAAATAAATCTTCTGTGAAAATTTCAACCGTCTAACTATTAATGGTTCATAGATACAGCTTGATGATAGACGGATAGACAGACAGCGGAGTCTTAGTAATAAGGTCCCGTTTTACCCTTAGGGTACAGAACCCTAGAACCATAACTAACGCCGCTTACAGCATAGTTCACATGTTTGTCGACCCCACCTAGGTGGGAAAGGGCAAGTCGATGCATGCATTTACGGTACATAAATGACGCTGTGCTGAGATCTGTAAAGTAAAAACAAACACAAAAATAACACCAAATTAAATAAAAAATTACGCTGTCTGCCAGAGTTATATTACTTATTACACAGTACCGCTACTGTGTAATAAGTAATATAACTGACAGACAGAAACTAACCCGACAGACGTCCTGTAAACACGACTGAAATCCGAATACAGCTTATAAATAAAAAAAATTAAAAAAATGTGGACCGAACTGTGAATCTAAACCATTCTCGAACCAACCGGAAGACATACAAAATTTCATTAAAATCGGTCCAGCCGTTTAGGAGGAGTTCATACCGGCAAATGTTGTTTTGCCATATAAATTATTTGTAGGGTAGAAAAAAATGTTTGGGGTTGACCACCTTCAACATTTAGGGGGATGAAAAATAAATGTTGTCCGATTCTCTACCCTGGCCGATATGCACACAAAATTTCACGAAAATCGGTCGAGCCTTCAATTACAAACACCGTGACAAGAGAATTTTATATATTAGATATAGTATTAAGCACGACGTGCATGCCCTTAGATGACACACCATAGTTAAACGCACGCATGAGCACATGCGTGGCCCTACCCACAGCGGAGGGCCCAAACCCGTGGGTTCTGGCTAGCCCACCGGTTCTGCGTCAGATGAAGCTTTAATAGTCACGGGACTGAAAGCAAAAACATCAGTTAATACAAGATACAAGACGACGTGCATAGATCTTGATAGATCTCAGTATATTGTCGCACGGCGAATTTAATGTAGTTATACCTCCGGGTCGAACGAGCCAGTTGGTGACACAAAAGCCTTCGTAATAACCCACGTCAAGCGCAGTCGACAGTAGCCAATCATCTTATTAGCCCAGAGGCAATACCTTTGATTCGGAGCGATGACTGCGATCCGTCTATAAATAGAGGGACACACCTTCCGAGTGAAGGTGTGTTTGCCTTGGGAGTAGATCGCGTTGTTGATACTTTTGATTCGACATATCGATAAAAAATATTCAATATTGGAAATCGTATCAATAACGATATGATTATTTGTAATTCGAATCTGACACAGTCATAGGTGTCATGTCAACTATTTAATACTTGTCATGTTATCAGATCGGGTTCATAGCGGAGCATGTGAAGATCAGTTTTTTTTCTGGCGGACAAATGTCGAATTTTTTAAACCTGAAAGACTTTTACCGATAAATAGAAAAATTTTTTGAGGTCGATATTGATTTTTTTATAAATATCGATATTTCTTTTCATTTTCGACATCCCTAGTTGTGTGGGACTGGTTTTCGTAAGTCGTTGTCAATGTAGCGCGGTAGCACTTTGCCGCGAGACGGGGCGGCGGCGCAAGTTCTGTACAGTGAATGTCACTGCGTGAAAACTGTTTTGGCCCTTTGAAACCCATCATCGGAAAACCCTAGATCGGGATCTAACGGCGGCAGATGGAGTTTTGCTCGGGGATTTTATGACGAAGCTGTCACATATACGGTACTAGCCACCCGCCCGGCTTCGCATGGGTGCAATGTATTTTACATATAAACCTTCCTCTTGAATCACTCTATCTAGTAAAAAAAAAACCGCATCAAGATCCGTTGCGTAGTTTTAAAGATCAAATCTAAGCATACATAGGGACAGACAGAGGGATGACTTTGTTTTGTAATATGTAGTGATGATTAGATGACTTCGTGGCGCAGTTGTAAAGGTATTGGTTTCGGCGTCGGGGTTTGTGCATTCGATTCCCACACGGGGTAACTATTTGTGTGACCCACAGATAATTGTTTCGCATCTGGGTGTTTGATCCGCACACATGCAGATCCGGGAAAATTGTTCGCGGGTCACATAAATACTTGTCCCGTGTGGGAATCGAACCCACAAACCCCGACGATGAAGCCAGCCGCTCTAGGACTTGCCGACGAGTCATCACGGGGGACAAATTTACTTTTAAAACTGATGTTTTGCCATCCATATATCAAGTCGCAATTAAGAATTTCTATCTATGAAAGGCTAAGACAACCACAGCGATCTCTCTCCTCCGAGCCTAGTCATACCTGTACTGTTATTCTTACCTCCGCTAAGCGGATATATAGTCGGGCCGTCCGGTCTGTGCAAACAATAAACACGACCCGTTAACCACGGCGGCATTCCACGAATGCCGCGAACCGGCGCAACCATAAAGAACATCTATGATAAAAATCCTTTTTTTTAATAGACAATCAAAGATAACCACTAAGCTAAACGCTATTTCCAAACCGGCGGACTTTTTCCTTTGCAGCAGACAGACAATTTAAAATATCTTTTTAAAAGGATAATTCGAACGAGATGTCGCTATTAGTATTTGAAATTTCAATATTTTAAGTGCAGAGACAGTGTTTTAGCAGTGAGTTCTCAAATCTGAGCACTTCTTATTTTTCCTACCCTGAATCATGTTGTTAATGGATTTGGATTTATTGATGGGTGGCAACTGGCAACTCATCTGCAACCCTGCGGGTGTTGCTAACATCCGTGGGCGGCGGTCATCGCTTAACTTCGGGTGAAGTGCCAGCTCGCTTGCCATTTTCCTACTTATAAAAAAAAATACAATTACAAATCGATATAATAATCAAAAAAGGAACGGCAATTAATAACACAGACCTTAGTAACAAAGTAGGAATGATAGAAGGTAAGTGTAGAGGTGTAGGTAGAGGGAAACCAATGATATTACAATTAAAAAAAATTTAAGATAAACTTTAAGTCGTATTGGAAGGTAAAGGCTTTTCAGAAGAGAAAAATGTAAGGAGTTACACAACAGAAGTAACATGGACGCAGCACCGATAAGAGCCTAGCTCTTAAATTAAGAAACAGAGAATAACGAAGAAGCTCGGACAAATCATTAAAATCTTAGACGTACACATAACAAATGAACACATCAATAACAGTACACATCATTCACGAATAGTAAAGACATACGTGCTTTACAAGCAACAAATTAAAAGTAACCTAATTTACATCAACAATTACTTTGGTAAGGTAACATATACAGCGTGTCTTTACAATCGCGACAATAAATGAACACACATACAGAGAATAACTTTTTAAAATTGTATTAGACATTTACATTCTTTAAACATCAATATTTACAGTTTTATTAAATTTTCCAAAACAAAGAGTTTTAGAACACTTACGTATAAGACTGTAATGTAAAGTTCATTTTTTCATCTTTATTTAAATAATAATTTTCGCATGCCAGATGTGGTAAACATGTGGACTATGTAAGGGAATAAATGATATTATTATTATTATTAAAGGTCACAAAGCATATGAATGGGTTGAATGAATTTAAAAGAGACAGAACATACTTTTAGAAGGAGAGGCTTGTAATGCGACGCTGTGGCAACGAATGAAAAAGTCTCGGAATGTATGAATCAGTCAGTTGTAATTGTATAGGATGTTACAAATTTTGTTTCATTTTTACTTAATTTGCTTGTTTGAAAAAATTATATTTTTTTTAACTATGGATTTTTTTACGTTAATATTTTTTTATGATTATTGGCAAGTAGCGTTAGACGTGTCTTCATTTATTGTCGCGATGGTAACGACACGTTGTATATTATATATTAAATTATTATACATTAACACAGTACAAATATTACTCAGAATGATTGTAAATTTGAAATGCATTCAATTCTGTTATAACTGGACAACATACGGTTAATGGGTGAATAACAATCAATATTTGTACGGCTTGTTACAACCCAAAATGTTTTATTGTTTTTACTCGCTCTACAAAAAGAATTTCGTGGAATTTTTATATGTAACTCAGATAATAGAGCGACTATTTTCAATATATTGAGATTTAGCGGTGGTAGGGCCACGCAGCAGCCTCGGCTGTTGCACGAATGGGCAGGCTCGTCCGGGTATGTACCACGACCTCACAGAAGACCGGCGTAAAGTAGTAGTGGTAGTAGTAAAGTATACTTTCGCGTTTCGTCTGGTGAGTGAGGTAGCCGAAGCCCAATTTCCAAAAAGGTTGTCAGCGCATCTGCAAACCCTCGGGTGTAGCAGATGTCCATGGGCGGCGGTATTCACTTAACATCAGGTGAACCATCTGCTCGATTGGGAACTTTTCCCATAAAAAAATCAATAAAGGGCGAATATATTGAGATAAATTGAATTTATAAGTTTCCTTTATAAAGATTCCAATTTATTAAAATGGTTTTTCTTACTTTGATAATTGGGAGAATGAGGGCAATTGTTATCTTTAAAATTTACATAACTTGTGATTTTTTTCTGAATACGTTCAATTTGGTTAATATGGCACTAATGTTTCAAACAGGAGATACGTATTCTAGCGTCCTACGTACCTAAGCATTATAGAGTATTTTTAAAGGAATCGTACTCTGAATTCCTTGCATTCCCTCCTAATAAATCCCACCGATTTGTATGCCTTGCAAACTTTAATTTAATAACGACTTATGAAAGGGACTCTTGAGTCCAAAAGTATCCCACGATCTCGAATAATATTAACTTCTTGGACAATGGTCTTATTTAATTTTAACAATGTCGACATTTAATACCATACTGTTTCTACGACACCAGTCTTGGATTGAGTTTAGGTCTAATTGTAGTTTTAATTCGTAATCGCTAACTTTAATGCGTATATACAGTTTTAAATCATCAGCGTAAAGTGAACACTTGCTATATTTGATGCATTCCGTGATATCGTTAATAGATACCAAAAATAATATTGGTCCTAGGTGCTATCCTTGTGGAACCCCTGACTATGAAAAATAAAATTAAAACTTATTCAGAAAAACATAATATATACAAGTCACTGATTATACTAGTTACCCTCGGTTTTTCTGGTATTATAATCGATTCCTCGGTTCAAGAGTAGTTTTGAAGCACACATTCCCAACGTATACGTACCGATAACATTAGCGAAAACCACTACTAACTATCTCTTTGCAAAAACTGTCGATCGCTTGCGCAGCGGTTGAGTGAAAGGAGGACAAACTCTCGGCTCTTCGTAAAAAAAACGTAAACACACACGTATTTTTGTATGGAACGGGTTGAGTAGTAAGTCCCAACGACCACTACCATCCAGAAAGATATATTGAAGTCTCACTGCAAGATAACATTATACTGAGTTGTAAGGACGTTTTACGTAGACAAACAGTTTCTTAATACTATAAAATTTTGTACTACTTAGTTGATTTTATATAGAGTTACTTTGTGGTAGGACTACGCAGCAGCTTCTATTGTGGGACAAATAAGCAGACTAGTCCAGGGAATATATATTATGCAGATATCACGGCTTCGCCTTTGGGAGTACCTCACTCAACCGAGTCATTTTAGGGTTCCGTACGCAAATAGTATTTAACTCACACAGAATTAATTTGGGTTCTCACATAGCCAGCTTTATATCGGTATTTTGATTGAATGTGGTGGGTTCGAAACTAGCAGAAAACCAAACAAATCATACGACTGATTCTCTCAAATTTTTCGTTTCCCTCTTGACAAAATTATGAAGTCCACGAAAATCGAGTCCTAGGCATATTTTTTTTTACCATAAATTGATAAAGTTCTTTAAGCTAGGTAGCTTAAGGAGGTTCTTTGCCAGGATAGGAAGTAATTTAAAAACTGAAAAAATTTTACAAGGAAATTAATATGTTCGTAAGTTACCACCGGTTCGGAAAGCAGTTTCTGTTGAGAAGAAACCGGCAAGAAACTCAACAGTTGCTCTTTTTTAAAAGGTCACTTTACAATATAATTGTTACAGGTATAATAGTCTTGTTTTAGCCTACGTGAGTATCAACAGAATACCATAATGCATGAACAATGTAATCCAAAATAAAATAAAACATGAAATACTATAAGTAAATATATATCATTTATTTGTCATAAATAAATATTTGGTACCTATACAGCGTGTCGTTACCATCGCGACAATAAATGAACACACGTCTAACGCTACTTGCCAATAATCATAAAAAAATATTAACGTTAAACAAAATCCATAATTAAAAAAAATATATTTTTCAAACAAACTAATTAAGTAAAAAAGAAACAAAATTTGTATTATCCTATACTACTCGCGCCACAGCGTCGCATTACAAGCTTCTCCTTCTAACAGTATGTTTTGTCTCTTTTAAATTCATTCAACCCATTCATATGCTTTGTGACCTTTACAAATGAACTTTACGTTACAGTTTTATACGTAAGGGGTGTTCTAAAATTGTTTGTTTTGGAAAATTTAATAACTGGGTTAATATTGATGTTTAAAGAATGTAAATGTTTAATACAATTTTAAAAAGTTATCCTCTATATGTGTGTTCATTTATTGTCGCGGTGGTAACGACACGCTGTATAATATGACAATACACACGTTCAGGAGACCCAAGATTTCAACAAGTAGTAATCATTATTTGGGTGTTTCGTGTATGAAAACAATTTTCTTCTTTCTTCCTCCTGCCCTACCTAGGTGGACAACATTTGAATCACGTTGCAAGCGGTTGCTAGGTTTTTTACGACCGGCCGCGTGTCAACCCTGTCAACCTTGTCTTTTTCAACACTTTCTGTGGGTCACACAAATACTTGTCTCTTGTGGGAATCGAACCCACGAGGCCAGGCGCCGAATCCTAAGGCTTAACGACTGCGCCACCGAGTCAACGTGTAGTGAAAACAATAGAAACAAAAAGAAAAAGAAAAAGATAATAATTATATCTCTGTCACATCTTTCGTATTATTTTATGGGCAGGGTAATAAACTATTTCAGCTTATTTTTTGTCATAGTTCAGCTAAGGCACTTTTACGCATTGCGAATATCTGCCCCATAATACTTTTATCACACTAACGCTACAATAAAGATTTGAAAATATAATTTCAAAACTGACGGTTCACCTGATGTAAATAATAACCGCCGCCCATGGACATTTGTAACACCCGTATGGTTGCAAATGCGTTGCCGCCTTTGAATAAAGTGGGCCCCGGCTACCTCACTCACCAGACGAAACGCAGAAGTGTAACACTTCTACTTTACGGTCTCCTGTGAGGTCGTGGTAATTACCCGGACGGACCTGCCCATTCGTGCAACAGTAAAAACTGTTGCGTGGCCCTACCACAGTTAAACGGGATACATGAAATGGAACGAAAAATCTCTAAGCAGATCTGTTCAGATTCTTTTCTCTAATAGAATTAATTTTTGTGGTCTCATACCGTCCTCATTCAATGAAACTGTAGTCTTCAATAAATCGCACATTCCTCGCAATTAGACGAAGGAATTTTCTTCATCATGGAAGCAAACTTGTTGCCTGGAATGCGTCTAGATCTAAGAAATGTACATACCAATCAATTACACAAATTACCTTTACGAAGAGGCCGACACTAATATTTCGTCTGGGCGCGAAACCAGAAGACGCTGGTTAGAATCCCGTAGCGCCGAAAGTTTTGTTCATTTATCTACAAAAACCGGCCAAGTGCGAGTCGGACTCGCGCAGGAAGGGTTCTCCGTACCATTGTCTATAAAAACTGATCATTCATCATCATCAAACTGTTGTATAGGAGCCCCACTTAAATATTTTTTTATTCCGTTTTTTAGTATTAGTTATAGCGGCAACAGAAATACATCATCTGCGAAAATTTCTAATGTCTAACTATGAATGTTCATGAGATACAGCCTCAGACGGAGAGACAGACAGAGAGCGGAGTCTTAGTAATAGGGTCCCGTTTTACACTTTGGGAACGGAACCCTGGGTCAACTAGGTCTTTGGTACCGAAGTCTACCATTTGAAGCTGTTTCATTTTATTCAGCTAGCTATTGTAGGGGAAAAATTGAATTTCAAGTATATACGTAGGCCACTGCCGTGCCGTTCCTGTGTTCGTTGTTATCGGCAATTATGTATACAACGATCGGATGGGTTTGAACCCGCGACCTTGGCACTGGCAACGACAACGGGCCGAGCGGAACTGGCGACAATTGCACTTCTAGCGTATACGGGAGTGGCCGCTTACAGCAGGCGAGTATATGCCGTCATTAAGTGCACGTTTATCGAGTTACTGACTAGGGTATTGGCTTTTATGTTTTTTTTCATGAGGTTGTCAAGCGACCGGGTGATTCACCTGATGTTAAATGAATACCGCCGCCCGTGAACATCTACAATAACTGACGGCCTCACTCACCAGACGAATCGCGATAGTGTAATACTTCCATTTTTTTTTTGAAATTTCACGCCGCTCTTCTGTTGTTTTTTTCGTCAGGACGTACCACTGTTGGCCTTAGGGGCCTTTACAGATCCGCCGGATTTGAGGTGGGCGGGCGCTCGGGGCGCCTAGCCTGAACGTCGGGTGCCGGTCTTCCGTGGATCAGTTTATATATTACTCAGACAAACCTGTGCAATCAAATCAAAAAAAAAAAAAAACCATCGCGTGCAACAGTAAAAGCTGCTTGCGTGGCTCTCTAACAGCTCAGTATTCAATATGGGCCTGTTTTAAACTCTTATTTAACGTCATAAACTACCAACGGTTGACTAAATTAGACCTGTCCGCTGAAGAACCGACAAGAAACTACGTTCTTGATGTTTTTAGAGTTCCGTACCCGAGGGGTAAACCTATACTGTACTATTTTCTTCTATTTCTATTACTAAGACCCCGCTGTCTATCTTTCTCTGTCTGTCTGTCACCAGGCTGCAACTCATGAACCATCATAGTTAGACAGTTGAAATTCTTACAGATTATGTATTTCTGTTGCCACTACAACAACAAATACTAAAAAAGGAATAAAAAATAATTAAGTGGGGCTTCCATATAATAGACATGTTTTATTTTGAGGTATATTGTAGGTAATGGTACATATTTTGAATTAAATTTAAATTTAAATTAATACATTAGCATAAATATCATATTTTAAATAAATTAACATTATAATTATAGTTATAAATAAACACATTAATTACAGTATATTAATGTGTTTATTTATAACTATAATTACCCTCCTTTGGGTTACGCAGTCGGGTAAGTTGGCGCTTCCGGCTCTTTGGCTAATTTGTATTTGTATAAATGATGTTACGCTTTCAGTCCTTAGACCATTAAAGCTTAATCGAACGCAGAACCGGTGGGCTAGCCAGAACCCACGGGTTTGGTCCCGCCGCTGTGGGTAGGGCCGCGCTTGTACTCATGCGTGCGTTTAACTATGGTGTGTCACCTAATGGCCATCGAGGTGGCGGTTCGGGCCGGGACCGTGATGGCCGTCAACTTAAGCTAATTTTTTTAACAGGTAAACAAATATTGACAAAAAATGTTAATAATGCAAGAATGCCAGTGACGTTGTATCAAATAAAAGTTGATTATTGATATAGTTGATACGCAAACCATGAGGACTGTATGATAAAATATTGCATTATTTAACGTAATTTTGTTTGAAATACTTTAAGATTCAATATCACCGTAATCAGATTCATCTACTACCGGCCGAGCACAACTAGTTCCCGATAAAGTTATCACTTACACGTATTTTACCATGTTATCTTAATGAGCGTATTATAGGAGAACTAATTTCATCAGATAACGCTCGTGACGCCATCACTCTGCAAATTAACTTTGCAGCGCAGACCAAAACTCGGCAAAACACTCCCACGTGCGAAAGTAGCTTCTAAGTTTTTCGTGGCGCTAGTCGTTCTATACCAATGGTTCTCAAAGTAGGGCGGTACCGCCCCCCAGTGGTCGCTGTGGCTATCTGAGGGGGCGATGAAACTAAACAATGTAAGGGCGCTAAATAAAAATCAGTAGGCGGTAGAAAGTATAACAGCACGTCGAAAAACAGTTGCGGCGAGCACTTTTCAAACATTTCACTAATTCAAAGAGAAGTTCATTAATCAGTCTATTACTGAAAAAAATTTGCAGTTGAAAATTTTCCGGGCGTTGGAAAGTAAAAAAAGTAAAGTTTAAGAAACTCTGCAAACAGCCAATTCTTGATCGGTATCTGACTGAAATATCCGATAGCTTTAAGTAAACATAAGAAAATAAAACCGTCGCTTTTGAGGGTCGGTGGGCGTGCGCGCGCATCGTAAAAATTTTACCGTCATAATTTTTTCGAAACGCTGCAAAGGAGCTATAACTTTATGTATATATAGAGCCGTGATAATATAATCAAGGAAACTTAATTCGATCCCAATGAAATTGCTAATTTTAAGTGTCGACTTATAACGTGACAGGAAACCTTCATATTTTGAAATATTTACCGACAATAAATATTTCGAACACGTGTAAAGTCCGCCTATCCGCAGTGGGGTAGCGTGGTGGACTATGCCCTCCGTATAGAGGCCCACTCTGTACAAAGCGACTGTACTCAGTAGTGGGACAAACAGACTGTTACTATTACATTATTTTACCATGTATGTATGTGTCTGTCACGCCATCACATTTTAAAATAAAAAATAATTAAATAATACAGTGGTGGTCGTATAATTAGTAACGCTACCAACGGTCCTTGACATTATGTTTATTTTTATTTTGAAATTAGACAATAAATAGGACAACAAAATGTCCAACGATTTATCATTTATTAGAAAAACAATATAAATCCCATTACACAAGCGCAGTTTCAATATCACACTACGGACAAACATTGAAATCAGTTTTAAGATATAAACAATAATGGTTAACTAATTAGAAACAACAACAAAGAAGTATAAAAAACGATACTTTTTTCAGTACCTATTAGTAATTAGTATTGTTATTAACGAAATAGCTAATATTTCGTGGTTTATCCCTTATTTTCAATAACAGCACTACAACAGCGTGACATTGATTCAATCAATTTCATACATTTTTCTAGGGGGATTGAATTCCATGCTTCAACAAATGCTTCATATAGTTCGTTTTGACTTCGTTACGTTTGTTTGAGACTTTTTTTAACAATATACCAGAGCTTTTCTATCGGGTTTAGATACGGACTATTTGCTGGCTAGTCAAAAACTGATATACGCTGTTCGCTTAGGAAACATTTGACGCTATTGGCCGTGTGTTTAAGGTCATTTTCATGTTGAAAGATCCAGGTTACGGGCAAATGATCGTCCCAATAGGGAAACATTGTGAGCTCTAAGATATTTATCATTCAGATAATCTTCCGAACGGGTCCAACAACACATGCGGAAAAACACCATCAAACTTCAATGTTACCGTCACCGATACTATACTATACATAGCGTTTTCCGTCAGAATGTACCATATTTACTTTTGTTTCATCTGAAAATAATACTTTTTTCTATTCTCCTGCCGTCCAATTAACGTTAAATTCTTGGCGAATAATAATCGCTTTTCTCAGTGTTGCTTGGTAAGAAGCGTTACCTTTCGAGAGATTCTTCCAAACAATTTAGGTTCCACTATCTTCGGCGTATAAGTCTTGAACGGATGTTTCTCGGGTCATCAGGCGAAAAACTTCATTTTTAATCTGGTTGGATCCTTTACTTGGTCTTTTTTAGCAATACGAAAGATTAAAGTATCTTCTCTGGGGGAGGATTTTCTTGGCCGAACCTTTCTAAGAATATTTTCAACAGTCCCATGTGTTTTATAATGATCAATTGCATTAAAAACTTTCTTAACAGGACAATTTAAATGCTCAGCTATTCTTCTGTACGCCCACTTATGATCTACACGTAAATTAAGAATTCTTTGCCTAGTTGACGTGTCACAACTTTTTGCCCATTTTGAACAGAATGAAATTCAGATATAATTCTGAATTGCCGATAAAATAATAAAAGTCCAAGAAAGAAATGTTATTCTCCAATTTCAAAAAAAGAACGAGCTATGGATGTTTTTTTAAAATGTTTCTAGTTAGGCGTCCAAGCGGCCAATAACAGAAAATAAACTCCTACATGTGTTAGACTCCTTTAGTAATTAAAAGTAAGGTATATTATATATTTTATGCATTTAATGAGTTTTTTATTTGGGTGGCTATATTATTGCAATTATTGAATGTATATATTTTTAACGAAAAGTTGTACGTTGAAGTTACTTAATACTTTCTTTATTGATAAGAAGTGTTTCTAATTTATTTTTTTAAAGTGACTAAAGTATCCCCAGTATACTGGGAAACCGTTTTTAAATTCCAAAATGACTTATTTATTTTTAACTTAACCGTCATCTGTCACGATGTCAAAGAAGTTTAACTTCAACCGCGTGTAAAGGTTACATGCACTCATTGGTCTAGACACGTTTCGACGTGTACATAACCGTTTAATGTGGTCTAAATTTTTTTTTATTTAGTACTGACCAGCACTTGACTGTCATCCCACCTCCTTCCTTAAAGGAGAAAAAAACGTGTAGCGAATAAAGGCGGCCGCTAGGGCGTCGACATCCGATACACTGCGCAGCCCCATGGTTCTAAGCAGATACCGATCTAATGAGGGTCCAATGCAGTCGACTTCGTGAAGGGGCGGGATCCAGACGAAAAACGGCCGTATCTTCCTCACTACGATGGGTGTAAGATAAAGGCGTTCATCGCGCGGGAGTCGACTTCACGGCGTCATGAAGGCTATATCAATCAAACCACCGAGGCTTTCGTTAAGTTTCATACGGTTCTCGAGGGGCAGCTTCGTATTGGCCAGCGCAGTGTAACAGAAACCTTATCCCCCCCCCCCCCCCCCCCATGGCAGCGGTACTTTTCATTTATGCGCAAAGCTCATATTTCTGACGGCTGTGCTAATTCAGCAAAACCTCATTTTTACACCGGCTGATTTCAAATTGCGATCCACGTCTCGTACGTTTCGTAAAGCTCAGAAACTTTACTTTAATATTAGTCTCGGCACAAATATCAGGCAATTAAAACTTTCAAATGTCGCGATTGTCAAACGACCCGAATGGCGTAGTGGCTAATGTAGCTCCTGCGCTAGAGGGTGTGAAAAATATTGTGAGATGTACATTGTGTTTTTCTACTGTCTGGGTGTTTATTGTATATGTATAGTATGTATTTATTTACAAAAGAAAGATGTTTAAGTGCGTTTATCATTTATCTAGTACCCAAAGTATAAGCGTTGTTTAGTTCGGGACTAAAGAACGTAGTGTAATAATGTGTTCTAAAATATTAAAAAAAAAAAATACATAATATGAAGTTGTACATCGTCTCATAGTAAAACAGATTACGTTTAAATATTTGATTCATTTTTATTGGTGTAGTCCTGTTTATACTCAATACCGACGCAATGGATATACTTCTGCGATTCGTCTGCTAAGTGAGGTAGCCGGGGCCACATTTATTGAAAGGTGGCAACGCATTTGTAAACATTGGATGTTGCAAATTTCCATGGGGCGGCAGTTATCACTTAACATCTTGCCATCTTCATACATAAAAAAATAGAAGATTTATATATTGCACGTGAACGATATTGACAGATCAATTCTTTTGTTTTATACCAATACATACAACATTAATATACAAAATGAATTCATTCAATCTCTAACTGTGGTAATAAATGCGTCAGGATTCACATCCTGATGTAATGTTTGTAATTAATGTAAAAAAAAACTGATTAATTACTTATTATAATAATATGTGTCAATGCAAGCCGTGATAGCTCAGCGTCTGGGCGCTCGCCTTTAATTCAATTTACTCGAGCAACCTGAATTCGATCCCCGGTGCCAGCACCAATGAAATTGCTCAGCGGTGAAGGAAAATATTGTGAGGGAACTTCGAAAAACATGTGAAGTCCGCCAATCCGCAGTGGGGTCGCGTGGTGGACTATGATACCCACTGATACCCTCTTAACAGAAGAGGTTTTTGCCAAAACAGTGATGTGACACTAGGTTACTTTACTATGTCAATACAATCAAACATACTTTCCGACGTATCCACTGATTCCAGCCGTTTAAGTAATAATAAAAAACGAGTCAGAGACGACACTATCATAGCGACTGCCGCCTACAGACGTTTATCTTTTTTTTTCACATTAACGCGAAACAAACTGCGATAAAATATAAATAAAAAAAGTTATTAACAATGGCTGAATATGAACAATTAGTCAATGTCAGATGCATTAATTTTACCGTCATCGAAATCTATCTACAAACTGATAGGATCATGAATGTCTTCTTAGGTAGAATAACATCATAATTATGGGCAAAATATTTAGCGGGTGCGTTTGGCGGAGGCGGAAGCCCATATAGATTCACCCCATTTCTTCAATTATATGGTATGGGTCTCGGTGGCGTAGTTGCTAAAGTAATGGCTTTTCCGCCGGGGGTCGTGGGTTCGATTCCCACACGGGACGAGTGACACACAGATAATTGTTCCGGACCCGGCCTGGATGTGTAGAGTGATTCAAGAGGATATATCATATAAACCTTTCCCTTTACTCACTCTATCTAGTAAAAACCGCATCAAGATCCGTTGCGTAGTTTTAAAGATTTGCGCATAGGGACAGACAGACAGCGGGACGACTTTGTTTCATACTATGTAGTGATACATTGCACCCGTGCGAGGCCGGGGCGGGTCGCTAGTATATGCATAAGAAGCTTTCCGTCCCTTGACATAGCTCGGTGCTTGGCGTCTCTAGTGTTGCGGTCATCTGGCAAACCGCTTGCGCGTTTATAATTTGTTTTTATTAAAAAAAAAAAACCCTTCCAAGTATTAGTCGGTCACGAAGAGTTCCCGTCTCAATCATGTCTGTTGTATGGGAGACCCATTTAAATATTTTTAAAATTCTGTCTTTTTGTGTTTGTGGTTATACCTGTGATAATTTCAACTAACTATCACGTTTCACGAGATACAGACTAGAGACAGACGCACAGACAAACAGACTGATAGACAGACAAACAGACAGCAGAGTCTTAGTAACAGGGTCCCGTTTTACCCTTTTGGAACGGAACCCCTAAAAAAGCACTAAATGACATGAAAACAAATTTTGATGAACAAATTTTTCAAAATTCGCCCATGCCGAACTCATCTGGCGACACATTAAGCGCGAGCTTTTTCGATATCAAATGTGCTGTGATTTTTATGTCTGCGGTTTTTTTTTTCTTCAAACACGTTTCAGAAATCTTTACATGCATTATCATTGCGGCGATCTAAATAAAAAAAGGAGTAATGCATGATTTTAGAGAGATTTAGGGAGCAGAACGGTGTGTTTTACACCCGTGATTGATACATAAAAATAACTTTATTTATTTTATTACCCACACATAATTATTCATTATAAATGTCCGGTATATCAAAACATCTTACACAACTTATGCTTGCCGTAATCAATCCTTTAATGGGGTTATTATTGGAACACATACAAGATTCATGTAAGTCACAATTAATTGTTGCATCATGTTTTGATGGCAAAACTCTCCGCACCTAATATTAATGATTAATAATAATTATTGTTAATTGATACATCGAACTTTGATAAATATGATTCGTAAGTGCCGTTTCTTCTGTTACAAGCCCGTATTAGAGCATGTTCATATATTGACGGAACGGTTTGACGGTGGGAGGGCGATGCAAGTCTTAGTCGTGGCACGAATGGGCAAACCGGGGAGTAGCCCTTCGGGAGGGCCACGCAAACAGTCTTCGCTGTTGCACGAATGGGCAGGTCCGACAGGGGAAGTACCGCGACCACACTAAAGACCTGCGTGAAGTGGAAGAGGTATACTTCTGCGTTTCGCTTGGTGAGATAGGTAGCCGGGGCCCACATTATTCAAAGGTGGCAACTCATCTGCGACCCTACGGGTGCTGCAAATGTCTACAGGCGGTATCCTAAAGTAAGGGCAATATTTAAAAAACAAAAGAAAAAATAATAAAATAAAATTAGTGGAAAACGCAGCAAGCAAGCAACAACGCGAGTTTTACGAGCCCAATTTTATCGAAGTAAAACTTCTTTAGGCGCGACTGAGGGCAATGAATGACAATGGATCGGAAAAGCGTTACGTTTTATGCGCGTTTAAAATGCATCTGATTTTTTAAATATTGACGCTGTATTTATGCATGTATCTGAAGCATACATTTAAAATTTAAACTTCCAGAATCCACGTCCTATGGGTAACTAGATCATACACAGGTTATATTTATTATTAAGTGCTCAGTGGTGAAGGAAAACCTGCGTGTTTTCGAAATGATAACAAAAAAAATATACAATATCGATTGCATTGTTATGTCAAGTTATACTATATTGCCACTAAAGTAACTTTAAAAAAAATTATTTCGGAGACATGTAAACTCTGCCAGTTCGCAGTGGGGTCGCGTGTAATAATTACCCTCATAATCTCTGTGCAGGAGATCTGTGTCCAGCAGTGGGACTTGTGTTGGCTGTCACTTTACTATACTAACAAGTTTTCCTTTATCTGTACAGTTAACACTAGGCAGTAATTATACTTACTCAGTTTTAATTCGATACTTAACAATTATACTCCTTTTACTTAACATAAAAAGATTAGCGAACTTTAGGAAATACAATTACATACATTTAAGAGTAAACCTATGTGTCAATTTTTATTTCGCCTCCATATTTCATGCTTTAGATACAAAGTTAATAATTACAATACAAAGTTTCATTGAATTTCAACAAAAGCGATTCACTTCGTCATTTATCATACATACGAACAGCTAAGGAATGGAACAACCTGCCGGCGTCCGTCTTTCCGTCGGATTACAACGTAGACGTCTTCAAGGCAAGGGCGAATAGGCTTTTCACTGAGCTAGCGCGCTTACCATCAACGGCTGCATCCCCATTTACCATCAGGTGGGATGGCAGTCGAGTGCTGGCCGGTTTTGAATTAAAAAAAAATACGGAATAGAGAAATTCAAGAAAGTCGACAAACTTTGATGGGCGTACAAATTGGTCTCAAGATGACGGCTGCATAGTCGGAGGCCGCGTAGGCTATGTTTAGTTGAACGGAGAACACAATATAGTCCTTAGCTTTTGCACTTTTGCGGCGTATATGTTTTGTTTGAAGGTGACAAACGAGCTGGCGGTTCACCTCGCGTTAAGTGATGTAAGCCACCTATGGACGTCGACAACGTCAGTGGGATCGCATTTAAGTCGCCTACCCAAAATAAAGTGGGCCCCGGCTACCTCACTGACCAGACGAAACGCAGAAGTATGACACTTCAATTGACAAAAGCACAATAAATGATCATAGCATAGTCTACGTTGGGTATTTAATAATGATCAACACAGGCGTGTGGCTTTAGAAAAACAAACTCACGCAGTCTTCTGATCTCTCTTTCAATGTGAATCCGTAGGTTTGCAATTTTTTTCGACCTTAACACATCCTTCTTCGCACTTTAACTATTTGGGAATTTTGTTAGGTTAGATTAGGCTCGAAACACGCATCAACACGGATATTTTTTGGAACAATGGTGGCATTGTGATGATTACCTGATGTTGATAGATAGTTCATTTTTATTTATTGTACTTTGAGGTATTTATTTAAAAAAATAATAATAAATTTATAGAAAGTGAAAACTTATGCGTTGAAAGAGAGACAAATTATTTGGCAAGTGACAGATGACAGACAGGAGTGACGTCATCGCAATTGTACATCCGTTTTCACGCGAAAATTTAAATCATCAATTTGAAACCGCATTTTTTACAATAAATTACAGTATTTTAATTTTTTAATATGCTAGTGGTCTATTCTACATGAAATCCAATCGAATAAACCCAAAAACGAAAATATTGCATCTTCCCTATTCCTCAGTTTTTGGCTTTCATTACAAACCTTAAGTATTATACACTAATACTCGGTACATATAAGTACGTGAACTGAGTATTAGTAAGTACTGACAATAAGTTCATGTACTGAGTGGAATACTTAGGTTGTAGCATATAATCCATAACTAATATTAATCCAATACTAATATTATAAATGCGAAAGTAACTTTATCTGTCTATCTGTCTCGCTTTTACTCCAAAACTACTGAACCGATTTAAATGAAATTCGGTACACAGTCTGATAAAGGACATAGGCTATTTTTAATGGAAAAAACGCAAGCTAAGCCGCGGGCGAAAAGCTAGTTTCAGTATAAACATAGCACGTAACTGCATATTTGTATTATATATTATATATAACTATCGCTCGTCAACTTGGTTATTCAAACATGTGATATTTTTGTTAAACTATTACAAGTTTTGTTTGAAATTGGATAATGCGTTGTTGTTGTTTATACACCGCGGTTAAGTTTTGTTTGGTTAATGACTGCTATCTTAATGGGGTCGAGTTGTGGTAGGATAAACGGCCCAAATATTTAATGACCCTGTGCTACGTACGTAGGAAAATTTTCAAAAATTACGCTAAAAAACAGATAATGGTGACGATCTTCTGAATAGAAAAGAGATGGGTAAAGAAGGGCACGGGCTCCTCGTAATTTTTTATGTGAGAAGGTGGCAAGGGAGCTGTCGATTCATCAGATATTAATTATCAACCGCAGTCCAAAGACACTTTTTAAATATACTTACGTTTAATAGGGCAAATCTTAAATTTAAATTGGACACAATTAAATCCGCAAGAATGGATTCGCATTTTAATACAGTACAGTGTACGCAATTTCAGGAGATTATTGTGAAAAACAGCAGAAATAAAAAATATGTTCGCGTGGCATTAGAAATAGGCCGTGATAGATCAAGATCCGAGAGCTTTTAGTTTGTGAGTGAGGTAGCCGGGGCAGAATTTATTAAAATGTGGCAACGCTTCTGCAACTCTACGGGTGTTGCAAATGTCAATAGGCGGCGGCTATCAATTAACATCAGGAGAACCGCCAGGTCGTTTACCACTTTCTCACATTAAAAAAAAAGTCTCTGAACATTAGCCCCATGTGTGCCCTTTCCTTATAAAAATAAATTATCCCTTCTTTATAAAAATATGTATATCTACATAAGATTAATTAAAAAAGCATTAAATTAACTTTAATATATCCTTATGGACAATGCTGCCAACCAAATATTATATACCTACCCATATCTATTTGATTCATATATAAAAAGTAAAGTATCAGCCTATACATGTCCCACTGCTAGGCAAAGGCCTCCTCTATACAGAGTGTATCAGGGCATAGTCCACCACGCGGCCCCACTGCGGATTGGCGGACTTCACATATCTTCGAAATATTTTTTTTTGTTATTATTTCGATAATATGCAGGTTTCCTCACGATGTTTTCGTTCACCGCTAAACACGTGATAATTCAGCACTTAAAATTGACAATTTCATTGGTGCTGGCACCGGGGATCGAACACAGGCTGCTCGAGTATATTAAATAAAAGGTGAGCGCCCGGGCACCAAGCTAACACGGCTCCATTCGGATTCTTAAATAATTTGCATAAAATTACTTTCACACACACATATAAACACAATTTCACTTTTATTCATAGACTGAAGACTGTAAAAGTTTCAAATACACCAAAACTAGATAAATATTTAAAAAACAAATTATTGCCATATATATAACATAATATAACAATCATAATACTTATTTATTTTCCATATCTCTTTATTCTACTGTAATTGCTCAATAATCAATTATTTGATTGCATTGATATTATTAAAGTAGGTACTTAAAAAAATCCCAACATGACCCACCCCATGCAGATTAGACAGGTATACTATATTCCAAGAAACTAAAAAAACTATTATCATTTGCCACAAAACTGAGATTTGTAATGGTAATGAGTATCATTGAATATTTTCCATTTAATTACACAACAATAATTTTAAAACCAAATAATAGCTTAGCAATAACAAAGGTCGAAATCAAATGAACCCTTGGCCCATGTTTATGTAAACGCTCTATTTCTTAATACAGTAAATGCAATATACACTGAATATCAGTGTGGTTTTAGAGAATAATGAATTTAAGGCCCATTTACACGATGCCATTTTCTTGTACATACAAGAGCAATAATTGAATGCAATAAGTTGCACGCAATAATTGACCATCAAGAATTGTAAGCAACAGTTTACACGCAGATATAGTAAAAAAAATTGAATGCGATTATTGTATGCAAGTCTTGACAGGAAATAATTGCAAAGGCCTTTTGTTTACACCAATGCAATTATGTTTAGGCGATTATTGCTTTCAAGTTTTGGCTTGTATGTGCGTGTACAATTTATTGGCGTGTTGCTTCAAGTATTGCACGTATTTGCGTTGACAAATTTTTCATGCAATTGTTGAACGTTTTACAAAGGGCTGTTTTTTTAAAAAAATGGCTTAATAATAAGTGTTCAAGTTAGATTATGCCGATTAAATATATTTCATTGAGATTTATTTATTATGATCCATATATTATTTCCTTTAGATTAGACCTTTTCTCAATATTTCTATCCTCAAAAGAACAGCAATGATTGAATACCCTCACTCATTGCACAAATTTTTGCCAAGGAAGAGAGAATGCAATTGAATACAAGAATTGCTTAAGAAATTATTGTGTGTGCCGTTTACACCAAGGAAAGTTTTGAAACAAAACTTGAAGCATGTTTTGTTCAACAGACAAGAATGTTATGTGCTGTTTAGACCATGCAACTCATTTATTGCTTCAATTTAATTGTATACTACAGGCAAGAAACTTGCACCGTGTAAATGGGCCTTTAATATTGACCGGATCATACCAGTATTGCATCAGTTATGCCCATATAGCCCAATCCAATGAATTGTGTAATTATCATCTGAGGACAATTCAAAATTGCTACATATCTCTCTAGCTATAGACACACATTATCAATATGATAATAAAGCCAATTCAACGTTAAAATGTAAGATCAAGAAAAGATCATGGTGGAATGCTAAAAAGCAGTTGTTGTTGTACTGTAACGTTAAATAATATTGCATAAACATTGACACCAATATTTTATGACATATCATTTTAAGTATACAAGTTATTTTCTTGTTGTTTTACACGTACTCTTATTGTTTTATAAGTACTCTATGGTTATATGGTTATTTAATTAAATATCTCACACCTTTGTCATATATGTATTCCTCACACATTAAACAATTAACCAAATGCTTATTTGTATTTTAACGCAGGTTTATTCTTATCTGAACCAAATTAGATAGCAAAGAAAATCTATGCCTTTAACCAAATAATGCATATAGTCATTACTGACACAATTTTCAACTATTATTGAGATTATTGGTGTGCGTATTGACCTTAGTTTTTCTAAAAATTAATAAATTTATTGAATGAACACAAACCATATAAGAATTTAAGTAGACCCCTTAAGTGTCAATTTAGAATTTTTTAAATCTAAGGAGTATGTGAGTTTAAATATAGGTACCTAAATAAATTTAAAAAGTTCATGTTTTTTATTAATGATCAGTTTTGTAACTCTCTTGGCAGAATGTTTAAGTTAAAAAGTCACTTTAATTACACTTCCCAAAGTAAACTTAGCACCTTTTAACTAAAGACATCTTCAGTTAAAATTGACATCTTACAAATAAGTAGGTACTAATTTTTGAAAAACTCATTTGAATATTTGAAATAAGAATACATACGTTTATTTCTTTAAATTAAAGTATTTGGGTAAAGTAACTAAGTAAATAAATACATTGCTTGAATTACATTGGACTTAAAAACAATGCATGTAATAAATGATTTGTTATTTCAAATTAAATATTATTATTGCATAAGTATAAATCCTACCATTTAATAAGCATGTAATATTACACATTACTAAGGTGAAATTGGACACACTTAAACGCTGTGCAATATATGTCCCCCATACTTTTAGTTATTATTATTAAATTAGAAATTGTTCAAGCCCAGAAAACTTAAAACATTAATATTAAAATAATATTGAGAGATTTACATGTGTAAATAACAGATCAAAATAAAACTGTTGCTATAATTTTCAGATACTCTCATATTCTTTTTGCAACATGAGTAAAAAAATTAAAACATCACAATGCACAATTTTCTAACAATTAAATTTCAGATGTTACATTGGACAAAACATTAGCAGATTGAGAATAGATAAAACTTGACGCAATCTTAATATTTTAGAGGTACAATCTTTATTTAAATAAGTTTAAATAAAAATGTATCTACTAGTGTTATCTATGCTAATTGCAACATGCTCGAGATGTGAATTTATGTGTCGTTTAGATTTTTTTGCTCAAAGCAGGATTAATTGCCACTTCTGCTCTTTAATCTGCGAAGTATTTAAATTGCGAACTGACATAGGAAAGTTTATGTCTCGAACAGAGTTGTTGTTTTTGTGGAGTTTTATCTAGATATCTGTTGTAGGAACTCATTGGAGCTTTCTAGAAATGTCTTTACGGAGTACTCACTGTATTAAGCAGCTGCTAGCAGCCGGCACTGAAGAACAGGATCCAGATAGGCAAACCCTGGCGCTGGCGATGCGACCAGCCGCTCTGGCCTTCAGGCATCCGTCACAACATAAAAAAAACACTCAACTCCGCCGTTTGCTTTCACGCACGGAATGCACTGGATAACTAGACACAACTATTAGACAAACAAAATAGTGAAAACTCGCACTGTACAAACATTTCAAAGCATAGCACTATATTCGGCGGCACCGTGTCGAAACTCCCTTCGGAGCACTAACCCATATTCGAGCACCGTATTACTGTGTAATGAACGAAATTATTACCAATTTACGGCACCGCGCACGACGTCCGTTCGCCGCGAGAAAATATAAGTAAAACGTTTTTCGAAAGCGACTAGACACCCGCACGCGGACCTTTCGAAAAAGTACAAAATACAGTCGCGCGCTAAATAGGAAAATCGATAAGGCTGCCGAGTGGTCGTTGGATCACAGCTAGAATAATAATTAATCAAAAAATGTAATAAAAACGACATTATTTCTCGTGACGGTGGCGGGCTGTCAGAATTTTCTATGTCGAAACGCGCCCGATTCGAGCGACCCGTCGAGTTCGCCTCCAATCATAGATAAATGGACCGATTTAACTCGGACGGTTAGCGGAGGCGAGCGGGCGAAAAGCGACCCTATCGACAGCGGCTTTCGTATTCGGCGCCCGCTCGCGAAAAATGCGAAACAGCTAACTAACTTGCGCTTCGAAAAACTCACAAGACGACTTCACGCTCGTCGGAATTGGAAAATTTCGAGTGACGAATAGCGAGCGGGCGCGCGACGCCCGCAGACGGAAACGCGGCACACTGTTTTCGAAACATTTGGCCCCGACGTCATTTTTGGCGTATTTTGAGTTGGAACGCGAACGGGAAAACTCGAAAGCGCTCGGCCGCGCGAAAGGGACGGATGCGAGACTCGCGCGCGCGATATTGAACCTTATCACCGTCTGCATGACGTACGCGGACAGCTCAATTTCGAACGCGATCCTTTGGAATCGAGCGGGGCCGTGCTATTTTGAAGTTTTTTTTCTCTATAATATCCATAGCTACGCTAGAGAGTACGACTGTTTTTCTATGTAAATCTGCGCCGGTGTGCGCGACTTCCCGTACGCGTAGTTGTTGTAAGGACGTGAAGTACACTTGTGGGCGTCATTGTATTACATAAAAATCGTACAGTCGCCGCACTTTGGCTTACGGAATCGATAATCTAAAAATTCAGTTTTTATATGTACGGGCAGCTCGTATTGGTTCCCTCGGCGTCGTCGAATGTTGACGAGATAAAATTTCCGAGAAATTGAAAACAGGCGCGAGTACAGGCAATCGTAGCAGCTTGTAGTCGGTGCGGCGCGGCATTAGCAGCGTGCAATTGAGTGTGTCTAATAGAATGTTCAAGAGTTATTAAGTTTTATGCCGTAAAATCCATTTCTGGGTGGCTTTTGAATGATCGTATTATAAAACGTTGACCGCATTACACGTGGAGGCATGTAATGCGCGCTCGTATTACCTATTTGAAATAAGAATCGGCGTCGAGTCGGTGTTTTGTAAATCGTCGGACTCGTTTAAATAAATAGAATGAATAAGTCGAATTCCGTCGTATGGCGAATTACTTAGTCGACTGTGCTAATGCCTTATTGGAATACTTAGCACGATAGTTTATATCTAGCTAAAGTATGGAAAGTTAACGCCGTTCGGTATTTTACTTTGTAGATTGTGTTTTAAAAATGGACGCCTTATCATTCGAAATGTACACACACATGCACACGCGTTATGTTTATGTTGGTTTGTTAAAACTGTAATAACTCTATTTATGATGTTAATTTATTAGAGGCAGACGTGGTTTTATCTTATCTACGTTATTTCAAAACACAAAGGGCCGAACGGAGACGGCATTGATGTATTCAACAAATTGATACATTTACTTGTGAATCCTACAACAGATTGTAAAATTGTTAAAAAGACTGTCAACACTTTTTTTTATTACTCGTCGATTACATCATGGTTTAGGCAACAGATGCTGTGTCATGCAGCGTAATATTAAGACGCAAACGCTTAATAATTGGCGATTGAAAATTGATTTAATTCACCGTTCCGAGTACAAATTTCAGTACTTTGCAGTATTTTAGTATTGATTATTAAATTTACAACATACAATTTGGGATTAACGTGGTAGTTTTAAGAGCCGTACTGGTAGTGTACATTGTCTATAAAGCAGAGGATGATTGAGATAGCTTACGATGCTTTTAGAAATGTTAATATAATAAATATAAACTGTATTATACTGGTAATGTTTTGCGAATGCACCCACGACAACCGGCTGCGGTTACTGGTATAGCTTTCCCTAGTAACCATAGCCGGCTATGTTAACATAAGTTTAATAGTAATAGTTTCTAATTAAAAGAGAGTCGCGAATAGGCGGTACCGCCCGTCGTGAATTCGCGGATCAATTTCGTTAACGCACCGGATCTAGTTTTCAAACAGGTATTTTATTTTTGGCTTATAGTAACATAGATTGAACCAAATCTCACCCGCAACAAGCTTGCGTGGGCAATTCTAAATTTGAAACTTATCGATTATTCCGTCTAACTGATTATCGACATCGAATTATAATAAATATTAAAAAAAGTGTGTCTCTACTTATGTACACGCGTTAGAAGTTATACTTCTTTGGCGTAACAAGATAAAAATCTTTTCAAAAATTTTATCTTTCGCCTTATTCTACGTTTGTAGAAAAAACGAAACTAACAATAAAAAAAGGTATTTAATACATTGAAAGTTTTATTATAACGCATTATTTAATTAAATAAATTTTATTTAAATATCACAAAATAAACATCGTGAATACGTAGGTGTCTAGCTAACTTCAGGGTGTCGGTTTTTCGTGACGGTGTGCGCACGCATAGTAAAAATTTACGCTCATCATTTTTCCCTAACGCGCCAAAAGAAGTATAACTCCAAAAACATAAAACTTGTATGTACATAGTATATATGTAGGTACGCAGATAGGAACTTATTCTTCTTTTGCGTAACAAAACTATGTATATATCTAATTTATATAATGTTTATTTAAACGTGGTCCAATTATTTTTACATAACCAAAATGATTTTTTTATGCTTACCATCAGGGGAACCGCCAGTCCTCTTGCTGCCTTCTCGTATAAAAAAAACTAAATTGAATATATAGTTCACACTATGCGTCTGGGAGATTTATCCACTAATTTCGTGTCGCCAACAAAGTTTAGAGTTTGCGATACACTGTGCGATTTTTTCCCTATCGCGCCAAAGGAAGTATAACTTCGAAATGATTTGTTTGAAATTGCTAAAGTACATTGATACTTAATTACAAATAACCCATCATGGTTTTTAAAACTATGATAACATAAATATTACATTGTCGAAAAAATCGTTTTGGTGGTGCCAGACACTAACACGTACATTTAAATATCATCTTGAGTGCAGAGTGCAGAGCACTTCAAATTTAAAAATAAAAAAATATCATTATACTTACTGATAAAATTATTTTGTACCTACAGCAATACACCATAAAGCCAATGTCAGATGAATCACACGTCGATTAAGAAGTCATCCAAAATAAGAGGAGACATCCGAAAACATATTTCGCATAGTTTTGCTTTTAAACATACACATACACAAACTAATAATAAAAGTAAAATTCAGCTAATTTCAGTTTTACTATTATTTTTTACGTCACTTGGATTAAAACGTACCGTCATAGACGAATTTTTTTTTATTTAAAATTGGGCACCAATTGTGGTCGATTGTCACTAAAATTTTTTTTATTGTTTTAGATTGCTAATATAACTACTGTAGAAACTGTGAAAGACCTCGAAGCGTAACCGCATTCTGTGATCTTGCGAAACGAGTACGTAGAACATTTTCGAAAAATTGCAGTAAAAAACGGCGTCATGCTTTTTTTTCCATCTTTAGTTAGATTTCCAAACGACGGATAACGAAATCTGTCTGACGGCTGTGAACTAGAGTTTTTAGTAGGGTGACCAGTTAAAAAAACTTTATTTGAGTCCGTCATAATAATAAAAAAAAACTGAATGATATAAAGATTAAAAGAAAACGAAAACCAATAAAAATAATTTCACAAGGAAGTCATAGTTAATTTAAAAAATATTTCGAATAACAATCAAAGTCTATATTGCCCTCGACTGGGCTACAAAAATTGTACAGAAGCCCTAAGTTGCCATGAGTATGTTTTCATGGAAACTGAACAATTTTAGATTATTCGAAGATTTTTATACACATTTTGACGCATACTGTGACGGTCGATGGTGCGGTCATTTGAAAAGAACAGCCAATTTGGCTTTTAGAAAGGTCGGGCTTCTCAGTGGTGCAAAATAGCATTCCTAGCAGACTCAAAGCCCTTATATAGAATCAGCAATATTTACAATATTATAGAATCGAGGAACGACGACAACAAAACAATCGGTGGCTTGGTCGCCGAGGGTCATGGGTTCGACTCACAGTTAATTGATTCAGATCTGAGTATTTGTTCCCAAGGATGGTTCACGTCAGTCAGGCGGCCGATCGTAAAAAACCTAACCAATACGATTGACACATGATTCACATGTTGTGCCACCCCCACTTTATTGGGATAGGGGCAGAAGAAACAAGAAGAAAAATCGAGGAACGTATTATCGCAAACGGTAATACGGGACCGATACCACGTAGGAACTTTCAAGAAGTTAGCATATTTATTCTTGTTTCGGAGAAAATATTAACAAGTATCATGTCAGATTAGTCATCATCTTCTGTTACTTAGACGTAAGTGTTTTTAATTGAACAAAAGAACAATCGAACAACAACCTAGAATCATAAAAAAAATTGTGATTAATTCAACCTTGTCGAATCTAGTTGGGAATTTTAGAAAAATATAGTTGGGAATAATTAAAAATTGTATCCCCTGTTCCAGTAATCTTCTTTTGTGAAAAAGACTATTTAAGAATTCTAATTAAATGTCAAAAAGTTTTTATTGGTTACCATGTTAACATGCTTTTTTAATCATCATATCTTCATTGTTACTTAACGTTTCGCTTTTGTTTATTTAATTCCGTGTGTCCGCCATTTTGTTACAGCGCGGTAACATTCGTAGTAACACAATCTGCGGCTGCCGGCTGTGGAATTTTTCCCACCTTTCTCCGCGATCTCGACGCTCGATTCATTTATAGGCACTATTTACGGTTCATTCTAGCCGTCATTGCACTACGGAGCACTTAGTCAATTTCTATAAATTACCTTTTCTATAAAAACGGCGGTCAACGGACAAGAAGACATCACCAATTGTTGCGGTGACGTATTTGTAGAAATTGGATTTGACGCAAATTATTGCATATCTAAAGTTTCGGTCGTGATAAGATAGATGAACTATATGTTTATTGCTAGGCCTGTAATGCATGAAATTCGCTTGTATTGCAATATTGAAGTGAAATTTATAGACACGTTGGAATTGAATGGGAAAAAAATCATTTCATATTCATGTAGTTATTATAGTATTAGTGATTATTTGAATGATAACACACTCTGGAAATGAATTGATCGCTCCAGGCTCTTTCAAGTGGACGGAGCAGCGCCGAGAGCTATGCGCTATCGTGGGGCACGACCTTTCACTGCCAGCCGTGGTTCGCGCTATGGTTGAAAGCGAGAGAGCATGAGGTGCTGTCCTAGCATATTGCGAGGATATTATCACCCGGAAGAAGGCTGCGGAGAGAGAAAGGAAGGCAACTGCCACCCTGGAAATCCGCCGCCGGAGACCAGGGCGCAGGAGGCTGGCCTACGCGCGCAACCTTCCCCCCTGATAGCGAGACCCTGAGCGGCAGACATGGGGGTGTCTGTCGCTCAATATGGGGCTCGTGACGTGTGCTGTGCGAATTGCACCGGCACAGCACCATCTAGTAGAGGAGGCATAAAAAGGCCATAGTCCTGGAAGATTGCGTCCACGTGTTCCCGTGTCCCCGGCCGATGCGACAGAGACAGGTGCAACTTGGGTTTTTTAGTGGGTACCCGTTTCTCACCGGGACTCCCACATACCCCTGCCACTCCCCCGATCCAGTGGCAGGGGATCCATAAAGGATTTTTCCCACGGAAAAAAAAGGTGCTAGGACAGTACACAGCTACAACAACTTGACGGTAGTTTAAGGCATTTGACGTCTTCATGTCAAAAAATATAATAATTTCGTGAACATGATCTTGCAATCTCATTAAATTATCATTCGCTTTATATTGGAGAATATATACTGAATCAACATTTATAAATGACTATAATGCGGTTCTTGTGTGCATCTAAGTTTTTATTTATGTATGCTACCCAATGATGTTTAATAATTATATATAATATCATTTATGCTACCAATTTGCATAACAAAGGGTAACATTTGTGATACATCTTACATCAGATATTGATGATACATCATCCATGAAAGGTTTAGCTAATCTGTGTGGGTCCAATACTGTGTCTATTGGTATTATCTACGTAGAATTATTTAGACATATTACTAATGTATTCCTAAATACTGACCTGAGTTATTGTCTATGATGGTAAACAGTGACGTAATTTATTATTACGTGTGACATGTTAATCAGTATTCATTCATTAGAATTTTTAATTAAATTTGTTTCGTCTTCTCACTTGTCGATTAAGCAAAATATTAATGTTATTTGGTAAAATATTGCCTACAAGATTTAAAAAAACAAAAAGAAAATAACCTTGTTCTGCGGAAAAAATACCGCCATTAAAATGTAAAGAAGTTACATGATATAAAATTCAGTTTCCTGAAAAATTGAAACCGGTTCAGTAGTATTGAAACGACGCAGCGCGGGCTTCGAAAACGTCGCGATCGGTCGACGAGCCGATCGCTCCGATTGGCGCGAAGTCTCGAGACTTCGGAATTCGAAAATGGTGGTTTATTTTTCTAGACGTTACTATAAGTTTCCAGTAGGCGCGTGTTCTTGAACTATTACGTTTTTTTTTTCGTTAGGTTTTGTGGCCTGTGTCGAATTTATTTTTCATGCTCGTGACGTATAGAACTCCACGAAATACCGCCATTCAATTCTGGTCAGTAGGTATTCATTTTTATTTTGTTTAATGTTCAACTAATACAACTAACTAACTATCTAATTAAATATATACGAAGAGTAATACAATAGATACAAAGAAGATATATTATGTTGTTTTCCCAAAAATGTTTTATGCTTCGTTAAACTTGCCTTTTTTTTAATTTGGTCTTGCACAAATTATATAGAATGTATGCAAAAAAAAAAAACACTTTACTATCAGAGAGATTGTCATGCCCTTTTTGGTATAGCTGTATCCTCGCACAGATGTTAACCATCGGAATCGACAAAACATATAAGTGCCAAACTCGTTCAGAATTTACGAGAACACTTACGCACAAAAGATTATGATATAAAGTTATTGAATATAAAATATCCAATACTTGGTAAAAGAAAACTAGAGTGTTACGAAGCTATTTAAGTAACGGCCGTTCGTTGAATATATGAACCAGGTATTAGTCGATAACTCGTACCGTATCCATAGTCTAGTGCGACCGGATTTAATTAGACAACCATATATGATACTAATAGAAAAAAACAGCTTTAATTTGATATATCCTCAATAAATGTACATTATGAACGTATAAATGTGTCGAAATCATACCTGTTTTACACGTGGCTGCGAAGAGGAGCTGCTAGATGCGCAACGGCAACCGTGATTTTTTAGAATCTTTATATAAATTTCCGTGATGTAGACGATATTTAATTTAAAAAACAAGTGAACGAATTTTTTTCCCAAAAATCAATTAAAAATAATTCAATTCAAGGCAACCCGGTAAATAAGATATTCTCCTAATTATAAATATACCTACATAACAAATTTGGTTTTTAGCAAATAACCGATGAGCACACTAATCCTGCAGCCGGATCTCGTACTAATATAATTTTGAAGTTAAAATTCTTTTGGCGCGATAGATCGCTCCCTATAATAATGTGTCAAACTGTCACATACATCAGTAATGTGGCAAAACATGGAAATGTTCGAAATGAAAGAATTTAAATTTAAAGAAAGAACAGTTTTATATTGTTACGCCAAAGAAGATAAGCATAATTTACTGTAGAAGGGCCACTTCTGCTGTTTACACGAATGGGCATGCTTGGCCGGGCAAGTACCTCACAGAAGACTGCGTTAAGTGAGTAAGGTAGTTCTTACCAATTTCCTTTAATGATGGCAACGCAACTGCAACCCCTCAGGTGTTGGCTTCCGGTTACTCTGAGGCTGTGGTACTTTCTCGTTAGAACTGGCCTTTTCCGTTGGTTTCTCGTGGAGCACAAGTTATATAAGCTGTTTTCGCCGCGGTAGGAAAAGGACCGCGAAAAGTTTGACTCACCGATTGTATTCAATTTGTAATATTGGTGACGACCAAAACAAGGAAACAGGCCTCGTAAAGGGGGAATCGTATAACAACTGAATTTATCGAATGAATTTCCTCAAACGAATAATTTAGTACGTTTGACGTTTTATTAAATTAATTCAGCAATAAATCCTTTATCGCGAATCGTATCGAGTCTTCAATTAGCTTCTTAACGACTCCCGTGAACGCGGTCGATTTTCGGCGTATTTTCGAAAAAGTCGAACGGCCAAAAAGAAAACGAAACAAAGAGACTTGTCGCTTCAATCTTACAATTTTGCCGAATATCTTCGAAGTCGATAATCGCGGTGATTAATTAAAACATTCTCCCCTTAACAGACCTCGTAAAACGGCTCGGTTCCCATGACAGTTCTGTTTGTGTTGCACGCGTCGAAAAATAACGAAAAACGAGAGAATCGGGGTCCGACAATAATCCAAAATTTACAACATCCTCCCATTTCATCGTTGCTAATTATTTTGGTGGCTATAAACAGCAAGGATGGCTTTTCCCGGGCCGTTTCGATATCATATTGATACCAAGTTTGTATTCGATTTTTATTCCGACATCCTGTTTGCAGAGCGCGCGGAGGTCGATTTTTCTGCACGGCCCAATTAGTGATGCCTCTTAAGATATTTATATCGATACACCTTTTATCGATCTTTGATTGCGGATGTCATACAGACTATCTGCGGATTAATCTCGCGTTATTGTGAGAACGTCGAAAGTCTTTAGTGACATATAAAACACAGAAGGTTCAGAATACATTTAATTGTGATAAAAAAGCGCAGTTATTGTAGGCTTGCGTTCGAAAAATTTAAGCTCACTGATGATTTGCGGAATCAACAAAGTTATTTGTTCGAAAGTGTTAGTAAGTATTTTTATTGTTGAGTTTAAGTCATGCATTTATTGTTACCACTTCAAAAAATTACAATGTAAAGTCGTCACATTTTAATCTTCCCCGGATTATGGCAATTTCCTCTCTATCGGTGAAGTTAAGGTACAGTGACTAACGCCCGGTTTCTGAAAGACTGATCAACGTAGATGTTAACACACAACTGGTTAAACACCTTGATTTCAAATGAAATTGTTTTTTTTTTTTTCAAATTGCTTCGAAATCAAAGTTTTAGTTGAACCATCCTTTTGGCAACTAAAATGACATTAAACAAGCCATTTGACAACAGATTAGTTAATTTCTACGTTGATCAGTCTTTCAGAAACCGGGTGTTACTGATGTCACCTATATACAGCGTGTCGTTACCATCGCGACAATAAATTAACACCCGTCTAACGCTACTTGCCAATAATCATAAAAAAATATTAACGTTAAAGAAAATCCATAATTAAAAAAAAATATTTTTCAAACAAACTAATTAAGTAAAAAAGAAACAAAATTTGTAACATCCTATATAACTCGCGCCACAGCGTCGTATTACAAGCCTCTCCTTCTAACAGTATGTTTTGTCTCTTTTAAATTCATTCAACCCATTCATATGCTTTGTGACCTTTACAAATGAACTTTACGTTACGCTTTTATAGGTAAGGGTGTTCTAAAATTCTTTGTTTTGGAAAATTTTATAACTCTGTAAATATTGATGTTTAAAGAATTTAAATGTTTAATACAACTTTAAAAAGTTATCCCCTATATGTGTTTTCATTTATTGTCGCGATGGTAACGACACGCTGTATAAGTTCATAAAATAAATTAAGCCAATCAATTTAATAAAATAAATTATCGAATAACAAAAGTAATTTAAAATGAATTTAATTTCAAATATCATTACGTAAATTTTTACATTTCATATTCTACGTTTTACTTATTTTAAACAGTCACAAACGTTTATGATCAAAGAAAAAATATCGATAGGTAGAAATTAAAATCTACGTCACTATTTGTTTTTGAAAATTTATTGACGTACCGTGAGAAAAAAAAGCAAACATTTGCATTAAAAAAAAAACAACTAAAGAAAATAATAATTAATTCATCCTGTGGCGGAAAAGGCGGAATGACAAAGACTAGAGATTTTTGTTTTTAATATTTTTCGAACGAGACAAAATGTTTTAACCCGCAAGGTCACGGCGTACGCCGAGTTAGACGACCTTGGGGACTACGCAGTCGCTTGCTACTAGAGTTGCCGCTTTTCACTCTATCAAAGCGTTCCCCATTAAAAATATTTTGATGTTTATTTTCGGATACCGAGGTTTGAACCACGCGCCACGTGAAAAAATGTTGGGTAGAAAAGTAAGAGTCTTGGCCCCGTTGATAATTATGTCTTTTTGACCGTGACGGAGTAGACATTTAGAGTTCCGTACCCAAAGGGTAAAACGGGACCCTATTACTAAGAGTCTGTTGTCTGTCTGTCTGTATGTCGGTCTGTCATCAGGCTGTATCTGATGAACAGTGATAGTTGGACATTTGAAATTTTAACAGACGAAGTATATCTGTTGCCGCCATAACAACAAATACTGAAACGAAAAAAAAAATTAACTGGGGCCCCCATACAACAGACATGATTTTTTGCCGTTTATTAATAGTGCGAGACCCTTCGTGCGCGTGTACGACTCGCACTTGGCCGGTTTTTTTTAACAGGTTGTGTGGTAATATTGCCCTAACTTAGGATAACATTATCTTGTGTTGTAAGGACGTACAAACATAAATTTCACGAGGACAAACATGGAGTGACAATTTATTTGAAAAAATGGACAGACATCAAAAACGGCGTCAGTCTTTGTAGATTGGCGCAGAATAGAGGAGAGTTCCGTGTGGTGGTCGCCGATATCCGATAGGATATGGCAACTAAGAAGAAGAAGAAGAAGTGGTAATTTACAGAGTCAAATGTGTTCTCTAGTATTATAAGGTTCACAACGGAAAAAAATTTCTACGACGTCGACCGTCACGTGTAGTCTCATATTATGCAAGATAAAGAAAAGAAAAATTAAAAAGTTTTTCACCATATTGTATGGCATTTTAAGGAAATTGGTTTTTTTTTCAATGGAAAGTTATAGGTACCTATATTGATATCGACAAAAATGCCAATATTTTTTTTAATCTTTTTTTTTAAACTTTACTGTAGGATAACATTATCCTGTGTTGAAAGCACGTTTTGCAAACATAAATTTTACGTGGAAAAACACCCCGATCCGAAACATTTCTCTGTGGGTCACATAAACAGTTGTCATATGGAATTGAACCCACCACCTCCGCCAAAGCCGATAACTTTGCAACTGCGCCACGGATTTACAATAATATAATATTCTAGCTGTCCCGGCAAACGTTGTTTTGTCATATAAATTATTCTTAGGGAAGAAAAAATGTTTTGGTTGAACCACCCTTAACATTTAGGGGGATGAAAAATAGTTGTTGTCCGATTTTTCTTTCTCCGTTTTCTCCGTTTTCTCCACCCTGGCCGTTATGCACACAAAATTTCACGAAAATCGGTCGAGCCTTCAATTACATACACCGTGACACGAGAATTCTATATATTAGATTAATGACGATCAATAAGTACCCGGGAACGACGTCTACGGTTCAAGGGCGGTTTAAAAGTACCTAGAAGGGCTGAAGAGCGCAAGATTAGATAAGTGTAATCCGAAATTCTTTTTATCCGCCCAGTGGGATTTGATTTTAGAAAGAAAGAAAAAAAGAAAGAAAGAAAGAAAGAAAGCAAGAAAGAAACGAAGAAACGAAGAAATATTTATTTGGCGCATTATGTCACAGGAGCAAGATAAGGAATAAAAAATAACACTAGGATTATAAGAATGTAAGAAGGTCTTCGCTCAGTATACAGCCGCGGCGCTGGTTTTCTGCTGATACATTGTAAGAAACAAACAATGCTGTCAGATATTTTGTTCCCTCTGGTGTTGCTGCTTAGTTTGCCCCTTTTTTGCCATACAAAAGGTGCTTTTTGAAAACTCGTCTAGAAATCCATGTAGGTACACATACAGGTAGTTACGGTTATTTTAAGTTATTCACGATTTATAGGTTCATTGGAGTGTTCAAATTGCTTTGACGTCATCACTTAATATCCGGTTTTGTCTCTAGTAAAGCGTAATGCTTCGTCATTTTGTAATGCGCAAGTGGAACTATCAAAATTTATTGCATGCGTCAGCGTTCCTATTAATACAAAAAGCAGTTTTTTTCTAAGCCTTAACCTGTAGTTTTTTTTTTGCCCTTACTTTAGGATAACATTATCCTGTGTTGTAAGGACATTTTACAAACATAAATTTCACGAGGACAAAAACCCAGATGCGAAACAACAATCTGTGGGCTACACAAACAGCTGTCTCGTGTGGGAATCGAACCCACGACCCCCGACGCTGAAACCAACACCTTGGTAACTGCACCACGGAGTCATCACGGAGTTTTTGACAACAAGGATCAAAAATGGGCACCACAGATAACACAATATTATGACATCCACTTCAGTTAGATCTGCAAGTATTTAATATGATGAAAACCGGCCAAGGGCGAGTCGGATTCGCGTACCATGGGTTCCGTACAAACCTATAAAAACGGCAAAAATATCATGTCTGTTGTATGAGCACCAATTTAAATATTTTTTATTCTGTTTTTTACTATTTTTTGGTTCTGTGAAAATTTCAACTGCCTAATTATCACGGTTCATGAGATGTAGCCTGGTGACAGATGGACAGACAGACAGTCTGATAGCGGAGTCTTATTAATAGGGTGCCGTTTTACCCTTGGTAGTACGGAACCCTAAAAAAAAATAATCGTAGCCATGTCATAATACAGAAGTATGTAAACTGTGCTATTATAGGATTGTGCCCCACAACTTTTCAAGTACTTTAGAATGCGGGAAAATAGGGTCATGTCGTACTGTATCTTTGAAGAAATTTGCACGTAATTTGTGTCAAATGTTCGGCGACAGGCTTGTCAATTGTCTTATTTGAATCTATAAGCTCTGCGAAAAGTGTACATATGGTATAAGGTATAAATCAAAGACATAAGCCTAATGCCTAATTCTTCAGTTAAATATGTACATGATAGCTAATGAGCTGATTACGTTCCTTTCAATTGTTGACTGCGCGAATTAAATAATTTTGGTACAAAATTCTGTTAGCTACTGTGTTTTTTTAAAACATGATATGACAAAATTTAAATTTCTTAACAAGGCTGAGTACGGGCGGTCGTCTGCGTCTCGAAGGAGCACACGGTCGGCGGTGAAAAAAAATAGAAAAAGAAAAAAAAGCGTCGTAAATGGGACGAGCGGGAAGGGAGCGGGCGACGGGAGGGTGGGAGCCGTTTCTCAAACTCCCAGCGCCATTTCGAAAATCGATGACGCGGCGCGTGTGTGGACTGTTTTGAATTTCGAGCCCGACCGTATCTATAAATCGCTGCCGATCGAAATCGAGCTTCGTGCGAACGCAATAAGGTCGACAATGACAACGGCGCGCGTGATCATAATTCAAACTTAGCGAGTAGAAAAATATTACGCAACCCGTCGGCTGCCTCCCGCCAAAATAGACATCGCCACGGCTGGCGCGCCCAAAGTACGTTTTGAAGACCCGCGAGTGCTTCGTTTGTGAAATTTCGATTTCGAGAATAACGGCCTCTGAATAACGTTTACTCCGGTTGCGTTGTTTTATAAAAAAAAAGGGACAATGAAAAAGTCGATACGGCTTGTAACGGATGGATATTTCGTCAGTTTCGATTTGCCGCGTGCTACAATAGTTACAGACACGGCCGACTAAAATGTTTTTCCAAAGCGTTTAGTAGGCAGGCCGTTCACTCTGAACAGTTTATCCTTTGTGATGATCATAAAAAATTATCACAAGGAAAACAGCGAAACGGCCTTACCTTCTGCAGCAATATTGCATTGTTGTATGGCCAAAATGTCGTAGTTGAAAATGTTACACGAAAGAATTGAAAAAAACAAACATGCGATTGAAAAAAACAAAACTCATTTTGTGTTTGTTTTTTGTGTGAAATAAAACCGTTTGGATGAATACGGGCTCAGTTAAATCGAATTTCAGACGAAAGTTATAACGATGATGTGGTTTTATCTCATGTATTTTGAATTATGGCAATCCTAGTTAGGACTACGAGTGGGATTAACATAATGCCACTGGTAAAGTGGGATTAACATAATACCACTCGTAGAGTCCTAACTAGGATACTAGGATTGTAGTAGAGCTTTGTTTTTTAACCGATTTCAAAAACGGAGGAGGTTCTCAATTAGACTGTATTTTTTTTATGTTTGAACCGATTTTGAGGATTTGAAAGCTGGTACTTCCCATGTGGTCCCATGTTAATTTCACTGGTATTGGATCTTGGGCTCCGGAGATACGAACGGAACTCCAGAAAATCAACTATAAAAAATACAGAGCGAGATATTTGAAGTCCGTTTTGTTTTTCGTTAATAAAAAAAATAATTATTAACGGAAAACAAGATCGACTTCAAATATAACACGATAAACACATAAAATAATTTTATCCAAATGGTACCTAAAATTGTATTACAACAGAAACTCATAAACTACATCACCAGTACGCGCGTAACATAACTTTTCAAAAACGAAATACAATACGAAATCAATATTACAGATGGAAAATTAACCTTCTCTGTCGTGAAATACGACTATGGTCTCAGCGTACTTTCCTTTCGTACGGAAGCCAACATTTAAATCTGGAATCCAATCGTTCATTGCTATGGCTTCGACGCGGCTTCGAGTTGAACTCAGCGATAGGAACTTTGTTAACGCGTGAGTTCGATTCGACCCGTGCACGTCACGAGGTCGTCAAAGAAAAATCTACATAATCTATCGATCCTACAAACATTTTACGGCAATTTTATGGTCGTACAAAATTTATGTTCGATCATTTACTCCATTTAAAATTATTGTTTCACATTAAAATGATGTCCATTGAGCGAGATACGTTATCAATACGTATGTGATGATTATTGCTTGATGGCATGTGCTCTTCTTCTCGTTCTTTCACAGTATTGCTGTCATATGTTAGAGTGAGATGCACACCGTGTAAGTTTCAACTTAAATTGACTTAAAACTATTTGTGGACCAATTGACATTCCCTACTCATAAGCGACACTTTAAAGGGAACTAAATGCTATTAAAATGCTTCCACGTCGTAACACACTTTGTAAAGTGTTGCTTATTGATGTAAAATTATTTTATTTAGTCATATAATGCACAGTATTTGAATGCGCGGTATTATAAACAAATAAGTATAATGGGTCAGGATCGTGCTTCGTGAGTAGTATGTGGGAGAGGACTATGTTCAGCAGTGGACTCAAACAAGCTGAAATAGTGATGATGACGATGATGCATGAAAACTCTACATTGACTCTCCGCTGCGTTATGGAAGAAAGGTTAGTTTTTAAAAATAAATGTTTGTTCGTTTTGGACGTTGGACATTGGATAGACCAAAATAACAAGACAAACTACAAAGAAGTTAGTTAATTCGGTATAAGACTTGAGTCTTGTTCATCCATCATCATCAGTTTTGGTCCTGTTTTAGTCCACTGCTATAAATGGTGAATACTTACCTTATGCCATTTAATAATTATGTTAAACCGTTATTAAAATGTATGCACATTTTAGTAAAGTAAAAAAAGTTACATCCTATATATTGTCCCATAGCTGGACAAAGGCCTACAGAGGTGCTAGAGTACAGAAGGTAATAGGACATAGTCAAAAAGCAACGACTAAAATATAATTTATTTATAGGTTATAAATTACCTGTAATAGCGTACCCCGCAGCGTGTCTATCAAATTCCATTATCATGACCGTAAAATGACTGGAGTCAAGAATACCTGATTTACAATATTTGTTAAAAATTTATAGTTACAAAAACTTACGGTATATTCTGAGTACTAAAATTGAATCTTAGAGTCGGTAAGGTTGCTATCACGCCGTCATGTATACAAGATCAGCAGATGCGTTGCTATAGACAACAATGACGTCACTCGCCTCGGCGTGCTCGTTCTTGCAAAAGTAAAAGCTGTTGCGTCGCCTTTTCACAATAAAAGTTAAGCAAAATATCACACTGAATCTACTTCTCGTGGTTTTTAGAAATTATGTGAAAAATGGGCCCGTAAAATAAATGGTTTGTACAAATTTTTAATATCTTTGTAATTATAATATACAGCGTGTCGTTACCATCGCGACAATAAATGAACACACGTCTAACGCTACTTGCCAATAATCATAAAAAAATATTAACGTTAAAAAAATCCACCATTAAAAAATATATTTTTCAAACAAACTATATAAGTAAAAAAGAAACAAAATTTGTAACATCCTATAAAACTCGCGCCACAGCGTCGCATTACAAGCCTCTCCTTCTAACAGTATGTTTTGTCTCTTTTAAATCCATTCAACCCATTCATATGCTTTGTGACCTTTACAAATGAACTTTACGTTACGCTTTTATAATAAGTAAGGGTGTTCTAAAATTGTTTGTTTTGGAAAATTTAATAAATCTGTAAATATTGATGTTTAAAGAATGTAAATGTTTACTACAATTTTAAAAAGTTATCCTCTATATGTGTGTTCATTTATTGTCGCGATTGTAAAGACACGCTATATAATTTACTTAGGTATGTTCCTTGATGATTCTAATTAAAACCAAAGTTCGTGTCCCCTTATCTCTCGTCTCGTACGATTTGAAGATCGAAAGACATTAGAACGCGCTCTAATGCAATTTGAATTTCGAATAGAACACGTGCGAAGCTTTATTACCGCCGTGATTTGAAGAATTGATAAAATTTTAAGGGCGCAGACGTATTTATGTTTTCGTTGCTTTTTTTAGCATCGAATAATTTATTTTATTTTTTACACCCTGCAGCCAGACACTTTGTTGATTGTTTTCATTACATTTTGCCATGTTATTGTTGCAGTTTTACATCCTTGTTGATTACATTATTCTAACTATATCCTATATAATTATATAGAAACCTAAATTAATTTTATCTACATAGTTAGATACTATAATAAAATTAGGTTATTATTTTTACGTATCATAAAGTCAATTCCTTTGACGAAAGTCTGTTTTCGGTTGATTTGTCACTCGGCTTTAAAATCTTACCTCGGAATATATAAACAGAGTTCTTTCTGTATTCTGGGGATCTAAATAGCTTAGAAACAGTTTCCCGCGTATAACTAATTCATCTAACAACAAGTTAGATGAATTAGTCAAGTCACAGATCAAATGACGCGTGGTTGTTAAATAAATATATATAAATTGTCATTTGTCTTTTTTTGTTTGTTAGATCTAGAAGACTTTCTAGGTTGGTCATCTGGTATGATGTCGTGATAGGAAAGAGTTTAGATTTGTTTCAAGCAATAAAAAGTTTCTGTAGAGAGGGTTTTAGGTTAGGATTATTGTTGCCACGGCAATGTAGACTTTTGGACCGCAATAATGTATGAATTATTTTTCCTTTGAAATAAATAATATTTTCAAAAAATAATTCGAATAATATTTTCGAATTTCGCCTTTCGCTGTTTTCACCGCAGTTAACAGTTAATACTATAACTTAATATTTCATCTACGCTGGGTTCTGAACTCTTTGAATTAAAATGCTATTGCACCCTACATTGGGGTGCGCCGTACAAAAAGCACTTTTCTTGTAGTAACTGACGCAGACAAAAAAAAGCACAGAACGAATGCAGGTTCTCCAACGTCAACGTGATAAAAACTCGTCTTCCATCTGGGATGGTGACTTCTCCAGTCACGAATGGGCATTTAGGAATTTTCTTCCTAAATTTAGGAAGAAAACAGTGCAAGTTTTTTAGGAGGTAAATTCAAACTAAAACGTCCGCAATGTTTCTCATTTAGAAACTTTTGGTTTGAGTTTAGTGAATTTTATCGGATTTTAGTGGGTTTTTAAATTGCTTTAGGAGTATTTTTTAAGGTTAACAACCCGGGAACCTCCAAGAAGAGAGCATACTCTTCCCTAAAAGGCCGGCAACGCATTTGTAAGCCCTCTGGTGTCGCAGGTGTCCATGGGCGGCGGTGATCACTTACCATCAGGTGAGCCTCCTGCTCGTCTCCCGATTTTTTCCCATAAAAAAAAAAGGTAAAACTGCCTTTAGTACTATTTTATTAGGCTTCGGGGAGCTAGCCCCCCGCCCCGCAATGTCCTTGGCGGGCATCAGACGATTTTTGAGACGAGCGGCGCGAGGGGGGGGGGGGCATGCTATAAAAAATTTTATACCTCCGCGTCTGCGTACAGAAGTACGAGTGAAAAAAGACGAAATTTCCGAATCGATACCGTCGGTCTGCGATGTCCTGTGACGCCGACATGTTATGTTTTCTAACGGTGAATCGCACACATAAAATGTCTTACTTCTAAGTTTTAGATTCTTTGCTGTGTTATAGGTTTGATTTATTTGATGTGCAGGCTTAGCTTTGCTTAAAACAGTTTTATCCTTAAAAAGAACTGTTGCAACAAAAACTATAAGAAACATTGAAATAAATACAGAAATCTTGGAATACGGAAAGAGCTCTCAAAAGTTCCTTCAGCATTCAGATTAGACCCTGGTGACCGTCAAAATAAAGTACTCGCCAAGACGAATCAAACGAGCCGAAACTCGATGGGGTTGCGTCGTTTCTTTACAGAGCCCCTATGACCACCTTCCAGCTTCATTATCAGATCCTGGTTACCATCGAAAGACAAACTACTCGTCAAGACGATTCAAATCAGCCCAAGCTCGATAAGGTGGTGTCGTTTCATTGCGATGTTCCCGTGGCCACCTTCCAGCTCCATCATCAGATCAGCACCTTGTCATTATAATATTGCATTGTCACGCGATTTACACATGTATGCTAAGTTTCAGCTAAATCAGTAACCAGGAAGAGGATCAAATTTAATTTGCAAGATTTGATGACAAACACCCGGACAGTTGAAACTGAATAAAAGCTTGTAATAATGATAAAAAGGTTTTGCAACCCCACGGGTTTTGCAAATGCCCATGGGCAGCCGTTATCACTTAACATCGCTTAGCTTGCTTACCACCTTCTCAAATAAAAAATGTTAAGAAGTATAGATACGCAAAGAAAAAATTCAAATTAGTATGTAATTGTGTTTATATGCAGCTGTCAAAATTTGTGTACAGATAAAAAAATCTTCCAAACTAAATGACTCTTATTAAACACTTTCTTTTAAATTAAGATATTTATAAATTATATTATGTATGTTGTTTCTGATTCCTGTATTTATGTAGATTTATTTACTTTAATAATATAATATTTTAATTTTAATTTTTTATACGCAATGTTTGAAGATTTTGTTTTTTTTATTTATTTATTTGCAAGAATAAGGTAATACATAATGGTCTTAAATCTAATACACAAGTTCACTTATTCTGCCTCTTCGATAGGCGTGCAAATATTAATTAGTTTTATTTGAATTTAGACATTAAGATTTAATAAAAACTAAAAAAATACAATATCGATAAATGTTATATAAATTGTCATACATATGTCAAAGAGAAAAACAAAAGAATACATGTCATTGTCAAATTGTTATATATGTCACCTATAATTACATTAATTGAATAATCATTTTATACACAAAATTAGTTATATGAAATACTCGGAAAGACTATAAAAACAGTTGTTGAGTAGCCATTCGTTCAACTTACGTTTAAACGTGTGAGTTGTTTCATTTTTTATTTTGTCTGGCAAATGATTGTACACACGGATTGCCATGTAGAAAGCATTCCTGCTGAAGAAGGAGTTGCCTGATTTAGGCAAGAATAATTTATTTTTGTTCCTAGAATTTCTCTGCGTTACATCAGACTGTTTTATAAATAATGTAAAATTTTGTCTAACAAACAAACAGATATCCCTTACATACATACACGGTAAGGGAAGAATTTTTAACTTCTTAAAGTGGGATCAACAACTCTCACAGTACCCCAAATTACATATAGCACGAATACATTTTTTTTGTACTACAAATGCTTTCTGGCTATCGACAGAGTTACCCCATAACAATAAACCGTAGCTTAGAACTGAGGAAACATATCCATGATATGCATAAAGAGCTGCCTCTCGCGAAACTGTTCTCCGTATTCGTCTTAGAGCATAAACAAATCGGTCTAATTTCTTACAAATCTTAAAAATGTGCTCTTTCCAATTGCATTGTTCGTCAACAGTTATGCCCAAAAATACTGTAGATTGCACCTTTTCTATCGATTTATTTTTAAATTTAATGTTAATATCTATTTTTTTGGATTTGTATGTCGAAAATTGTATTAGTTTTGTTTTCTCAAAATTAATATTGAGGTTATTTATATCAAGCCATTTAACTATGTCACGAATAGAGTCATTTATTTGATTACTAAAATTTTTTTCGTCATTAGCTTTTATTACTAGGGTTGTGTCATCGGCGAAAAGAATGCATTTTTCTTTCGTAGCTTGATGGAGGTCATTGATATATATTAAAAATAAAAGGGGGCCTAAAATACTACCTTGCGGAACACCATATTTAATTACTTTATAGTCTGATCTATATCATGATTTTTGTAGTTGTTTGCTTTTAAGCACCATCTTACAGATTTCAGTGCATTGCCTTCTGTCCTTTAAATAACTACCTATCCAACGATTTGCTTCACCGCGTATGCCATACTTTTCTAATTTTTGAAGTAAAATGTCATGTTGTATGTGATCAAAAGCCTGAGTCATGTCTAATAGTACTGCTACTACAGGTATCCTTTGAGATATGTTTTCTGTGACAAATTTAATAAGATGAAAGCATGCGAGTGTAGTTGAACTTTTCTTTACAAATCCAAACTGCTGCGGATTTAATATATTGTGCTTTGCAAAGAATATGTTCAATCTACTAAGCATAGCTTTTTCAAATATTTTTGATAACACAGGGACAAGAGTAACTGGTCTATAATTGTTAACTGTTGCCTTGTCACCTTTCTTAAAAAGCGGTTTTACAATTAATTGTTTTAACTTCGATGGAAAGGTTCCTTTACAAAATGATAAATTTATTAAAAAGCTTAAAATTTCAGAAATGTTGTTTGCACACGCTTTTAATATTTTAGTTAAAATTTCGTCGTATCCTACAGATTTACTATTATTAAGATTCATTATTATTTTACGAACCTCATAACAATCCGTAGGATATAGAAAAATTGTTTTATCATTCGTTACTATCTGTTTAAGAAAATTTTGTTTACTGTTGCCTTTTGTAATATTACCTATAAAGTGGTTATTAAAAATATCTGCAATATTTTGTGCATCAGTGTACTTAATGTTATTATACGTTATGCAATCTACGCCCTGAGAGTGTGGTTTACACATTATATTATTTTTGATAACATCCCAAGTTGCTTTGCATTTATTGGAACTGTTGCCTAGATGTCTATTATTTACATTTTTTCTGGCAGTGTAGATACATTTTTTTAATATGCGACTATAGGTATTGTATTTTTGTTTATTTAGATTTTTTATAGCATTGCTATGAATATATTTCAAATACAGATTTCTTTTTGTGATTGTTGACTTTTTTATCCCTTTAGTAATCCATCGCGCAGTAACATTTTTATGTACTACTTTTATTCTAATGTTTGGTAAACACAATTATAGAAAACTAAAAATAAGTCATGAAAATAGTCAAAAGCTGCGTCAATATCTTCCATTGTATATATTTCAGACCAGGATAATGCCCTCATGCAATGATTAAACTTAATTATATTGCTTTGGCAATAATCTTTTCTATATTCAAACCAGTATGTAGTTATATGTTTCTCAGGCATATTTACGCTGAGGGTCTGCGCTGTTTCATGGTCTGACAAACCGAGAAATAGAACACCAGATTCAGCTTGTATTATATTGCTAGCTATATGATCAATGCACACTTTATTTCTAGTAGGTAATCTTATGTGGAAGTCAATATTATAATTACTTAATATACTTGTTAATTCATCTGTTTGTTTTTTCCTTTGTAATATATCTACATTCCAATCACCCGTTAATACTAATTTAGTGCTCTCTTTATTAATAGCCAGCTTTTGTAATAATATATTAAGTTTTTCAAAAAATGCAGGTAATGTTTCAGGTTTAGGTATTCTATATATGCAAATAATAATCATGTTTAATTGACTTAATTTAATTCCACAACATTCAAAACAATACTCACAGCCTAATTCGTTTGTCATCATAATTGGTTTATATTTCATCCCCTTTTTAACAAAAATACAACTACCACCCCTTTTTTCATTAAGACGCGAAAAGCTTGCCGCTAATTTAAAGTTAGCAATGGAAATAATGTTCTCCATGCCTTTTTTAATAAAAGTTTCACTTAAACAAATTACGTCTACATCTATATTTGTTGCTTTTAATTGAGCCAATACAATTTCTAAGGAATCAATTTTGCTGAAAAGTCCTGCAATGTTCTGATGTAATATATTCAATTTACATGCTTTCACGAAAAAAATTATTTGTTGACTGTACAATTTTTTTTTGTGACTTAAAATAATATGGTATTGTACCTTTTGAAGGTTGTTTTTTTACTAGCTGTGGCAAGGTCAATGTTAATAGTTGCTTCTTTTTTTTGTAATTGTTGTTTAAATAAATATGGAATTGTTCCTTTTTTGTATTCGTATGGCAGATTTGTGTAAGATTTTTTAAAGACTTTATTTGTTTTAAAGTAATTTATACTATTTGAATTAAATTTATGTTTACTAACAATAAATTTTTTATCGTAATCTTCAGAGTCAATGTGAAAGTTTATTATTTTTGCTCTATTTATATTACCATGAAGTCTTAAAAATTTACAATTTTGATATAACCAAGTAACACAGTACATATGATTATTCAGAGATTTTTCTTTTAAATAATTATTTTTTAAAGTCTCTAAAACGAATACTCCCACAGATTTTAATTTCTCTAAAGCTACGCTTACCTCACTAGACAGTTTAAATGGGTTGGTTTCATTCTGTCCCAATATAAGTATAACTCTGTCGTTGCTACTCAACTCATTTTTTAAGATGTTACAATATGATAAAATATCTGAAGACGTCGCGTTAGGCTTCAGTTTTTTATTGTCTTCGATATTTTTTTTAAATTTGTCGTTTCAATGTTAAGATCGGCAATTTCTGCGTGTGCACTTTCTAGTTGCATCTTTAAATATTCTATTTCGCATTTCATTTCAGTTATGATTGAATTATCCATTAATGACATGTTGGGTAGGCTCTGGAGAGTTTCGTTAGGGGTAGAACTGTTAATGTCATCAATATCTTCTACTACTGTAAAGTTAGCTAGTACTGTAAAGTTTTGATTGAAAAGATTTTGATTATAATATGTATGATAATTCTGTTGCCATATAATACAAATGAAAACTTAAATCTAAGTGTTTAGAATAATAATTGAAACTATTTTAGGGAATTCGTCACAAAAAACATATATATATATATATATATATCGCATAGTCTTTCTCAATAAAAAGAATTGTTAACGCTGGTCAAAGCAACTCAACATAATTTCCATTTAAATTTGAATGTTTCTTGATTATAATACCTTTCAATGATCCTAAGATAAGGGTATGTAATAGTTTATCAAATGTCTCGTAAAATTTTTGGCATTACAATCATACACGGCAACGGAGTCCACGCCAATCCAGAAGCATAATAAATAACATAAGCATATAACAATATACATAATAAATAACATAAGCATATAACATATAACAATAACAATAACAAGTACGTTTTAAAAAAAGCCATCCTTAGTTGCGACTTCTACACGAATAAACGCAGAAGGGTAGAAATTTCACGCGATAAAGTTTTTAAATAATCTCAAGGTAAACAAGAGAAAGTAATAAATAAAATTAGTCGAAGCTAATAATTTTGTGTCTGCAAAAATAAAATTTCCCGAACATTCTGCGTGAAGTGAAATGTGAAGGTGCGTGCAGTGTTTTTTTAACCTTGTTATAAACGCTTCGCTGAAGTACTGTGTTTTATAGCTCGTTTGAGAAACAAAAATCATTATAACTGCTCTGTAATTTTTTTTCCATTGCCAATGTGATCGTGTTTGCTTTCTTTCTTATTTATTTTATTTCATCGTCATCGTTGTTCTTTTTTTGTTTTGACTTTGTTTTCTTTTTTTTTTGGTTTTGTTTTTTGTTTATTTGACGCGTTGTTCTTTTTTTAAGCATTGCCCTTACTTTCGATTTACAAACGCGGACAAACACCTAGATGCAACTTTCTGTTGGTCACATAAGTAGTTGTCCCGTGCGGGAATCGAACCTACTACCCCCGACGCCGAAGCCAATACCTTGGCAACTGCGTCACGGTGTCACGGTTGAGACGGCTTTTTTTCTTTGCTGTTATGCGTCACCCGTCACGCTGCAGACGTGTCTTTGAAAGATTGGGACCCGGTTTCCTCGAACGCCAGAATTAAAAATTCGTCATTATTATCGTCCTCCTGCAATCATTCCAACTAGATGCTCCTTGGGAAGAAACACGAGTTGGGGGGGGGGGGGGTTCCCTGTTATGTCACATGACAGGCTTATGTGGGGTTCCTATCCTCCAATCCAACCAACAGATGCTGCGTATAGGTGGGCCGTGATAGTTCAATGTCTGGCGCCCTCGTTTAATTTGGTACTCGAGCAACCCGAGTTCAAATCCCGGTGCCGGTACCAAATAAAGTCAAGTGCTGACTTGTCACGTGCTCAGCGGTGAAGGAAAACATCGTGAGGAAACCTGCATAATATTTTCGGAACGATAACAAAGAAAATATTACGAGGATGTCTGAAGACTGCCAATCCGTTGTGACTACGCCCTAATGCACAGAGCATGTTTTTGCCCAGCAGTGGGAGATACAGACTGGTAATGTAATCTGAGTAGACTTGCTTGTTCCTATTTCCAGTAATCCTAAATATAATAGTATTGTTATCTCAAACCCGTGGGTTCTGCGTTAG